>WOVY01003470.1:0-360717 GCA_013436015.1 Rhipicephalus annulatus | reverse complement strand
CACAAGTGATTTTTTCTTTATTTATTGCCTTTTTCACTACAGGCCAAGTTCATCTGACAATCACACATCACACGTGTTTCATGTATGTTAACGCATCAAACAAAGATATTACATCTTCGACACATTCGATAGTCCTTATACACATCTCGCACTTTGATAACAGCTTCCACGAAACACCTGTGAACGGATAGAGCTCTTACATCACAGTGTCTGTACGATAGCATGCTACGCATAACAGAATGAAGACCAAGCAAGAAAATAACGTCCAAATGTTGCGCAGAACTATCACAAGGCAAAAAAACGAATGTCATGTGGAGTAAGAGGTAAATCTTTTTTTGACGTCCTCTGTAAAATGTTCCAAAAGAAAATGGCATTTTTGCACTCAATAAACATATGTTCAGTGGTCTCAGGTTTGTTACACAGGAGACAGCTGCTTCCCCATGGCACATGCATCCCTCTCCCTTCAAGCCACGTTTTCACTGGCAAGGTTTCCATATGAAGTTTGAAAAAAAAAGTTTTAACATTAAGTGGTGTCCACAAGTTTTTCACTCGCTTTAAGACGTCTTGTCCATATGATTTTTCATACTTTGAACGGTAAAAGGGCACAGGAAAAAACATTCTGTATTAAGTCTTTCATAAGGCGCTTTCTTTTCACTTTAGTTTTATAGGTAATCTATCGAAAACTTGCCCTTAAGAAACGATATGAGAACACCACTTCGCGCAATAACGGTGATTTTCTTTTAATGCATGAAATACTTCATCAGAAGTCAGGCAGACACACACAAGCGTCCAGAAGAGGGAAGCCACTCCGGAATGGGGTTAAAAGCCTCAACAACACTGCGCACTTGAGCAGCTGCTTCTCGGAAGACGGATCTCGTTGACCGTGGTGACTCGGCGTGTCTATCAATCATGCGACTTTTCTATAATGAATGAAGTCCCGACGACATTAACAGGTCATATTGAGCATTACCAGTCAGGTTCTTTTTGAATGGGAGGAACCTAATACCATGAGCTGGGATTGGAAGTTGTTTTCTTAGTGCAGTGCAGGGAACTTGTTGGCAAACTCGCCTTAGGTAGGCTTGATGCCGGGAAAGCAATCGCGTTAATACGACTTATAAAGTGTTTTAAAACAGCGAAAGAAGGAGTCGTCACACAAAGCGAAAAGCGTAACGAATGGGTCACCCAATTCTCCAACCCATTACAGAAGCTTGTTTTTTTTTTTTGGCTATAAACTGTGGCTCATACCCACTTCAGGCATAATTCCTCATCGTCTTCAGCCACTGCGTGCACGATTGGCACAAAAATCATCTCAATAGTTAAGCGGATGCCACGCTGCTCAGAAGAATGACGAAAAATAGGATAGCGAATGCCGGCCTACTGCCCTAACTTTTTATTATTAATGCCGTAGTGTGCATCAAGCAAGCTTGCTTGCACCAGTTGCCCAATAAGTGTTTAAAAAATGCTCTGAAAGGCCGCTCTTCTAGCTCTCACCGTGATTGTGCTGCGCCTTCCTCGCAGGCGTGGCGTTTTTTTTTTTTTTGGAGGGAGCTTTGCGAGAACTTACGAGACATTTGTGTGGCGTTAGGTTTTGCTGGGTCCCATAAAGTCTCGCTCAAGTCTAGCGGACGGGAGTGCCAACATGGCCCCTCAATATCATGCTGCCTTAAATAAACAAGTAGGCTTCGTCAGCATACGCCTCCAATGGACACAGAAACTAAGTTCATGCATATTGCACCCCACGGAATGAAGAGTTAAGGCCGAGAGGAGTTCAGTCACGTTCAGTTAAGGCGTAGAAGCACACTTTTGAGCGAACAAGGAATGATAAATGGACGCAGTGCTTGCATTGCAAAGAACGATGAATCTGACTCTTACATCAAGCCATGACGCTTTCTGAAAGCTGCCCTTTATGGTACTTAATCAAGACAGGTACTTAATACGGGGGAGCGGGGGGAGTCAACTTGTATCTCTGAATCGAAGCAGCTTGGTGATGACGCTTTCGGGTCTATTTGCGCGATGTTATCTTCGCGATTCCGATGCCGAGCATAGTCGACATGTTCGGCGCACGCAGCCGTTGATGCAAAGACTTGACAGCAAGCCGCTCGTGATCTCCTCATGGCCGGCGCTTGCACAAGAACTCTGTTCTGCAGGCGATGGCCGCTTGCTTATAGTTACTTTTTGCCGAGCAAGTAGCCTGCCCGAGCTGGCTTCGCTGCAGACGGCCGTTCAGTGAAATAACCCCGGAAACCCGAATGCTGCCTCAGCTATACGCTGCGAGCGCCGGCGGAGAAGCCGTTTCGCCGGGCAAAAAAAGCTTTCTCTCCTCTCTTTATCGTCACTCGCCCCGGAGCCACGACGCTCCGAGAAGCTGCAGCGGCGAAGAAGAGCGCCGCCGATATCCATCCCTTGGTTACACCACGAACGCTCGGGCACCAACGTAATTCGTTTCTTGGTTTCTCTTTTTAATTTTTTTTCTTAGTTTCCCCCTTGCTTCCACATCTGGTCCTGCTCTTGTTGCTGTGGGCGCTGAGCCTGCGGATCGACGAGCGCCAGGAGATGAACAATCGTGGACCGGCCACGAACGTAGAAGGGCCTACGGCAGCGGCGTCGCAACCGGTTGGTTCCCTCCGGGAGATTCGGTCCCGCGGTGGCATTGAACCGACCTACGGCGACGGAATCTGCGCTCATCACCGACCGATTGGCTCGTCGATCGATCTGCCGCGGGGGGCCGAGACCACTTTCTCGTTCCGTTAACTGCGCGCGCGAAGACTCGACCGGCCAGCGGCGGCGGCGCAGCGAAAGAAGAAAGTGCTGCTCTGGCAGATAAGCGGCAGCGCTTCCTGGACGACGACGGACGTGGTTGCACGTAGGGTTGAACGTCCCCCTCGCGTCCGCGATGTCAACGGACCAGCCGGGCTACTCCCGGAACTGCCAGCCATGACCCAGTCACTTCGCGAAGCTAGCACAGGTGCGTGGCTGTTGCCCTGCAGCCACGTCGAGGGCAAGCTGTTTCGTCATGGTTGCACGTCCGCTGACGTTTAAAATACCACGGCTGCAGGCGGCACTTGCGACATGAACTTGCGACATGCTCGTTGTACAAAACAAGAGCTAAAGGAAGCGTATATAGACAACTAGGTGATTTGAGTGCTTCGGAAAATAACCGTCTGCTTCTGGTTCGGGCATGCGAACTTTTCTTTTTTTTTCCATTTGGTTCTATGGACTTGAGAAAGCTAAATTCATACGGCAAATCTTGCCCACAACTTGAAAGCCCAGTAGCGTGAAGTCATAGCCACTGGATCATATGGCGACTGGTTACAGTCGTCCTTGATATTAAACAGTTCTGACGGAAGCAGTGCGTGCACTCGCAATGCTGGTCCTTCGGTACTCTGAGGATCCTATACCGTCTCTGCAAATAAGTGCATTGGCGATGACTTATTGTGTCCACGACCTTGTAGATCAGCAGTCTTGAGCCATAGTTGCAGATCAATATTGGGACCGGTTTTTAGAGGCGGAGCATCTTATACTCGCGCCTTGTAGTGCGCCGTCCGCGCCGTCCGCGCCGTCCACACCGCTTCTCGAACATTCGACAGCTGACGCGCGCGCATGCGCCGTCGCGCCGTCGCCCACTCTTCCACCATCTGTGCATCCCTTCCTCCTCTACACACCGCGCGCGCTTCACTCCTCCACCATCTGTGCACCCTTCCTCCTCTACACACCGCGTTCGACATCTACAATTCTCCTGATTTTCCAGTGGACGCGCATGTGGCGTCGCGCTTCGAGAACATTCAACAGCTGACAGTGCATGCGCCGTCGTGCTGTATATATACTCAAGGTCGGCGCTCGCTCGCTCAGTTGCCGCTCGTCGGTTGGTTTGTACGGCGCGTCGACGTCCAAGGTCGTGGTGAAATGAATTCCAACGAATCCACAAACACAATGATCGACGTCCTTTCGACCAGCGCCGCCCTTTCGCATACGTGTGTACGTGTTCACTCATTTAACACCCCCTCCTACAACCACGTTAACCAATTTAGCCATCGACCCAAGTAAGTCGCAATTTAACACCCCATTTCACAACCACGTTAACCAATTTAGCCATCGACCCAAGCAAGTCGCACTTTAACACCCCGTTAACCAATTATATGCTCCGCATCCTCCTCAGTGTTCCCCCGAGGGAAGCGGCGGGCAATTTTTGTCGTCCTTGAGAATACAATGTTCTGACGGACGCAGTGCATACGCTCGCGATGCTGATTGTTCGATACTTTGGTCATCTCATCGAATTTTTATTTGCAGCTTACCTCTTGTTGGCCTGCTCAAGCATGGTTGGATCCAAGATTTTTCCTATGTGGAGATCTGGGTATTGGGAAGAGGGGAGGTGGTCAGCCTAAGGGGTGGACTGATAGGTCCCCTTATTGCGGGTATACATTCAAAAAACTTGGGCGGTGGGCGAAGACATCTCTTTTTGACAACGACGATGACGATGATGATGGTGGTGGTGGTGATGTTGGCAACGGTGGCGGCGGAGGTGACTCGCTTTCGAGTCGGCTTGAATACATAAAGTACACCATGAGTATATTTTACAGCGAAAGCTGTTGTGAGATCACTACTTCAGTCACGAGTGGCGCCGTAGTTGTCCGCCGCCACCACCGGGGTCCGTAACCACTATCGTACGAAATAATAAGAAAAAAACTCAGTAAATAACAAACACCAAGAACACAATGGGATTCTAACCCGGGTTCCTGCGTGCCAGCCCAGTATTCCACCACTGACCCACATCAATGCATGTAACTCGTTTCCAAACTGGCATTGGTAGGTAGGTAGGTAGGTAGGTAGGTAGGTAGGTAGGTAGGTAGGTAGGTAGGTAGGTAGGTAGGTAGGTAGGTAGGTAGGTAGGTAGGTAGGTAGGTAGGTAGGTAGGTAGGGGTAGGTAGGTAGGTAGGTAGGTAGGTAGGTAGGTAGGTAGGTAGGTAGGTAGGTAGGTAGGTAGGTAGGTAGGTAGGAGGTAGGTAGGTAGGCCCTAGGTAGGTAGGTAGGTAGGTAGTAGGTAGGTAGGTAGGTAGGTAGGGTAGGTAGGTAGGTAGGTAGGTAGGTAGGTAGGTAGGTAGGTAGGTAGGTAGGTAGGTAGGTAGGTAGGTAGGTAGGTAGGTAGGTAGGTAGGTAGGTAGGTAGGTAGGTAGGTAGGTAGGTAGGTAGGTAGGTAGGTAGGTAGGTAGGTAGGTAGGTAGGTAGGTAGGTAGGTAGGTAGGTAGGTAGGTAGGTAGGTAGGTAGGTAGGTAGGTAGGTAGGTAGGTAGGTAGGTAGGTAGGTAGGTAGGTAGGTAGTAGGTAGGTAGGTAGGTAGGTAGGTAGGTAGGTAGGTAGGTAGGTAGGTAGGTAGGTAGGTAGGTAGGTAGGTAGGTAGGTAGGTAGGTAGGTAGGTAGGTAGGTAGGTAGGTAGGTAGGTAGGTAGGTAGGTAGGTAGGTAGGTAGGTAGGTAGGTAGGTAGGTAGGTAGGTAGGTAGGTAGGTAGGTAGGTAGGTAGGTAGGTAGGTAGGTAGGTAGGTAGGTAGGTAGGTAGGAGGTAGGTAGGTAGGTAGGTAGGTAGGTAGGTAGGTAGGTAGGTAGGTAGTAGGTAGGTAGGTAGGTAGGTAGGTAGGTAGGTAGGTAGGTAGGTAGGTAGGTAATGAGGTAGGTAGGTAGGTAGGTACGTGTAGGTAGGTAGGTAGGTAGGTAGGGTGGGTAGGTAGGTAGTACGGTAGGTAGGAGGTAGGTAGGTAGGTAGGTCTGTAGGTAGTTAGGTAGGTAGGTAGGTAGGTAGGTAGGTAGGTAGGTAGTAGGTAGGTAGGAGGTAGGTAGTAGGTAGGTAGGTAGGTTAGGTAGGTAGGTAGGTATGGTAGGGGTAGGTAGGTAGGTAGGTAGGTAGGTAGGTAGGTAGGTAGGTAGGTGGTAGGTAGGTAGGTAGGTAGGTAGGTAGGTAGGTAGGTAGGTAGGTAGGTAGTAGGTAGGTAGGAGGTAGGTAGGTAGGTAGGTAGGTAGGTAGGTCGGTAGGTAGGTAGGTAGGTAGGTAGGTAGGTAGGTAGGTAGGTAGGTAGGTAGGTAGGTAGGTAGGTAGGTAGGTAGGTAGGTAGGTAGGTAGGATAGGTAGGTAGGTAGGTAGGTAGGTAGGTAGTAGGTAGGTGGTAGGTAGGTAGGTAGGTAGGTAGGTAGGTAGGTAGGTAGGTAGGTAGGTAGGTAGGTAGGTAGGTAGGTAGGTAGGTAAATGCATGTAACTCGTTTCCAAACTGGCCTTGGTAGGTAGGTAGGTAGGTAGGTAGGTAGGTAGGTAGGTAGGTAGGTAGGTAGGTAGGTAGGTAGGTAGGTAGGTAGGTAGGTAGGTAAATGCATGTAACTCGTTTCCAAACTGGCCTTGGTAGGTAGGTAGGTAGGTAGGTAGGTAGGTAGGTAGGTAGGTAGGTAGGTAGGTAGGTAGGTAGGTAGGTAGGTAGGTAGGTAGGTAGGTAGGTAGGTAGGTAGGTAGCTGAAGACGTGGTTTCCGAATCGCCGCGTTTAAGCGCACTTCGTGAACGCAGCTGATCGGCGCCTACAGCTTTATTTGGTTGATGCACTTACATATATTCATAGTTTACTGATCAAGACAAGCGCGCGCCTAGTGCACTGCTTACCATAAATTCATAAGCGGAACCTGCTGTCGCTGTGTAGTGCACATTCACTAAAGGTTGTCACATGGCCTCGAGATATTGGATTGGCGCCCTCTCACGTGTTACGTCAGTTTGTGAACTCCGCTCTCAATCGCGCCGCAGCAGCCGCTACGCCTGTGCGCGGATCTTCTTCTTCGGGTGGGAACTTTGTCGAACGAACAGCCTCGCGAGGTTGAACTGGCGCCCACAACAAATGTTTTCGAGTGCAATTATGAAGTTGTTTTAGTTGCAGCCCTATCGACAGGGCCAAAGAACCTCCCAGATGGCCTATTAGCACGTCGATGTCGCCGACAGCATTGCTGGTCAGAAAGGGAAACTATGTGTGAGTGTTCTCGTCCGTCATCTGCAGTTTTCACCGTGCGATACTAATTAGTCCGGCTGTTTCGAAATTTCAAAGAGCGTGCCTTTCTCCGGCATCTACAAGCATGTAGGTATACAGCAAGCGAAACTCCGCGGTGTCTCATCAACGGCACGGTGGTGCACGACGTAGCTGGGCCACGTTGTTTAATGTGCATGCATGCGTAGCCGATGCCGTGAATGGAGATCGCGTCACCGTCGTGGCTCTGGTACTGCAAACACGTGCACGGTCTTGCAAACCCGCCCCACGGCGTCCCCGTGGCGATCGAGTGCGGCGCAATGGTGAAGTACGGCTCTGTGCCTCGGTGTACTTCGTCCGCCCGTGAAAGGGACGTCAGCTTTCACAAAAGTCTTATAGAGAAAGGCACGGCTGATCTTTCTCTAAGGATTTTTTTTTCTGCAGTGCAACGATAGAGACAGGGAACACGAGGATATGCGTGAGAATCACTGAATTCTGTCACTCTGGCATCCGAGAACAACATCTGAGATAGTTACTGTAGAGCAGCCGTTCAAATTGCTGCTTCGGCAGTCGATTTCCCATGCAGCGGTCCGTGACTTAGGCGCACTCATCGGCCATCCGGGGGATTTCCTGGCCCTGTCAATTAAGCCGCAACTATAGAACAAGATTATAATCGCACTCGAGAACAGTCGTTGAAGGCGCTCGTTGACTCTCGCAAGGCTGTTTGTTCAACGCAGTTCCCGTTTGGAGCAGATGATATGCGTATGAGCTGCTGCAGCGTGGTTGAAAATGGAATCCTCAAATTAACGTCACACGCGAGAGGATGCCACTCCCGGATCTCGAGGTCAATAAGGAGCTTCGCTCTTAAAAGACATCTTGGGTCAGTGCGCAATGATACCACAACGGTTCGAACGCGCGCGTCAAGTTTTCTCGGAGTTCTCTTTTTTTTTTCGAGCATATCTCGTTGATTTCCGTGGAAGCATCGCACACCGCAGAAATGTATACGTGGGCCGGGAACGTAGCGCGTAGGCTGTATAATATCTGGTCATTAAGGGAAACTGCTTGGATTTCAAGAGAAGGGAGACGCTTGAGTGGAAGCCAGAAAATTGGGTGGGAAGATGAGATTTAAGAAGTCTGCGGGTATAACTTGGAGGCGGAAAGTTCATGACCGTGTTGATTGACGGAACGTAGGAGAGGCCTTTGCCCCGCAGTGGGCGTAGTCTGGCTGATAATGAGGATTATAACTTAGAAGGGTGCGAAAAATACTTTAAAAAATACTTTTGTGGTACTTTATTCATGTTACTTTATTACTGTATGTTATGATGATCGTACGCGAAAACATGGCACTGAAGAGTGTGCCGAAATGCGGAGCTTCAAAGTGCGCCGGTCACGTAGATGTACAAAGTGCGCCGGTCACAAGGATGTACTCAAAGTGCGCCGGTCACGTAGATGTACGAAAGTGGACTTGTGCAGCATTTATCGACACCCACTTTGCGTCTGAGTAATTTCATTCAAAAAGGAACTGCAGGGACTCTGAAGCCGCACACATTAACGAATGAAAACTGCGAGGTTTGTAGTGAGCGACATCTTTGGCGGAAGGGAACGCGATGGGCTACAAAGGGGAGGACGCGTTCTCTTTTCGAATGCGCCAGACGAGGGGGCAAACAAAAACGAACAAGCGCGCGCTCGTTTGGAGACGAAAACGCCCCCCGGAAAGTGAAAGGCCGCTCCGAATATCACCACGACAGTCTCGAAGGCATTCTGCATACGAAGTCGCACAGGAGGCAATACTGTTCGCACGAGTGCCGTCTTCCAACTGGCCGGCAGCCGAGATGAAAAAGGGGGGAACGGAAAGAGAAGGCTAAGCGGACATCGTGCCCTGAATCGAGGAGCCGGCTACCGTGACAGACCGACCATTCCTCAATGGGTGAAGGGGGGGGGGGCGAAGAAGTTGAGTGAAGAACGTATATAATAAAAATGTGAAATGAAAAAAAATTATTTACGGCGTCTTATCGCTATGTCCACGCGCATGCCGGATGTGGGACAAAAGCACCGGAGGGCTTCCCAAAGAAGTGCGGGGAAAGTGCGCCTTCGCGAAAACCAATTCATAACAGTCCCAGCAACGTGGCTACCCCCTTCAGAACCCGCCCGACATCCTTCCTACCCTATGTAGCCCCTCTCCCGTACTTTCCTGAATACACGGTGTACGAGTGTGCGTCAGCGCGTCTGGGTCGGTCGAAGACCCAGACGATGACCCCTCCTAGAGCCAGGTTTTCGGATGGCTGCGAACGATAGGGTCGTGCTCTGGAAATCGAAAACTGCGTCTGTGTGTTGTGCGTGTAATATTATATGCGCGCGCACTTTTTTTCTTTTTCTAACTACTCGCTCGCTGTGATGCAGACTACCTTCATCTCGTCGTCCACGTCGGCCCGTACCTCTTTTTACCTCCTTCGGCCGCCCCTTTTCACTCGGCGCAGCAGACGCGCGAGAACAGAAGACGTGTTCCGCCGTCTGCAGGTCCAGAAGAAAAGGATTCGAGAACCCTCCCCGCTCCTCGCACCATTGTCCACCTGGTCCACGCGCCTCTCGCTGGCCCGGATCTCGGGACTGCGGGGTGCCCTTCTGGATGCTTCTCCCCTTTCTTCACCAATGCACGTGCTGAGGCTTCCCCTTGGGCTCGGCGAAACAAACAAGTGAGACTGGCCAGAATAGTAAACATGGCTGCGTTGCCAGACGTTGTGATTTTCGGTTGCGATGCGTTCCACGCTGTTTACTCATAGACTATAGGACCACCTCCGAGGCCGTGGGTCTGACGCGATGGGAAGTGAGAGAAAGAAGGGTTTCGACAACTACTGTCCAAGCTGTCTGGCAGGCAAGAAAGGGGAGATGATTTTTTATTTGGTCCAAAAGTAGCCTGCAACTGTCTCGTTGCCGGGTGCTGGCGAGAACAGTCAATGGAAAACAGGATGCACGGATCGGGCGGTGGGAAGTTAGGGTGGCCACAGCGAGGATTGGGTATGTAGAGCACCCCGGCCAGAGGCAGACGGCCCTGGCGTAGAAGGCGCACACACAAAGGGGTGCAAGACCAAGGGTTTCCCTTTCGCTCCAGCCACGGGCACCCGGGTCCTTTGTCTTGCCTTGACCAGGTGCTGCAAGAGACCCGGTGCCCACGTGCACTTTCGGAGAGAAAGTAGAGCGCTGCGTGGCGCGTGCCGCTAGCGAAAAACTTTCGCAGATGGTCGGGACGTGTGAGAGTTCAACTTTATGGGCCATTGGCCACGCCACGCTGGCGGTGGTGACTATTGTGTCTTGGGCCTGTACGTACGAATATTTCCATTGTATATACTAAAGGACAGCACTAAATTAATTTAGGTTAGTGAAACATTCATCGAACCTTCTTTCGTTGAGTTTTCTAAAGATCTACGACCACTACTGAACATAAGCTTCTTGTAGATATACATTTATTTGAGTTCTAGTATAGTTATGGTAATTGACAGCTTGACCTGAAGGTCGCAGGATCAAAACCGGTGCGGGCCAAATTTCAGTGGAGGTGAATGCTGATTGATTTGATTGATATGTGGGGTTTAATGCCCTAAAACCGCGATATGATTATGAGAGACGCCGTAGTGGAGGGCTCCGCAAATTTTGACCACCTGGGGTTCTTTAACGTGCACCCAAATCTGTGTACACGGGCCTGTGTACACTCCTTTTGGGCCAAAATAACATCACTTCGGAAATCGCAGCACTTAGAGCTCAACAGGACGACATGCAAAAGCTTATGAGTGAGTGGGCCTTGCGTTTCGCGGAAATGGAAAAACGGGTAGCTGGGGTAGATAATTTGGAAAAAAAATCGCTTCCCTCCAGGCCAAAATAATTGACCTCGAAGATAGAAGCAGACGCGCAAACTTGGTCGTTTTTGGAGTGAACGAGGATCCTGCGGAAACCGAGCCCGATTTGATACGCAAAGTACTCACTGAAATCTTTGACAAAAAGCTTCATGTTCCTTGCAGGTTATTTTGTAGGATACATAGGATCGGAAAGCCAGGAAACCAAAGACCAGTGATTATATTCTTTCAGGATTTCAATGAAAAAGAGCAAGTTTTGATGAACGCTAATAAACTGAAGGGCACCAAGTTATCTATCCAAAATGATTACTCGAAAGAAACACTGCGCAAACGCAAGCTACTGTGGGAGAGCGCAAAAAATGAAAAACTACAGAGAAAGAAAGTAGCCCTTGTACACGACAAACTTCGAGTAGACAAAGAAAAATTCGTATGGGACGATATCACAAACTCTCGAATTAAACTCGGTGCTTCTCCGAACAGGAAATTCAGCGCTTGACCAAGATCCCCGAGGATAAGCAGCTCTGTCTTTTAAACATAAATACTCACAGTGTTGCAAATAAATCAGAACAACTTGAAGGTATCATATTGCGCCATAACCCACATGTTGTAGTTATTACAGAGACTTGGGTACGGGGTGATATCAAGGACGATACTGTTTTCCCCCTTCTTATCAAGTATTCCGCCGTGATGATCGTCTAGGGGCGGCGGTGTTGCCGTTCTGGTAAAACATAGAATTAACTGTACTGCTTTGACACAGATAAGTAATCATGAGAGCCTTACTTCAAAAGCATCTTGTTGGGGGCGTTGTTTTCTCATTTTTGCGGTTTATCGTCCACTCGATTCCCCACCGGAGCACTTAAAAGCTTTGTATGACCATATGGCGACATTTCGGCATGACAGAATTTTTCTGGTAGGCGATTTTAACTTGCCTGGCGTTGATTGAGAAAATACTATTTGCAGTACAGGATTAAGCACTCACGCATCTTACCTTTTTGATATAATGTTAAACCATGACATGCACCAAATCGTAACACAACCAACACGTGTTTCAGGGTCAAGCAGCTCGATGCTTGATCTAGTTTTTCTAAGCCGTATAATTGAAAATGTTACCGTGAATGTTAGTAGCGGTATTTCTGACCATTTAATTGTTGAGTTTTCCTGTGTTTTTGAAAATATACGCTACCCCGGGCCTCGGCCCAAATCTGTATTTGTCAAAAATTTTTCAATGGCCCAGGATGAAAGTGTGTTACACCATCTCGACCTTTCCCTCAGCTGGTTTTGTGGTTCTGATGCCGTCGAATTATGGGATAAATTCAAAAACATTTGCTTATATTGCCTCGACAACTTCATTCCAAACAAAATAAGACATGTACGAAAAACAACTCCATGAATAACGCGTGAAATTTTGCATATCAAAAGTAAAATCAAAAGGCTAAGACGAGGAGCGGCTGACCATAATACTATTAGTGCCAACCAAATCGTTCTCAACTCCGCAGTCGCAAACTCAAAGCGTCTGTACTTTGAAAATACTCTGCCAAACTATATCAGAAATGCCCCACAGAAGTTTTGGCGTTTCCTGTCCAGTAAAAAAAAGCCTATAAAACAACTCAACCGCGGTGGCATGCTCCTTGTTGAACCTCTCCATATTGCTGAACATTTTAATCCTTATTTCCAAAGTGTTTTTTTCTAAATCGAGTGATCCCATGCCTACAATACATGTGCCTTCAGCTCCCGATGATGACTTTATATCTTTACCTGGTGTTGTTTCATTGCTCCTTAACCTTAAAACAAAAGCTTCCCCAGGCCCGGACAAATTGCCCAATATTTTTCTTCGTCGTTATGCCGAGATGTTGGCTCAATTTCTGGTTATAATTTTTCGCGCATCTCTTTCAACCCCAATTGTACCTCCTGACTGGAAAATAGCCCGCTGGGTACCCGTCTTCAAAAAAGGTGACCCTGCATGCCCTTGTAATTACAGGCCAACTTCAATGACATCATCGTGTTGCAAACTTCTTGAGCATATCATAGCTAACTACATTCACAAATTTTTACATGACCGTAATTTGCTTTCTTCTGTTCAACATGTTTTTAGAAAAGGTTTCTCTACAGTAACGCAATTAACATCGGTTGTTCACAGTTTTGCCGCCACTCACAGTTTTGCCGCCACAAGTCGGGCCAAGTAGATGCTATTCTTCTAGATTTCTCCAAAGCTTTTGATGTTGTTTCCCATGTTCACCTTATCAATAAATTACAATCTACTGGTCTTCCTGCATTTATAGTTAACTGGATATCTTCGTACCTGAGTAACCGCAAGCAATTCGTTCGCATTGATAATGACTGTTCACAATCCCTCCCCATGTCATCTGGTGTCCCGCAAGGAAGTGCCTTAGGTCCTTTGTTGTTTCTCATATATGTTAACGATATTGTGGATGTAATTACTGGCCCTGTTCAAATAAGGCTGTTTGCAGATGAGTGTGTATTATTTAATGAAATAACATGCCGAGAAGACCAATCAGTATTGAATTCCAATCTTTGTAATATATATGACTGGTGTACTTAATGGAATATGAACCTAAATGCCGACAAATCAGTTTTTATGAAAATAACCAATAATAAAAATTCTCTATCCTTCCCTTACAACCTTTCAGGACAACCTTTGAACGAAGTTACAGAATATAAGTACCTGGGTCTTACCATAACAAACACTTTAAGTTGGAACAAGCACATTTCAGACATTTGTGCGTCATCCTTTCGTAAACTGAGCCTTTTAAGACATAAGCTCAAACATGCTCCTGCAAGTGTTAGAATGCTAGCCTATACATCTATTGCAAGACCTAAATTGGAGTATGCATGTATAATCTGGGACCCTTTCACAAAAACTAACATTCATGCACTTGAGATGATTCAGCATAAAGCGGTTTGGTTCGTTTACTCTAAATACCGTTCGAGCGATTCCCCAACCCAACTCATGAGAGACCATAACATACCAACCTTAGAACTAAGACGTAAAATCCAAAGATTAAAATTTCTTTATCTTCTCAAGAATAACAAATTGTCAATGAGACCAGAACAATACATCCAACCACTCACCGCTCGCAGAACAAGACACCGGCATGCCGACTCTCTAACGCCCTTCAATGCTAGAACTAACATTTTCAAATTCTCCTTTTTCCCGCGCACTGTAACCGAAGAGAATCAATTACCAGCATTATTCATAAATAGCATAGACTCAATCGAACATATTGTATTTTGACCTGTATTGTTAAAGTGTTAAATGTCTTTCTTATTCATTGTTTGAGTTATGTCCTTATTCTTCGCGCTTTTCATGTTCTGTATCTTCTGTTGTCCTTATTACGAGCTTTGTAAATACGTCCCTCCTGCTTGGGCCCTTCACTGGGCCTGCAGTATTATGTAAATAAATAAAAATAAATAAAATAAAAAATAAACAACATTTCCGCCTCCATCGAAAATGCAGCCGCCACAGCCGGGATTTGATCCTACGACCTGCGGGTCAGCAGCCGAGTACCTTAGTCACTAGACCATCGTGGCGGGGCGATCTCTATTTTTTAATAAACTTTGCATGAATATTCAGAAAATAGGAAGTGCTTTGAAAAGATATAATAGTGTCATTTGCTTTATCGTGCCATTAAAGATTCCCTGACGATTACGATGCTCTCTAACGCGAATGTACACAATGTTTTATTATTCACATATCGACGCAATTATACACACTTATATAGCCCCGCCGCCGTGGTCTAGTGGCTAAGGTAGTCGGCTGCACTTTCGATGGAGGGTAAAATGCTGTAGGCCCATGTGCTCTGGTTTGGGTGCACGTTAAAGAATCCCAGGTGGTCAGAACTTCTGGGAACCTCGACTGCGGCGTCTCTTATAATAATATGGTGGTTTTGAGACGTCAGACCCCGCATACTATTACGCTTACAAGGCACACTATGTAATCATTTATTCAGCGGTGCAATTATATATACAAAGATTACATTACTGATTACAAAGCTGTGAGACGCGCTTCTCTTTGATGATTACAATTTTGTGGTCGATGAAGTATGTGACGAGGGAATCTTGAATTAGATGATGCAGTTGAAAGTTGGAGAAGGCAATGTCGATACAGGTGCCGAGTCTAGGTTCTCTTGCTGCCGCTTGCGTGCAGCCTCTGTTTCACCGGCTCTCACTTCGGGGTTCGCCTGTCAACGAGCTCTCTTTGCAGCACGAAGTGCACGTAATGCCTCACAAATGTGTAGTGGGTACTTCGCTTACGAATGACATAGTGGTATAGTGGGTCATTCCATATATACTTCGTGGAAGTTACGATGGACGTCTAGTGGGTACATTGCACTAGCGTACACGCCAAAGGGCAAGCCCTGAACACAAGAAGCTTGGCGAGCAAGCTTCTAAAATAATATTCGCGAGTGTCTTTAGAACCCTCCATGGTGCCTTGACCAGCGTGATTTGACCTGGGAGTGGGACCCTAGGGTCCCACACCACGTCTACATAACCACGTCTCTGTTTTGAACGCTGACAACGGTAGTCCGAGTTACCTCAGCAAGCTGCAATGCTGTTTAGGAAAAAAATGGTTGATTATTTATTGACTTTATTCTAAACGCCAGATATGTGCTGTGCACTTGGAATTAATGTTCTACGGCTTAGAGTACAACATACTCTAACAGGGGAGAGAAATATACATTACTAGAGCCAGCAAGACCGCCTTCAGCAGGAACTCCCAGTCCAGGTTCTAAACTTAGCCTCCCAACAACGACCGATTTTGAATTGTTGGCACCACGCATTTTTGTTCAGCATTTCTGAATTGGACTGAAATGTGGCGTGATTTTTCAGGCGTCCTATTATAGGGAACTCTGTACATGGCTAGGAGAAACGAAAGAAACTGTGTGACACCGGTGCCGCATGTGTCACGTCTTTATACGATGGTAGACGATTTGTGCGAAAGATTCATGGGTCCCGGTCAGTTCCGAAAAACTTTCTCCATCGTCATTCACTTCGTGGAAATGCCGGGAGTTTTCCGTCTGTCTGTTCTTTCTATAGGCTTGTTAGCTTGATTCTGTTCGCGATTTGTCTAAAAGTTTCAAATAACGCCTTTTTGGGACGACTTCCCACTCTAGCATAGTAGGGTACGTAATACTTTATATCAACAAACATATTATAAACACACGTTCTTCAAACCAGCCTTTGGGCGGCGGATAAACTCTGTCCCAAGGTAAAATATTTATATAGCACTGCAAAGCGATTACCACTTTTCCCCCTTAACACCACAGATTTTGCTACGCTGCGGTGTTGTTAATATCAATCGCTCATGATACGATTTCGCTACAGACAGAATCTCGAATTAGCAGTACAGCATCTCATCGTACACGTTTTGATTTTCTATAACGACAAATTTTTTTTTCGTATAGGGACAGCTCCCATGCACACGTTGCTCTAAGTCGTATAATTTACTTCAAACACACAATTTTTTCAGAGACTTTAATATTTCATTGGGGAGCGCTTACCGCTTCCTTGCAGTATAAGTGCACAGCGCTATTATTCGCCCTACTTTTTGAGTAGCACGTAACTAAGTGGTAATCCTCCACCAATTTATTGATTTATTTATTTCCAATACCTACACCACCCGCATGGGACATTATTGTTGGGAAGATAACGTAGTCCTTGACCGCGCTTTACAAACAGTAACGAAATGATGCTCCGATTGGCAAATGACATTAAATGCAAAAAATCAACCCTACTCATAATGTCGAGAAAAAGGAATAAATCATTATTCCCGTATAAAATTAATGACACAGAATTAAGCGCCATTACTGAATATAAATACTTGGGATTAACAATAACTGAGGACCTTAGATGGAGTAGTCACATAAGCCACATAACAGCGACCGCGCTCGAATGACTCTTTTTCATCAGACGCCGCCTCCGTTTAGCCCCCATAGATACCAAACTGTTGGCTTATAATACGTTTGTCCGACCGATACTAGAGTACGGAAACATAGTATGGTTTCCTTTTACTAAACAAGATATCGCTAAACTTGAAGGTGTACAAAGAAAGGCAATACGGTTCATTTTCAACAAGTATGGGCCACATGAATCACCTACGGTGTTAATGGAAATTGCTGGTATAGATACTCTACAGCGCCGAGCCAGAATAGCTAGACTGAAATTTATGTACTTAATAGTTCATAACAAAGTAAATATGGATGCCACAAACTTCATAACAAGCTTACAAACACGCCCTACCAGACATAACCATACGCAGAAGCTCACTGAATACACCTTCCATACCGACTGTTTCAAAAATTCATTTTTTCCATTGACCATAAGAGAATGAAATAACCTTCCCTTACATATCATAGAAAGCACATCACTAACACAGTTCTTAACTGCACTTGAAAGCGTACCTTGAACCCTGACAGACAGTTTTTTTTGATGTATGAAACTACACCTGTCACAGTTCTTCATTCATTGTCTCTCTTACTTTTTTTTCTTTTCAATTACCAGAAACCCCACAGTATGCATTTGTCGCCTCGCTCTAAAGCACCACTGTGTAAAAATGCTTACATCATAGTCTCACAATGCTTTTTCTTTTTCTCTTTTTCTCCTTTTTTTTCCTTCCCTTGCCTACGGTTTTTTTTATGCGAGCAAGTTTTCTTTATATTATTGTGCCACTAATCGCTCTTATGTTGCACTTTTTTTATAATTAGTTGGTGTTTCCATTGTATCACAATTTGTGTTATGTTGTATTCAACTATTGTATATGCCCTCCTGCTATGATCCCTTTGGGATTGGCAGTATTTACAAATAAATAAATAAATAAATAAATAACAATTACATACATATTTGAAAACATATACAAAAATAATACATAACAGAACAATAAAGAACAAAGAAAGAAAATGCAGAATGGCGACAAGCCATTAACACTGCGGTTTACTTAAAACAAATGAACCACATAATAAAGCATGTAATGGTGACACGTATTTATCACAATATACGCAGTAAAACATTTTTAAATATAATAAACACATTGCATGAGAGTCGTTCTACGTCAAACGAGGCAGCCTTTTTGGCGACCATTTCAAATGTACTTCAGAAAAATCATGCCAATTTCTCGCATTCTAAACAGCCAACTACTAGAATATTTCGAAGAAAAACAATGTTTTGCTCATGTACGAGTCTTCCGAATGAAGGAGAATATCGTATGAGTGTTGTTTGTCAGAAAATTGATTCAAAATTTTCGGAGCCCTCCACTATGGCGTCTCTCATAACTATATCGTGGTTTTGGAGCGTTAAACCGCACATACCAATCAAATCAATCGGCATTCACCTCCACTAAAATTTGGCCCACGCCGGTTTCGATCCTGCGACCTTCAGGTCAAACGATAGTTCTAGCGCGAGAACGAAACGACGACACAGAGACAAGGAGTGTCTCCTTCTTGTCTCTGTGTCGTCGTTTTGTTCTCGTGCTATAACTATCGTCATGCCATACCAACTAGCGCAAGCTGCCACACTTCAGGTCAAGCTGTCAATTACCATAACTATATTAGAACTCAAATAAATGTATAACTACAAGAAGCTTATGTACAGTAGCGGTCGTAGATCTTTAGAGAACTCGACGAAAGAAGGTTCAATGAATGTTTCACCAACATAAATTAATTAAGTGCTGTCCTTTAGTATATACAATGGAAATAATCGTTCGTACAGGCCCAAGACACAATAGTCACCACCGCCAGCGTGGCGTGGCCAATGGCCCATAAAGTTGAACTCTCACACGTCGCGACCATCTGCGAAAGTTTTTCGCTAGCGGCACGCGTCGCTCTACTTTCTCTCCGAAAGTGCACGTGGGCACCGGGTCTCTTGCAGCACCTGGTCAAGGCAAGACAATGGACCCGGGGGCCCATGGCTGGAGCGAAAGGGAAACCCTTGGTCTCGCACCCTTTTGTGTGTGCGCCTTCTACGCCAGGGCCGTCTGCCTCTGGCCGGGGTGCTCCACATACCCAATCCTCGCTGTGGCCACCCTGACTTCCCACCGCCCGATCCGTGCATCCTGTTTTCCATTGACTGTTCTCGCCAGCACCCGGCAACGAGAGAGTCGCAGGCTACTTTTGTACCAAATATGGTCCAAAAGTATATTGATTGATATGTGGGGTTTAACGTCCCAAAACCACTATATGATTATGAGAGACGCCGTAGTGGAGGGCTCCGGAAATTTAGACCACCTGGGGTTCTTTAACGTGCACCCAAATCTGAGCACACGGGCCTACAACATTTCCGCCTCCATCGGAAATGCAGCCGCCGCAGCCGGGATTCGAACCCGCGCCCTGCGGGTCAGCAGCCGAGTACCTTAGCCACTAGACCACCGCGGCGGGGCGTCCAAAAGTATATGGTATAGCTAGTACTTCAAGTTGGTAGTATGGTATAGTCGCTTGCTTCAATACCAAATTGGGCTCATATAATAATAAAAGATCTACGCCTTTCGAACTTATACAATATTACCACGATTTTACTGGCGTAAAAGCCACCAGAAAATTCGCCGAAATGTTCTATATTTGCATTTTCCTCTATACAATATTCCGCTATATATGAATATCAGAATAATGACTACCTAGTTTACAGGAAGTATACCTCGCGTTCGCAATTCTTTGAGGTAACTGATGTTTTATAACA
Source organism: Rhipicephalus annulatus (assembly GCA_013436015.1). Lineage (NCBI taxonomy): Eukaryota > Metazoa > Arthropoda > Arachnida > Ixodida > Ixodidae > Rhipicephalus > Rhipicephalus annulatus. The sequence goes on along the minus strand of WOVY01003470.1, from coordinate 341,201 downwards.
TTATGAGAAAAATATTTCGGAAAATCATCATTCTGATCCACATCGAGACGAAGTTTACACTTTCGTGCGCCAATTATAAGCCAGTTTTATACCTCAGTGGAAATGAAACAAATAGTACTTCATACATAGAAATATTTATCATATCAATTTACGACTAAGGCAAGAAGTTATTTGGATGTTCCCCATTGATGGCTATCGTCCCATCTAGTCATGCGGGAGATCCTTCGTTGAAGTTCCCCATTGCCGTCAATGGTAATTCTCAAAATTATTAAAAAGAAGAAAATAAAATGTAATGGTAAAACCTATTGTATAAGAGCAACTGCGGTAATATAAGCTTATAACACCATAGGCAAATGCCTTTGCTTAATATGTAAGCCAAATTTGCAATCGAAACAGGCAATGAAATAATTTTCAGAAATAATTTTTCTGACAGACACTCACAACATATTGGGAAACTTGTAAGGCTGCCACTTGACGAAAATATTCCTTCTTTATATATAGTCGTTTTGATCTAGAACAATACCCGGCCTAATGTGAATTTAGACAGGAAACGGCAGACCTATACCCATATGATATTTCGGCCTGCCCACAGGCGGTCCGACAGAGCCAGAAAATTCAGAATAGAAGGCAGTGGGATACTGCTACTTAGCACGGCTCCTGAGGACCAACTGATAGCCGTCCAGCAGGCCAAGGACGCCAACAAAGCCCTAGGGCTTCTATGGCCGCCTTTTAAGAGGAATTGCCCTCCCCCACTTCCCTCACCCCCTCCCACCACCACCACCAATCTGCCAGCAAAACGAAAAAATGGCAGATCCGATTATATGCGAAGCATGAATGAGAAATGTTGATATGTCACTTTAAAATCAGCACAACGTTACGAGGTGGAGGTAAATGATGTCGTACATAACTTCCGTGTTATGATTATCATGTTTGCATGTGTCGTATACCTTCGTCATCTATTTACGTCACGTGATACCAAACTCAGTATATGTGAAGCTAGCGAAACGGCCGCGAGCACGCTATTGAGCGTGGTATGTTGTCATGTTCTCACATGACACGCATGTCAGGAATATCATGTTTGCACCAGTCATACATTTCGTCATCCATTCACGTCACGTAACACCAAATTTGGTATATATGCAGCTCGCAAAACGGCCGTGAGCGGAACAAGAAGAGCAAAATATACTACAATGTACTGTTGACGCGCGCGCACGCTGGGTACAGCGACGCTACGTTATCAAACGCGAGCACCAGGCGCGAGTCTGACACCAGGCGCGACCAGCGTCCATCAGCGCGGCCCAACGGCAACCGGCGCGAAATGCGACATGTTGCATTTCGCGCCGATGCCATAGAGTAACATTACTCTGTGCCGATGCGTTACCAAGACAACACTGCGTCTCCCTCTTTTCGTGACAGGGGGACGTCGGACGAGGCCCGTGTGCTCAGATTTGGGTGCACGTTAAAGAACCCCAGGTGGTCGAAATTTCCGGAGCCCTCCACTACGGTGTTTCTGGTAATCATATGGTGGTTTTGGGACGTTAAAATCCATATATCAGGGAGGTCAGACATGCTGAAACGCGCATGCGCCAAAGCAACGCAGCGCGGCGTGAACCTGCGAGTATATAGCAGGACCGGCGCCTGGCGTGGCAACGCCGGCGTGACGCGACGAAATGAACGCCGGCGAGCACGCGCACCGCGTCATGTCGAAATGTATTGGCGCCTTGACTGTGGCATGTAGTCATGTTCTCACCTGAGACGCATCTCATGATTATTATATTTGCACCAGTCGCATACCTTTGTCATCCATTGGCGTCGCGTAATAACGAGTTTGGTACATGTGAAGCTAGCGGAACGGCCGTGAGCGCACCATGAGCGTAGCATGTAGTCATGCGGTTACATGACACGCATCTCATATTTATCATGTTTGCACCAGTATCATACCTTCGTCATCTATTCACGTCCCGTAGTACGAAATTTGGTATAAGTGAAGCTAGCGAAACGACCGCCAGCGCATCATGAGCGTGGCATGTAGTCATGTTGTTACATGACACGCATCTCATGATTATCACGTTTGCGCCAGTCACATACCTTCGTCATCCATTCAGGTACCGTAATACCAACTTTGGTATATGGGACGCTAGGAAAACGGCCGCGAGCGCATCGTGAGCATGGCATGTAATCATGTTGTTACATGGCACGCATGTCATGATTTTCATGTTAGGGTCTCTCGCTTGTGTTCGCCATGCCATCATCTCATACCATACCAGTTTTGCAACATGCTATGTGAACGAAACCACTGCAAGAGCTGCAGGACCATGAAATGTAAATCATGACATTCATGACATACATGTCACGATTTTCATGTTATGACTAGTCAAATGTGTTCTTCATACAATCATGTTATGCCATACCAAGTTTGGTATCGATGCCGTAATCTAAGCGGCCAGGAGAGCTGAAAGTCGTAGGCGGCTAGATAGATAGATAGATAGATAGATAGATAGATAGATAGATAGATAGATAGATAGATAGATAGATAGATAGATAGATAGATAGATAGATAGATAGATAGATAGATAGATAGATAGATAGATAGATAGATAGATAGATAGCTAGATAGATAGATAGATAGATAGATAGATAGATAGATAGATAGATAGATAGATAGATAGATAGATAGATAGATAGATAGATAGATACACTCAAGTCGCCGAAGTTCACTAAGAAATGCTTTGCATTAAAAAAACAGCCGCCCGCATCTTCCCACGGGGGAACTCGAGTAAATGCGTGGCAGTGTGGTGTAGGTATAACGTGAATATCCCGTAATTGGGTATGGTTTGAGAGTGCTTGATTGTTATTTCTATTTATTATTCTTATTTTTAATGAAAGAGAAACGTTGCCTTCCCTGAGTGGTGGGACGCTGATGTTGGGTTGTTCCCTATTACTGGTTGAAGGTACTGTTGCATCAATCTTATCTACCCTAGTCAAGCAAAGCGTCAAGTCAAGCGAAAGCCTGACATGAAAACAAAATTGACAAAATATCTGACAGAAAAAAATGAATCCGTCACTATGTTATGTATTTTTCACCTATAGTTCTCATCTTCATATCCTTCAGCTTACTAAACTCTCTTTTCGTCATCACGCCGAATCATTAAAGTACTCTTACACTCTCATTCGCAGTCCACGATTTCCTTCACTCACACCTGCCGAACCAACTTCGACCAGACATTATCATGAGTTGAACATGCCTCCTTTTAATCACCGAACAAACTCGTATAAATAGTTTTTTTTGTGCGCACCATTGACTTATGGAATGCATTGCCCGGCCATGTTAAATCTTTATCACGGGTTGAATTCGTTTTGTACAGTAATAACCACTGACCTTCATGCTCCGTACCTCTTGCCTTGTATTGCATTTTCTTTTGTAGTCTGTATCCACTCCTGCGATAGCCTATCAAGGCTGCAGTATTTTAAAATAAATAAAATAAATCATAAAGACGCCATTGACTGAATTCCAAACTACATATACGGGTGGCCAGTGGAAGGTTGCAAGCGCGAGCAGTCGGTTTTTACTAGCAGACGCTGCCTGCGTCGGCCTTGCGAGCCGAGAGAGAGAGGGGAGGAACAGTTGACACGAGAGACGAGCATGCGCAGTAGGGGTGTCGATGACACCGCCGACGCCGGATTTGCAAGTAGGTGCGGCTATAAAATTCCCCGCATTTAAAATGTTCTCCCTCTATCCTAAATATTCCAGTAATTCATTGTTTTCAATGCACTAAACGAGGCGGTTTTTCTCGAATACATTATAGAGATGATCGCCCAAGTGGCTGGGTCGTATGGCGTGGAATCATCCAAGGAGCGTTTTTTTTTTTTTTTTGACAGCGGCAGCTCACTACTCCGCAGGAGCGAAGCCAGAAATCTTTTTCGGAAAGGAAATGGAATGGAATTGAAAACCTTATTTCGAAGAAGTATTCGGCGAAGGTGGAGCCCTCAGTACAGGGTCCCTGTGGCCTTTGCAATCTTCCGAGCTCTGTCGATCAGCTTGAGCTGTTTTTCAGGATTCCAGCAGGACTAAGCAGCCTCCTATTGCTCCGGTGTTGGTGTGCAGTTTCTTGGCACTATACCTTTGAGTGTTGGCAGGCATATGTTGCTTGGCAAATATTTGGGTGTTCTCGGCATACCGGGCATTTGTTGTGATATATTGCTAGAGAAATTTTTCTAAGATGGCTGAGATTGGGATAGGGAGTGGCTTGACTACCCGTTGTTTGTTCGTAATTGTGCTTGTATGTGTACGCGCAGGTGTGCACATATAAAATGGTAAAAAACTTTGTAGACGGCGCAAGCGTAACACCCTAAACAACCCACTGGTCACGCCAAGACCGGTCTCCCATACTATAGGGCATGCAAATCTGAATCATAAAATATTTTTGAAAGATAGAAAATTGTGTTGCATATACATCGGCAGCCATGCTGCTCCCTCGGGTTTCTTTAGCGTGTCGAGTAGGTTCCAGGCGGGTCTCGTGGAGTTTGACAAGGGCATCGTTTCTGCCAGGACACCTCCGAGATTTCGTGTGGCATCTGGCACGGAGTGGACTCCCCACGCACAACACGCAAGAGATCAAGGGCATGGTCCCATCTTCAATATGTCCAAACTTCCCCCATCGAGACTCAAACCAGCATATGCCGCAGCGATGTCCAATCACTTGATCATTTTGGAACATAAAGTTTTCTAAATATACACTTGAGGGAATTCTGGCGCTAGTGTCTATGGGAGCTGCAACGCACGGCGCTTCAGCAAGCATGCCAATAATGGGTAGTGCTCGGATTTGACTAATCTTTATATACTTCTGGCTCCGTGTGTGTTCGTGTGGCTTGGAGCTGTTTTCTCACGAAACAAAAATCTGCAAGTGTTCAGCGGTTGCACTTCACCGCCTCATTAGTTTAGGCTTACCGTTTCAAATCGGTTACACAGAGTTCAAAAGGGTTCGTTCTTTCTTTAGAAACAAAACCAATACACAGCAATAAACGAAGCCACAAGTGCGATTGGCCACTCACAAATACGAAGAATAGGCAAATCCGTGTACTACCCATCATTCCCATGGTTGCTCAACTATCGCAGCGCCAGAGTCTCCTCTAGTTAATTTTAGGAAACTCTGTGGCTGCGTTGCGATTCTTAGGCAGCACGTATACAGTCTACGCAGACAGATTATACGACAGCACCGATCACATGCTGTCCGAGAAATGAAACACGTCTAAGACGGCTTCTACGGGACAAGGTGGCAGCTCGCGCTCAGAAGCGAAAGCTAAAATAAACAAACGTAACTGTTATTTCTTTAGCCTATTTCACGATCAAATCTTCGAAAAATTAAACGCTACTCACGTTGAGCGTCCGGAGAAGCATCTGCTTCAATTAATACACGATTTGGGCGATATTTGAGCTGTACGAGCAGAGCGCTAAGCGGCCATCTTGTTTGGACAGCGAAGTAGCCTGCATCGTACTTGTCTACGATGCCATCTTCTCGGAGCTGTCTATTTTGCCGGCTACGTGAGAATCGGAATGAGACTCAAGATGGCCGCCGTTCATTTAGCTGTCTATTTAGCCGTCTACGGCGAGTATTGAAACACGCCATACGTTTTGGAGGACCGTGCACGCTGATTTACGATACCTGTAGTCGCTTACAACCGAATAATTGTAAGCTCCGCCTACAACCGCAACTCTCTCACCCCGAGAAAATTCGCGCATATAGCTCACCAAACCGCATTTGCTCCTTTCTGTGACACGAAGGACGATTCGCTTATTTTACGTCGGTTAGTGCCACTGGTCGTTCGTCAAAAAAAAAACGTTGAGTTCCTGCGCAATTTCCGCAAAGATTTCGACGTCATTGTCTGTCAAATGAAATGTTTTAAGTAGACACGACGCGCTTTTAACTATTGTTTTTTTTTGGGATTGTTTCATTTTTGAGTACCGTTCTGTATTTTTTTTTTCACTGCAGAACTTCGTGATATGGAGTAACCGAGGCAATGTAGACCTCAACCCCTCCACAGCAAAACAGCTAGAACAGAAGAGAACGGAATTATTACTGCGCGTAGTATTTGTGTTATCAGCGAAAAAGTGTTTATCGTTGCAAAGGAAAGCACGTGACACAATTCTCTAGCACAGATGAATTGCAGGTGAGCCACAGTCTTGGGGGCGGGGCCTGTATTTATTCTCAGAGTGTAACAGACTTTAGGTGTTGTCCCTTCGTTGCATCAAGTCGTTGATCACGTAGTCACTTCGCAAGATTTTTAATTGCGGCGGGGTTCATTCATGCTAGGGAACGCCGTTTAGGTAACTTTTCTTCCTCAGCCAAGAATATCCTCGCCAGATTCACATCATGTTTGCACAATCTCTGCCCTAGGTAAGCTCTCTTTTCGTCCACATTTATTTATTCACACTTACATTACAATAACTTCTATAACAACAACGTTCCCTACACCTTCTTTTGCATAATTGTCCGTTAGTATTCTTGTACAGTGCAACAGTTCGTGCGGTATGGTCATTCACTCCAATATATATATATATATATATATATATATATATATATATATATATATATATATATATATATATATATATATATATATATTCTGTCGGCACTAGCAGTGAACAGTAGTTCATACACAGGCGGCGACGACGACGAGGTTGATATGCACACACTTTATTTACAATAATATCAGCGGCGGAGGGGACGATCACCCTTAACCAGCTGACTGGCTTCGCCCTGGTTCGGGACAGTCACACCGTGCTGGTGTCACGTGATTTGTAGGTAATGCCCCGGCTCTTCAGCTCACGCACCGTGGCCATAGGAAGCCGGCCGGACACCGAGATGGCGTAGATGCCCTTGGCCTTGCGGCCTGCGAGGAACAATCAAATTATTGAGTCAATAACAAAAACACAGTTCGATTCCTTCCAAATACGAAGTCGACAATGGGGGTGACAATAATAGAAGCGACTATCCGCTTGAATACGTTCTCACCCTGCTATACACATTGGCCACAGAACAAAAAAAAATTGGGTGTATAAAGTCCATTTGGAAATAAGGAAGCTCACCGAGATCCTCTGTGGCGATAGGCGGGGACTTTGCCAGACTACGGCAACCATTCACAGTGTCTTAGGGTTCTCACTTATTTAAGAAGCACCTGTGGTTTTTCAGTCCCCCTAAACCATCCTGATCAGGCCGCTCTGTCTTCCATATTGTGCAAATAATAGCTGTGTGGTTGGATTCGTAACAAAACGATGTAGAAAGCACACAACACTAACCAAAATATGAAATCAACAAATTTTATTCACGCCGGAGACTGCCGGGTGTCGAGAAAACGCACAATGTATACCACGTTACAGCATGACTGTAAACCATGTTTTTTTGTATATATATATATATATATCACCATGTAATCGGCCCACAGAAATTCTGCAACTGCAGGATAGAGAACACAGTATAAATCTTATAGCCGTTTTAGTACGCGCTCCCAGTCTTTTTTTTATGTTAATCTAGCCTACCGATAAGCTGGGACGCGGTATACTTTGACAAAGAATATATACACTTACGTCTATCCCCCGTATTCTAGAACGCCCCTTCACTCAACGCTCCACCTTCACTTGAGAAAGCCGACGGGAGCGCCATCTCTAGGCAGGGTAAGTCACTGCATATCAGTGATAATTTGCTGCTATTCTTGAGTAGTGCAGCGTCATTTTCAGCCGAGCAGTGGCGCAGTGCTCAACTCTGTCAAGTGAAGGGTGAAAGTCGAGTCGAGGAGCGTTTGTGAATACGGGGGTATGATTCCCTCGTGGCTAGCTGCACTTTTTATCTCAGTCTTACAATCTTTCCTCGAGCACGGCACCCTGAACTCCATTCTTTTTAGTTTTGTTTTTCTTCCTTCGTGCAGCGGCACGCATACTAACACGCATCTCCAGCAATGACGTCAAACAGATGAATGCACACAGATCTTCGGAAGCGGTACCCCGGCTTCCGCCCTCACATATGATACATAAAACAAGCCATCTCCGATGCACAGTCTTCTTCTTGCGTAACACACCCGAGATTTCCTTTTTATTGTAATCTTTTTTTTTTTCACTTATACGCTATGCTCCCACCAATGCTTCACACACGCACTGTCGGATACAGACAGTCTCAACGGAAGAGAAGCGGAGTACACAGAAAGTCGGAAAATGCAGTCAGCAATCATTCAAGTTCTCCGACAAGGGAGGTGGGGGGTGGCATTGGATGATGGCAGCGTCGAGGGTGTATCTGCATCGACATGCGAGAAGAGGAGGAAGAAGCCAGATGATACAAGATCCAGAGACGAGCTTCGTTCACTATATATGGGCGTTCGTTCTTGGCGCTGCAAAAGAGAGCGCACGCAGTGAAGCGAGCAGTGCACCGCGAAGAGCCGCCTCCCCTCCCCCCCCCCCCTGACTCCCACGTGAACGTAAGCTTGTTTAGCATCGGCGGATCGACTTTCCTTCTTCTTCTGTTGCTGCTTTTTTCGAGGTCGCTCTTTCCGCTGCCTGAAGAAGTGGACCCCCTCCCCTTCCTCCCCATCGACTATGCAGTGCTCCGGCTGTGCGAAACGCCAGTGCATGCATTTTCGTCGTTGTGCCATGCGTGCATAGCAACGCGTCGCTGCGCTCCACGGAGCGGACGTATACGCGTACCTTTCACGTGCGAGGACGCCTTTCACACGGATACCGGCTGCTTATCGCTGAAGGAGTTTGAAGAAGAAAAAAACTTGCAAATAGAGATTGTACTCGTTACAATACACGTGCATACAGTGCACTGAGTAAATAATATATCAGGGTCAGTGATTTGGTATAAAGCACTTTTTTTTTTTGTCTACACAGAAAATCACCTTGAAGAAGAACTGCAGCACGAAATACGCCATTCTGTTCTCACAGATTTGCGCTTATTTGACTAAACTATTTATCAGTGCACTTGTCTTTTTTATTTTCTTATTTAACCTGTCATACGCGAATCTCTCTGCCTAAAAATGCGTAGTTCCGAAAAAAAAAACGAGCGAGTTACTTGATTTCATGTTCATTAAATTTAATTATTTAATCAGTCCTAATCTTCCGTGCCAATAAATACCAAGATATCATTATGAGGTACACTGTTGTCGGGAGACTCTGGATCAATTTCGAACCAGCTGGGGTTCTTTAACGAGTACACGAATTGAGGCAAAAGGTGTTCGTGGATCTCGCCCCCATCCTAATGCGGCCGTAGCGGCCGGGCATCGAACCCGGGTCCTCAAGCTCTGCAATACAACAGAGTCACTTTAAGCTTCCACAGCAGGTCGGACGAGCATATAGACAACTAAAAAAAGAGTGACACGAATTTGTATTCAACAACGCAAAATGAAACCACGGCACACGCATCATTGTTTGACGTGTTGCAACCGCACAGTAACTTCGAAAAAAAAAAAAAACGCTAGTAGACGGGCTCCAGAACCTGTGCTGCACTCTCAACAATGCCATGCGTAAAAAAGTGCTAGAAATAACCAAAACATAAGGCCTTTTTCGCACAGTTTCTTCCTGGTTATGGCTAGCATATTTGCCCGAGACCTGATTAAGAGCGTAATAGAAAGAAGAGGCAAGTGTTAAATCTGAAACGGTTACAATCTCTAGACAGAAATCAACTCCTTGTTGATTCAAGAACCAAGATCCAAGAAGACAGCAGCACAGTTCCAGAAAGATGCAAGCGCGTTCGTATGAACTCGCTACTTCCAGTCCAAGGGTGAGAATCTCCGCTCCCGAAAGAGGATAATTCGCCCGCTCTCACCATCGCCACTTTTTTCTTTTCTTTTCTTCGTTACACAGCTTCGATGCCGTCGCAAGGTTGTAGAGAGAGAGAGAGGAAAGAAAATAAGTAAGCGTAAGGAAGTGATGGCGGAGGCGGCAGAACATCCGCGTGAAACGGAAACTCGCTTCCTTGTGACCCACTGGCCCCCTCTAGCTTTAACACCGCCAAACAGCGACTCGACCTTGGCGCTGAGTGACCGGTCGGCCGGCCGCTCCCACACAAACACACAACTCGCGCAGGTACACGAGAGCAAAATAGGAAGCTTCGTTCTCACAGTACCATCACCCTCACAATGGGGACGGGGGGAGTGGTGGTCTGTGAGGTGGCTGTTGGTAGACAGGCGTTTACTGTGGCAAACGAACGTAAAATATAAAAAAAAAATAAGCGCAACATGAGCGGAGATGCGAATACAAGCACGACGCCGATGGGTCTGCTTAGCAAAGCCGGCGAGAAATAAACGCCGTCCCGGGCTAGATGGAGGAAGGGGAGCGGAGGGGCATTTTACAAGGTCTTCGTTTTCACAAGTGACAGGGGACGTCTGCGACGTGTTGCGGTAAGCGCCTCCGAAGCCCATTCCCGTCGACGTAACCTTCGGACGACGACGAGGAGGACACGAGAAAAGTACAGCAAGGACGCACTCGAAGTCCGAACGTAACCTTCAGGGAGTCGAACCATCGACGGACGGACGGAGGCGATGCACAATGGGAGGTATTTAGTGGGTCCTGCCTCTTCGGGAAGGATGGAGACACCGCAGCGGTCTTACGGGGAGCCGGGGCGAGTGAGGGGACGAGGTTTTTCAAGGTGAACCCACGTGGGACACGGGGGATCGCAGAGGTGCGCCGGCGATCACATGATGCTGCTGCGTGCACCTTTTTGCTACGCGTAACCACCGCAAGGTTAAAGGAGGGAGGGGGGGGGGGGGGCTAGAGAGAAATGCTGAATGCATGAAGTATTTTCTTGACAAATCTATTTTCACTAGGGTATGTTTTCGAATTTATGACTGCGCGCAGGCAAAATGACTGGCAATGTTACTTTCCCTATTTCCCAAGAAAGACAACGCTCTTTCTTGGGATACTTGAACGCGGAAATTTTGGTCTGTTTGTCTGTCTGTCACACGAAACGATTCGGCCACCCGGCGACATGTTGAGGACTTGCTGAACCCCCAACCATCTTGAGGTGGTGGCTGTGTTCATACTTGATAATATAGTCGATCAAAAGCAACTATTACTCATATCTAAGAAGCAGCATCAATACGTAAGTATTAAGTGGTGTGTTCCTTTACTGGCAAATATACTATATATGCGTAATTCTAAAGACCGTAGTGTTTCTTAGGCTGCTCTGGAAATGTGACGCTATGCAGGAGTGAAGCCCGGCAGGAGAATATCGTATATTTCAACAACATTTGCTCGAAGGACGCGAAAATTTGTTTCGCCCATATCTCAGCATTAGCGTGAAGTGTACCTTCCTAGCTCACTTTTTTAGGGGGGAGGGATTATGTGTAAATTGTCGTGGCTAAGTACTTGCGGTATCTATAGGCTTACTGTTGCGGACCAACAAGGAAACAACAGGCTAATGTATACGAACACAAAAAAAACTCCAGATATTTTGCTGGCATATCACGTGTCATTCATTTCTGTTGCACAAAAGATTGATCAAATCATCAGTGGTGTTGCCAAGGAAATGAGTTCAAGCCCCCCCCCCCCCCCCCCGTGCTTATAGACGGTTTCAAGGTTGCAAGCGTTGCACCTCGAAAACTTCCGGTCACCTAATTTACCAGCTCCTCACGTCAAAACTGAAAGCACGTTTTACAGCTATTCTCAAGGGTGTAAAGAAAGTATGTATTTCGTTTTTTCACATAAAAGGAACGTGCGTAAAGTGCAAGTGAATTTTTCGTAATTTTTACGTGGCCCAGAAGAACATTCATTTGAATATAATTGTCAAATAAGGGGAGGAAACTGTAGAAAATCGGCGGGCTATTTTCTAAAGCTCTTCTCCACCGATGTTATTCAGGTACAAAGGGTCTATATGCGCGTAGGCATACAAGCACGCGCCACAACACACGTACAAGGGGGTCAGATTCCACCTTCCCCCCCGCTCCGCCAAACGTATCTCTGGCTACGCTAGCCCCCCAAGGCATGGCTTTGTTCAAGTCGCTAACTTCAAGCCAGACTTGCCAATTTATTCGCCATGGTATCAGAATTACTGCTCACCGTTAATTGACCCAAGCTGCAGCGAAGTAATCTATGCTTCTAGACACTGCTTAAGTTATCGTAATCTGTCGATCTTATGCTTATTGCTACGGCGAGAAGCCCTTCACACCACGGTGTGTAATCAGCACTCGCACATCGTACTTGCCTACAGGCAGCCTTTCTTACACTGCCGTGACATGACCAGACATTAGTCAACAGTGAGCGACGTGCAAAGTTGGCTGGTAATCCTGAAGGCTGTTTCACACAGACATGCGCGGCATGAGTAGGCTAATCACTGTGCTAAGTTGTGTAGTTTACTGCTTCTGCATCGAAAAAAATATATATAATCGGGAAGGGAGTCGGGTATCATCATTTCGCCTCTTTTTTTGCGGATTCAGAGCCTGAGTGTCCAACCATGACAAAATGTCCAACGAAACTGAATGTCCACTACTATCAGGACATTCAGGCCGCAGGCGTACCCTACACAGCTGCCCTATCCAGATACCCATGCTAATACAGGGCACAACCGAGTTTCTCCAAATACACATCGTCTGCCGCCTTGTCTTTTAACGCTTCTCGCACAATTGTTTTTCCATCGCCAACGGTACCGATCCATTTCACTGGTCATCAATTTACCAGAGATTGAGTTAGATACTGCATTTTCGAACCCCGGCATTTGGGTGGGTGGCCTTGTGGTCAGGCGCGGCCACTCGAATCGCTCGCATTTCTGGCGATTCGTTCGAGTGAAGGAGGCATGCGCCGGATATAGTGATAAACCGTCCGCATTCTTTTCAGGCGCCTCACTATAGTCTAGTACGGCACATCGTCACGAGCATGACAAACAGCGTCAAGGCACGCACGCAGACGGGCCACCCGAACCGACGAATTCCGTTCGCCTTTGAAACCCGAGAGCACGCACCGAGCACCAAGCATTCGCTTCCGCGATCCAATTCGAAGAAATGCACTTCACGAGGTCGATTTCATTCTTCCGAATGCAGGCTCGTCCTGCTGAGACGGCTCAAAGACGGCTCGGCGACGTAACTGTCTCTTATTACCCACTGGTACGTCACGTATGCGGAAAAAAACAAACCCTTATTTCGTGCAGAAGGCATTTAAGTAGCGCTCAGTTGGAAACTTAAACCGTCCTCTCAGGTTCCTTGGCATGAAAACGATTTCGATGGCCGAAATACCAAGTAAATGCGAAGCTATCAAGTCGTGGCGTAAGCTATATATCGATAAGGCACACACGGCCTACCTATCACAACGCGATGTACTATGACAACGACACGCTACTGCGGTCTAGTGGTTAAGGTGCACCGACTGCTGACCCATGGTCGCGGGATCGAATCCCATTCATTGCGGCCGCATTCTCCATGGAGACAAAATGCTATAGGGGCCAATGTAGATAGATTTAGGAGTACGTTAAAGAATCCCAGGTGGTCGAAATTTCCGAAGCCCTCCGCTACGACGCCTCTCATATTCATAAGGTGGTTTTGGGTCGCTAAACCACAATAATTATTATTCTTTACCGCGGTTCAGCACTGGCTGCCATCATGCGCTGGTCTATTGCAGTACGAGAATCATGGCACGCTCGCTTCGTCCTTCGATTGCGCTGCATGCCGTATCACATTCCCCTATCGATTGCCCTGGTTCCCGTTACAAAAACGGCGTTCAAGCATTTGCGCTCACGAACACTGTTCAGTCGTATACCACACCAAGTCACTACATTAGACCAACTGTCTTTTAATCCGGTCAGCATTCCCCGGCGACATTTCAAAACCGATGATGGCATGAACGGAAAGCTTTGCTCGAAGGAGAAAGTTACATATAGTCCCTAATAATATATTGTATTGCTTATGACAAAATTAAACGTTTGATGATTGATTGATTGATTGATTGATTGATTGATTGTGCATTAGCCTACGACGACTCGAAGGCAAAAGCCATCTTCTCAGTCACTGCATTGAGCTATAATGTCGCAAAGTAACGGCATATCACATGAAATCGTAATCATATCATTACAATTTCTTGTGTTACTCGTATTAAAGCACCGACTGTCACTTTCAGCGTCTGATCAAGTATCTAAGCTTTGGCCTTAAAAGACACCCACGTGTTCGATTCCGTGTTTCCACGACAGTGTGCGCTCGGAACAGTTTTGTAACTCCTGGACCTCGTCCAGTACTGATCACTAACTATCAACAGATCTGACAACTGGTCAAGTGCTGTAGAGGTGTTGATGAGCTGCCTGCCAATGCTGGTAGACGGTAGAAAATGAGAGGACGCCTCCTCGCTATATTGAGGACAACATAACCTGTCTTCGCAGTAAATGCTTCCAAGGAAGATCGTGAAAAAGAACTGCATTCGCTAAGCCCCGCCGCGGTGGTCTAGTGGCTAAGGTACTCGGCTGCTGACCCGCAGGTCGTGGGATAAAATCCCGGCTGCGGCGGCTGCATTTCCGATGGAGGCGGAAATGTTGTAGGCCCGTGTACTCAGATTTGGGCGCACGTTAAAGAACCCCAGGTGGTCGAAATTTCCGGAGCCCTCCACTACGGCGTCTCTCATAATCATAAGGTGGTTTTGGGACGTCAAACCCCACATATCAATTAACTGCATTCGCTAACCATAACTGTTGACAGCACTCAACGAGAGTGATATAGATAACAAAAACACGTGAAAAAAAAAAAGCGCGGATGCATGTGCGATCTTCATTCTTGCACTGTTGCGGCTCGGAATTCATTTTACTCTTTTATTAATATTAATAATTGATGCGGCTTCGTGTCCCAAACGTTTACTTTCAAACCCCTCGCCAACGAGCTAACCTTTCGTATTACAATGCCCTTTCCCACGCCACCGTTGCGAATGACAGTGCTAAATACAGAACGAAAGCGTGACACTTCGGGAATGCAGCGGCGAACCGACCGCACTGGAACCGGACACAGGCGCAAATCACCCAAATCTGCACACACGCGACCTTCGGAAGACCAAGCGAAAAAAAAAAAGAAACATCTGCTTTCACTCAGTGAAACGTGTTTCCCCAATTTATTAAGACAGGCCCACTATACTATACACGGCTATACACCTCGACAGCACACTCTGTCGAGCCCAGCCGGGTCTACTCGTGTCACATAAAGAACGGAATGAATTCCCAGCGGCGATGCGCGCATCCCGTCAGGGTGCCAAGGCAACCAAGTATATAGATGTAGCTAACTTATGACACTATATAACTAGAGTCCAGCTGCTACACGCCTCTAGTGCAACAAGGCAAGAGCGCTATAGGGGTTTGACGAGTTCGATGACACTGCCGTTTCCCGCCGCCGCAGCAGCGGCAATGACCACAATGCGCCATAACTAAGGAAGACTTGCGATCGGACGAAACGAGCCCAGTAAATCCACGACAAGCAGTTGCAAGCCTGCAGGCGAGTGGCCCCGAAAAAAAAAAAGGCAACCGCCAAAGGGGAGCGCGCAGGAAATGCAAAGGAAAACGGTCGGATCCACAGGTGGACACCATATAAGCGCGCTCCGAAACGGCATACGGTACCTCCGAGGAGACCGTACATGGCCGCTGCATGCGAAGACGAGCCATGAATCAGCGCACCATATCCGCGCACAACTCAGCAACGCTTCCTTTCTTTCATGTCGCCACCCCTCCAGTTCCACTCTGAATAAGGAATGATAAAAACGAGCTCGGCCCCTGGGTGACCCCCTGACCACTTCTGCGCCTCGCATCTTGTCCGATGAAAGGGACATCGTAAATTCCGAGTCCTGACTCTGGGCGCATGTAAGAGCTTTCTCCCGCAACGAATTCTGAGAGAACGCCATGGCGGAGGCTGCATTATTCGGGAGTGAGACAGATCTCGTTCGTCGTTGATTTTTCATTTTCGTTATTATTATTTCCTTAAATCCCGAGAGGAAACGTAAATTATACGGGATGCGTGTGACGTGCGTTAGTCTTAGCAGCGATCGTTGCTAAGACTAATGCATGCATGTACATACACAAAAAACACAAGAAAAAAAGGGGGGGAGGGCCACATTTCATGATCGCAACACCGCGGGCCGTCAAAGAATGTGGTTATAGCTATGTAGCCGAGAGACATCCGCCGGTCGTAATATCGTGACCTTCGAGCGGATGGCGGGGTCACCGAAAAAAAAAAAAAGTTACGATTCCGGGAACCGCGGCTCGGGACCCGAGAATACGAGACGGGGAAGGCGCAGGGAGAGGGGCGACATGTCGAACCCCTGAGCATGGCTGTGCATGCCACCCGTGTTTGCGGCGGGTTGCGCGAGCACAATTCCTTGCAGCGAAATGAACAGGCTGCGGTTGAACGAACGCGATGATGGGCAAAATAAGGCACGACCGGCGGGAGTGAAAGTTATATAGGGTGAAATTAAACGTAGGTACACACACACAAAAAAGAACTATGCCAACCTCTTCGCTGGCCCTACCCCCACCTTTCATGCTCCCTTTCCCTTCACGTCCCTTTTCCTGTCGTTCGCATAATATGTAAGCGGTTTGTTTGAAAGCGTGGCCAGTAGTGATACAGTGCGGACGCTTGGTCCACGCGGAGACTAAAAACGGATATCGGCGAGAGCATTCACCGCGCTACGGGTTCGGAAACTGTGACACCGGCGAGCTTCAAGAGCGAATCCGACACGAGTGGGTCGAACATCTGCGTCGTTCCGTCGCATAAACTACAGTGGCAATGACCCGGAGTGGGCGCAACTGGAGTAAGTCAAAGAAACGAGTTTCGAGGACGAAACAATGTATGCTTGCGGCGACTGCAATGCGACCGGAATTCAATGCCATTCGGAAATCGGGACGGTGTGTGGTGTCACGCTTTGCGAGACATCTTCTGCACTCGCCGAAGCGGAACGGACAGCTGAGATGTTGTCAGTTCGCATTACCTGTTCAAATGTTGTGCAAGTTGCGTACTCGTAGAGGGTCTAAACTATGAGACATTCTTCGGCGCGCATGCGTGAATAATCTCCCGCTGTCGCTGTCGTTTACTCTGCTGCCTCGTTCAATGATGGCCACCGTTCAGTTGCGATACTCTTGAGCCAGATACAGCGGTCATCTAACGAATTCGCTTTTTTCTCGCCGCGTGGTAGAGAGTGATAGGAATGAGAGGATTCTAACTTGATAAACTATACGGAAACGAGTAAGAGGAAAAGGTGAATTCATTAGATGACCGCTGTCTGGCTCTATTGTCGCGCGGTAGAGAGTGATAGGAATGACAGGATTCTAACTTGATAAACTATACAGAAACGAGTAAGAGGAAGAGGTTAATTCGTTAGATGACGACTGCCTGGCTTGAGATGACCGCTGTCTGGCTCGACAATTATATACAATCGTCTCTTGAAGAAAACACCCCATGCATTGACGTCAACCAGTAAACACACGAGGAAAGGGGACGAAAAGAGGACAGAGCGGGATAAACACACAGAGAGAGGGGGGGGGGGAGTGACCTTCCCAGCCCCCTTGTGCCGACGCGCCAAACATAACTGGGAAGGGGGGGGGGGCGCAAAAAGTGTTGTCGCGATTCGGTGAAATTAGGGCGTTGAGCAGGTGCTTTGTCGCGCCTGTTCTCGCATTCGCGTGAACGTGATGCGTGACACGCCGGCTTACGGCTAACTGTCAATGCAGGTGTATACTTTGTTTCCTCCGGAAAACGAACTGCACCACGCCCTCAACCACCGTGGACACTGAGTGTTGGGCTCTTGCAGAACGAATAAGTATCAGTCAGTTGCCCCAAATGGCATCTGCAGCCGAGTATAACTGGGAGTCGCATCGAGCTGGCGGGCTGTAATCTCGTTTACATGAACATGCGATAGCAGCGCATTTGCTCTGCAAGCGCGTTTCGTGAAGGTAATGCGCGACACCGTTTACAGGATCTCTCGCATTCTCGCCGCAGCAGCCATGTAACGAGCGAGTGAGACTTTATGCTGGGCGAATTGGTTGATCTCAAAGGGATACATGCGCAAACCGTGAGCCCAGCATGCGAGATTAGCTTGCGTTATCACATGATTTCCTTATAGACGAAGATGCACGGTCGGAGTTAGCACGATATGGGGACACCGTTTTCCTCCTCGTAACTTATGGCCTGTGAGTGGACTGGGACGCGTATAAGCGCGATATGTATTTCCCAAGAATTGCCACTGTTTGTATGAATGCGATGTGCATTCGTGTAAGCGTGTTTTACGAATGACGACGTCCCCATACTTGTACATAAACTTATCGTTTTCGAAAACGCTCGTTCTTCTCCCGCTATTAGACGCAAGTCCATGTTCAGTCTAGTGGCTAAAATACTCGGCTGCTGACCCGCAGGTCACGGGATCAAATCCCGGCTGCGGCGGCTGCATTTCCGATGGAGGCGGAAATGTTGTAGGCCCGTGTGCTCAGATTTGGGTGCACGTTAAAGAACCCCAGGTGGTCGAAATTTCCGGAGCCCTCCACTACGACGTCTCTCATAATCATATGGTGGTTTTGGGAGGTTAAACCCCACATATCAATCAATCAATTAGTCCATGTTCAGCTACATCGGCTCGTCAGCCTTGCGACTCACGCTGCGAGCGTATACACAATCCGCAATCTTCTAAACATGGCAGACTTACGAAAGCCGTTCAATTGTCAGCGGGTGCTGCATTCCTCCGGTGTTTCTCTTTCGGGCGAAAGCGGTGGCATATAAAAGAACGAGCTGAGCAAAGATAAAGAGGAGATGTTCGGTCGCGAGCACAATAACATGCATTTCGCAGAGATGAACAGCTGCCGATTTCAGCCGCCAGTGCAACAGCACGAGCCTAGAGACATGCGCCTACAGATTCTCGAGCGGAGGCCACGAATCAAATGTCGCTGTGTTCCGACGGCAAGAGGGCGTAGTGTGCGATATTTTGGCTCTCCTTCTCACCACCTCACCATTTACGATGGTGAGGTGGTGAGAAGGAGAGCATATTTACGGAAACAAATAATAGATAGAGACTGCGGAATGCGGCCTAGTTTTGCGCAAAATAACATTTATGGCACTTGAAATATGCGAAGTACCATGTAAAGTGTTGCAAGTGTTTTTCAAGTATTTTTTGTAATAAAAATGCTCACGTGACCAAAAGTTTGTTTTATGAGTGTGCGTGGGGGGGGGGGGGGGACTCGCGGGTCCAAAAACAGAATATAACTGTTTATTTTCTTTCGTGAACTTACCTTTGTCAACGACGTAAAGAAAGATATATTTTCTGTACCAGAACAGAAATTTTCTGTATAGTTTCTGAATAGTTTTTTTTCTGTATTTTTTCCAGAACAGAAATTTGCCGTAAAAATGCCTGTTATTTCACACACGTTTTTTACAGTGTATATGACGCCAGCATGGCGTCACACATCGCCAAAACTTGTGACGCAACCACGATTTTGCTATGACGTCATCATGATGTCACGGCCCGTGAACACGTCGTCACACGACGATCGACCATGGAAGGATCACAGATGGACTGATCACGGAGCCAGTGCAATTCCATATGAGGTACGTAATGGAATAATTGGAAGGGCAAACCAACGGGACAAGAGAAGAGACAAACAAGCGCAGACTGAAACCCAGTTTATTCAGAGAAGAAATTATATCCCAGAAAGATGAGAAAGGGAAACAACTGGAGAGCAGGTTCCACCTTAATCAGGTGTCGTCCAGAAACGAAACATAATATATATTATTCTCTGGTATATAATTTCTTCTCTGAATAAACTGAGTTTCAGTCTGCGCTTGTTTGTCTCTTCTCTTGTGTCCAATTGGTTTGCGCTTCCAATTATTCCATTATGAATTTGTACCAACTAGCCCGCCTGTCAACCCTACTGCCATATGAGGTGCACAGAGCTTTCGGCTCCAGGGAGCTGAAGAGGATGAATACATTGACTGAGAATAACAGAACACGAAAAAGATGACGGCCGCCTTTAGGTCGACTCGGACGAATGCATACGGGACCCTGTAAGTTTTCGTGTTGAATACCTACTCTCAATGACGGTAAGTCCGGCTCGTCACTTCATACTCGTTAGGCGCTGGGTGAGTGGTTTAAGTTACAGCCGTGTATCGTGTTTCAGCAAAAAACATTTCCTCCACTACAGTAAAGTTGCAACAGCGTATAGTGTTTCGGGCAACAAGCTTTCCTCCGCCACACTAGACATACGTGCTTCCCGCGCTTTGAAAAACGTTGAACGCGAGTCGATGAGGTGGCGCCCTCTGTCGCCGTACACTCGAGTTCGCTACGCGGTGGTCGGTAGCCGCGGGAACTGCGAACGTGTCAACGTCGTGCGATTGACTGCAGCCTGTCACGACGTATAAGACCTCGCAATCTGCGCAACAATTGGCACGAAGTCCGCCCGATACGTCACACACGTAATCTGCGAACATCGACGTAGAGAGTTGCTCTCTAGGCGGGAAAAACCCTACCCGCGATGAAAAAAAGAAGGAAAAAAAAAAGAAGAGCGTATTTACGCTCCACTCGGCGCTACCTCCTCCCACCAGTTCTAGTTTAAGGCACTGCAGGTTTCTTTCCCCGAGTTTCGATCAAGTCAGGCACTATAAAATTTGATGAAATTTGCCCTATGTTCGTCTTTTGGCTCGACTAACAGAATGTCTTGTTTTTTTTTTTTGTTTTTTTTTTGCACCGCTACATGATGTGACGGCAAAATGGCGCGGGAATTTCGAGGCTGCGTCACTAGGCACCTCTTCTTTTCTACCTTCATTTATAGCGTTTTTCTTTCTGTTTTTCTCGAGCACACGTTTTCTCGAGACAAGGGGGGCGCGGTTGGCATTGCAAAATCGCAATTCACTAACACAGTCGAACCCTACAACATCGACCTCGCGTAAATAGAATAACCGTTTATAACGAACTGTTTTCGAACACTGCAATGCTTTTTACACGTCAATTTGTAGCACAATTTACAGTTACATCTGGGCAGCGCGAAACGCACCCTAAAGGTTGACCTTTCCTCACTAATGATTCGCTTTTTTTTTTTCTCACGGAACGGGCCTTTCCCGCATACCTGTGCGAGAGCGAGCGGTGTGGAAGACGTTCGGCAGCTTCCGTGGCTGACGGTTGTCTCGTCCACGATGACGACCAAGCTTCAAGTTTTATGGGGACGATGTTTTGCGTCAGCCTGAGACTTCCATAGCTGTTCGTGGGTTTGTTTTGTTTACATCATCAAGTTATCTCCTCCGCCACAACTGCCTTTAGCTTCTGACCTTTGTGCATGATCTTACAGTTACTCGGGTTACGTGCGCGGTCCACACTTCGCTAGGCCACGGTGTGGTGGCGCTGGCTGCAGAGCTTCTAACGGAAAGAAGGCTCCCGGAGCACATCCTTGGCCCCGACTTCAGAGGAGTGTGAAACATTTAGAACTACACGCGGTATTGCCGTTTTTTTTTTATTACGATATGCACAAAGATGCAAAGGAATATGCTTGTATGCATATATTTGCACGGCAACCTATGCGGAGTGAGGTGGCTCATGGAAAGAGGTGACGCTAAATAAAATCGCGAAGTTCATTGGACATCTTATTTACAGAGGGATTATTCACATCACGGGTTTCCATCAATATTGGAATACCTAGAGACTCTTATCGCAAGGCAATCAGAATTCACTGAGAAGAGTGTGCGAGTACACTTGTGTCTTCTCGAAAAACCACGCAATGCTTCATCACCACATGGCATGAGCAATGAAGCAGCACCTCAGTTCTGATTTTCTTTGTCTATGCGAAGAGAAACATTTTCTACGACACTAATTATTTTTATACTGCTCCTAGGTCATTTATCTACAAAATCTATATTCTGAATTTTCTTCGTTTTAAATATTTTTGCATATATAGTGCTTTTTATTCCTACTGTTTACCAGCTGGTGACACAAAATTGCACACTTTTCCCATTTTTATTCATTGTAAGACATTCTTGTTGCTTTACAACCGATATTTTTTTTAGAAAGAGCATTCAATTCTGCAAATTTTGGTATGTTGCAATGCGTGTTGGAGTACTTTTGAAACTGACAAAAAACGACCTTCCCCGAGACATATGAAAAACAACCATTCTTGCGCGGTAACGAAAGAATTGACGCGACGGGTGCCGTAAAACAGAAGAACCTGCCGTTTTCCGCAAAGCTGACGATAAACAACACAGTGTATAATTTGGATAAAGGAACCCTCGTGTCACAGCTATGTATAAAGTCTGCCCCCCCCCCCCCCCAAAAAAAAGCACACTGAGCACTGATACTGAAGAGCAAGGTGGCCCTTAGGTCAAGGCAGACAACACGCTTGCGACGCCTGACGAGTTCACACGGCTGCGTATGAAAATCCTGAGGCGTTATCTACATCTACACCGTACTCTGTTCCCCGGGTGGTCGAAATTTCCGGAGCCCTCCACTACGGCGTCTCTCATAATCATATGGTGGTTTTGGGACGTTAAACCCCACAAATCAATCAAATCAATCAACCGCACTCTGTCGCATTTACCCTATCGCTGCATATAACCCCGCACTCCCAACTACAAACCGCGAATACAAATAAAGAAGAAAAAAAAATTATCCACCTACTACCGACAAGGTGTGTCTCTTACATTATCGTTAGGCTGTGCCGTGAAGCCGACACCGTGACCAAATAGCACTGACAATACAACAACTTCGTTAGAGGTTTGTAAATTGAGGTATCCCATATTCTGAACTAAATAGGTTCTTATTCTTTTTTTTTGCGAGTTCGAGGTACGCGAGTTCGACATACTTCCAGTGAGCTTCTTTTTCTTTATTTTCTTTTTTCCTACTTTCGCGTCCTCCAAAAAGGGTGGTCGGTCAACAAGGGGCTACTTAAGCCATCAAGGCATCGGAGCAATGTCGGGCCGATTTCTCACACACACGGCAAGCGCGACGATATAAAAAATCGCGGAAGAATGCGCGCGGTATGCAGAGAGTATCGCCAACGTGTTACGAGGCACGCATTTCGACAGACGGGTGACAGACGAGTCGCGTAAACGGGCGACCATATTGCGAACGCGAGACTGGCGCGACAAGCGCGGCATTTTTCGCATCTGTACCGTCATATCATAACGCAATGCGGAGAACACAGTAAGCGGATTTCTCCATTTTTTTTTCGAGCGTAAAGATAACGACATTCCTTCCGAGCCTACTCGATGGAATAATACCAGACTGAAGATAACCACGGCATTTGTGCGTGAGCCGGGCTTTAGTACAGAGCCGAGTGACAAGCGGAAGAACTGTAGCAGCGTTCGCGGGAAAAACGCATTCCCCGTGATTGGCGTCGCATAGCGATTGCAGCGAAAACACATACGTTACGGCATGTACGAAACGACAAAAAAGACCGTCGGAAGAATTCGCACAGAGCAAATGCACACCAGCAGTTTTGGATTGGATTTGTGGGGTTAAACGTCCCAAAACCACCATATGATTATGAGAGAGGCCGTAGTGGAGGGCTCCGGAAATTTCGACCACCTGGGGTTCTTTAACGTGGCCTGACTTCGCACAGTAGATGCATGAGGTCTCTACAATATCGCCTCCATCAATGCGACTGTAGTGGTGGTGATGGTGGTTGCGCAATATCCGGAGGTACTAATTGCGCACCCACGGCAGAACCTTACTATAGTCTACTTCTCTTTATTTTGTGTGTGTGCATGCGGGCGCTTATATCACCGGCGACGACAAGAGTCCAGAGTTCGTTCTTCGTCGAACCCTCCATTACTCCGGACAAAAGGCGCCGCCGCGCTGTCTTTGGCGGTCCAGCGGATGCGACCGAGGGAGGGGCATATATGGATAGAGGACAGACAACGCGCTAGCGGGCCGCGCCACAATATATCTGCACGGTCGCGGCTGCTTCCACGAAACGGCGAACGTGATGTCGATCGACGCAACATCTGTTCCCGCAGTCCAACCCAGCCTCGGCTGTGTCGTGCGCACACACAGAGGCGCACAGACACGCACACCGTGGTGGGCTCGCATAGCGGCACTTTCTTTTTTGACGTACTGTCACGATTCTCGGGAAAATACCACGGATACAAGACCCCCTCCTCCCATCCCAATCGTCCTCCTCCTCTTCTCCCCAATATATATAGCGGCTGCAGAACGACCGTCCGTCAGCACGCAGCGGCACGAAGTTCGTGAAAGCTGCGATGCCGTCAGGCTTAAACAACTTTTGTATACTAATTCTTCTACCAAAGAAATAGAAAAAGGCTAAAAATACGAGATAGCAGGCAAATGTGTGTGTGTCGGTACGGCAGAATCCGTATAACCACCAGGCTGTGGGCCAAGGAACGGTCGCCATCGATGATCACCACGCTGTGATGCCTGCGCCAGGGGTCCTCAACCAACGAGCCTGGACCCCACCCTGGTTTTCACTTTCGCTTCCCCTCTCTCTCACACACATACCCCCTCTAGACACAAGGGAGAGGGAGAGAGCGGCAGTGCGTGAGGCGAAGCCGGCGACAAAGGTCCACCAACTTACCTGCCCAGCAACGCCCCCCCCCCCCCCCCCCCCCGACGCCACACTACTGGCCCCTTACGCCACCCAACTCCCCACCACTACCTCCGCAGTTCTTATGTCACGGTGGCCAATCCCCTTTTCTAAAGTATCCCCCCTCCTTTCGACGCAACAAATATGACGCGGAGAAAGCAGACGCGCTGACAAAACACAAAAAAAGCGAAAGAAGAATACGGAACACGGGGAACGTTCTTCAAAAGTTTGAGGGGGGAGAAAGCAGACGGGAAACAGACTTCCCTACCAAAATTGGGATTTTCGTCCCTATTTTGAGCAGACACCATTTTTTTTTAATTTTTATTTCGCCAGAGTCCACCCCTACTCTTTACCGAAAACTCTCACTACGTGATGTAAAAAGACCGGCGCGATGCATGCACAGTGCAGGGGCACTCGCTAAATTTAAAAAAAAGAAAAGAAAGAGAAAAAAAGCAGTGAAGGTTAAGGGCATACAGCTTTAGAAAGTGAAAGCAGCAAACGCCTCAAAGATAACCTATTTCTCCTGCGCGTGTTATCGTATTTTCTCATTCATTTTTTCTCCCTGCAGCGCTTTCTGTACGCCGCAGTTCCACGTAATACGGGAGGGGCCTGTAGCGAACAAGATGAAAAGGCCGCGAGGGGTGGATACGGTCCGAATGCAGCGCCTCGGTGGTCTATAGACGGTCAAAGCGCTCGCGAGGGTGAGAGGGAAATTATAACGGTTTCTTCCACCCCCCTTCCTCATCAGCTTGCCTCCGACGTGGTCGCGGAGCTATTCGCCGACAGGTCACCCTGTCGCGTCTCGAGTTTGCATGACGATGTCATGCCATACCAACTAGCCCAAGCTGCCACACTTCGAGTTTGCAGCTCTTGCGTACATACAGCGAATGAAAATTGCTACGACGCGTGTCTGCGACGCAATCGCCTTTGCGGACGGTCTACATAGCGCGGTATACAGCGGCGCGTTAAGGAGAAATTGAACAAGAATCGCCGGCTGGGGGGCGGGTGTTCACCCTGACATGACTTCCAGCGCAACACTGTTAGAAAAACAGACTGCCGCGGTGGTCTAGTGGCTAAGGCACTCGGCCGCTGACCCGGAGGTCGCGGGTTCGCATCCCGGCTGCGGCGGCTGCATTTCCGATGGAGGCGGAAATGTTGTAGGCCCGTGTGCTCAGATTTGGGTGCACGTTAAAGAACCCCAGGTGGTCGAAATTTCCGGAGCCCTCCACTACGGCGTCTCTCATAATCATATGGTGGTTTTGGGACGTTAAACCCCACAATTCAATCAATTAGAAAAACAGACAAAAGAAGAAAACAGACACAGGCGCTGACCTAGAGTAAGCGCTTGCGTACACAACGCCTACCTCGCGTACACCAATGCAGTAGCGCTGACCCTGCGTCAGCGCAGTATCCTGTTTTACTGTTCCTTTTCCAACCGCGGTACGTTGAAAATCGTCTCACAAGAAACTGAATAACCGCATCAAATGATCGAAAACTGGAATGAAGCCCCCTCGCACTGCGTCGGATGCTTGCGTATAGTGCGTAGCCTGCCGTCGTCGTCATCATCATCATCGTGTTTTATGCCCAGTTCTGGGGGACCTATAGTTCTCCCAAATAATCCAGAATTTATCCTTTCCAGAGCGCGCTGATTTCGTCTTTCTGCCGCAAACTTCTTAGTCTCGTCCTCCCCAGCTAACTCTCTGCTCGTCTCGGCTCCATTGGCCGCCATCCCCTGGTATCCACTCCGTCGTTCCCACTGACCATCGGTTATCCACCCTACCCATCCTCGTCGTCATGTGATGTGACGCGCCTAGGTCCGCGTACTTCCCTTTAACGTCAGTAAGCTTGGATATCAGCTATCCCGCTTCGTAACCTTTTCCCGGTTGCCCTATATATTTCTATCTCCGAATATTAGCCGTGGTGGTCGCATTTAGACGGAAGCGAAATTGTAGAGACCCCGTGTACTGTGCAAAGTCAGGCCACGTTAAAGAACGCCAGATGGTCGAAATTACCGGTACCCTCCATCATGGCGTCCCTCATAATTACACCGTGGTTACAGTGAACTATAACAGTGGTTTCGGGACGTTAAATCCCAGCAATTATTATCATCTCTCAATGTTACGCCTATCGTTATACCGTTCCATCGCAAACTGCATCGTTTCTAATTGTTACGCCTATCGTTATACCGTTCCATCGCAAACTGCATCGTTTCTAATTGCTTCTAGAATTTATTCGCTATTTTCCAAGCTTCTAGCCCCGTCCGTATGTTACAACTCATACGATGCAATGGATGTGCACTCCACGCTTTAGAGACAGCGGTGAAATGCCTGCCGCGATTTGGGAATGCCCCGTATGAGCTCGCGCCTATTTTGAGTCTTCGGCGAAATTCCCTTTCGTGAGTATATATACGCTCCCCGGTAGTATATACGGCTCAAACGTGCATATACTTTTGCCGAGATTCCAGAAAGTGGTAGCTAATCATATACCGCTCTTCTTTCACACAGCTATATGGAGCATTATTTTTTGTTTCCTGCATATTAATTTTTAGCCTTACTCTGATACTTTCTCGGTTTAAGGTTTGTTTTGCTTGCTGCTTTGCCGTTTTTCCACGGTACGATCCAGATATTCATTCCAGTGTCACAGAAAACTTGGCGTTGTGTAAAATATTCTGCACCGACGTATACGTTCATACACTCAGCTGTAGAATACTCGGCTGCTAACCCGCACGTCGCGGGATCGAATCCCGGCTGCGGCGGCTGCGTTTTCGATGGAGGCGAAAATGTTGCAGGCCCGTGTGCTCAGATTTGGGTGCACGTTAAACAACTCCAGGTGGTCGAAATTTCCGGAGCCCTCCACTACGGCGCCTCTCGTAATCATATGGTGGTTTTGGGACGTTAAACCCCACATACAAATCAATAAATCAGCTACAGAAAAGGAAAAAAAAAATCAGTTTGAAATGGCACGTAAGAAGCAACCACTCGTAAAAAAAGCAACTTACAGCCCGTAAAAAGCAACCGTTCGCCTGCGTCGTTCGCGTGAGTGTACGGGCGATAGTAGCCATTAGATTTCCACCTCTGTACAGTCGGAATCGCAAGATTTAGCAGCGCTATCGCACTAGGCATATCGAAAGGTTTACAGCGTTCCACAACTATTCCACGTACTGTATTTTGAACCTGTTGATAACACGCGATCGGGAATAATCGCTGGAACACAGAAACTGACACACGATGGTTAGTTCTGCTCAAACGAGAATACAAATGAAAAAAAAAATTATAACACTGTGCAATGTAACTGTATAGAACTGAGAACAAGAATATGTAACTATTAAGAAAGGTTACGATTAGTACAACGTCGAGTTTAATATACGTATACATTTAGGTGAGCGAAGGAGAATCGCGCTATCTCCACGCAATAGAGTACGCACGCGGTATTCGGGCAGCTATCTGGACACACGGGAAGGTCAATACTCGAACGTATCGAGGATAGATAGTAGGCATACCTGGCCAGCACAGGTAAGATAAACGCCCTGAAATTTATGCAGAGCACGAGAGCCGGCTTCCTGTTTCGACAGCAACATCACGAAACGAAAGGTTGTAGAGATGCGGAGGTTTACGGAAGCTTCGCCACACTTAACTCATGTCTATACTTCAAATGCGCGAGAACGCAGATTTAGTTCTTTTCGTCCACGTATACTTCGTGGATTTTATTAGGACTTACGCCGTCAAAAGAGAACCTGACGTACAGTAACACCAGAAAATGGGTTTACTTTTATTTATACCAAACTTTACCAAACTTTTTTTTTACTTTTATTTATACCAAACTATACCAAACTACTGTCTGATCGTACCGGCTTAAAGCCGGTACGCACCGATGATCTCACCAGAGAAGGATTGGCCACCCTGGTGCAGTACCTGGCCACCCCCTCCCGTAGGCATTCGTCAATTAACTCACGGCCCTCAGTCCCCACCAGCTGCGGAGCAACTGACCACGGCGGCGGTCAGATCTGCAAAGCAGCAGAGGGTGCTAGGAATCTCTGGATACGGACAGGCCACCATTGGAACTTGAACTTAGCAACGTTTAACGTTAGAACGTTATCTAGTGAGGGAAGTCTAGCTGTATTATTCGAGGAGCTAGAAGGCATTAAATGGGATATAATAGGGCTGAGTGAGGTTAGGAGGACAGATGAGGCCTATACTGTGCTACAGAATGGGCACGTCATTTGCTATCGGGGCTTGGCAGACAGAAGAGAACTGGGAGTAGGGTTCCTAATTCACAGAAACATAGCTGGCAACATAGAGGATTACTATAGCATTAATGAAAGGGTGGTAGGCATTGTAATTAAACTGAATAAAAGATACAAAATGAAGGTAGTACAGGCTTACGCGCCTACATCCAGCCATGATGACGCTTCAGTTGAAAGCTTCTATGAAGACGTGGAATCGGCAATGAGTAAGGTGAAAACACAGTATACTATAGTAATGGGCGACTTTAATGCAAAGGTAGGGAAGAAGCAGGCTGGAGACCAGGCAGTAAGAGATTATGGCATCGGCACTAGAAACGCCAGAGGAGAGCTACTAGTAGAATTCGCAGAACGCAATTATCTGCGTATTTTGAATACCTTCTACCGAAAACGAGAAAACCGCAAGTGGACATGGAGGAGCCCTAATGGCGTAAATAAGAACGAAATAGACTTTATAATGACTGACACCCAGGAGTCGTGCAGGATGTGGAAGTGGTTGGCAAGGTAAGATGCAGTGACCATAGAATGGTGCGGGCTCGAATCCGCCTAGACTTGAAGAAGGAACGACAGAAACTGATACGCAAGAAGCAAATCAATGAGCTAGCACTGAGAGGGAAAGTACAGGAATTCAGAGCGTCACTGCAGAACAGGTACTCTGCTCTTAGCGAGGAAACCAACCTTAGCGTAGATACAATGAACGATAATCTGACGAGTATCATCACGGAGTGTGCAGTGGAAGTTGGAGGCAGGGTAGCTAGACAGGACACCGGCAAGCTTTCCCAGGAAACGAAGAACCTAATTAAGAAGCGTCAAATCATGAAAGTGTCAAGTACAACAGACAAAATAGAACTGGCAGAGCTTTCGAAGCTGATTAATAGACGTAAAGTATGCGATGTAAGAAGGTATAACATGGAGAGAATTGAGCACGCTCTGAAAAACGGAGGAAGCGTCAAAGCAGTGAAGAGGAAACTTGGGATAGGCAAAAGGCGGATGTATGCACTAAGGGACAAAGAAGGCAAATTAACTACCAATATGGATAGGATAGTTAAAATAGCGGAGGAGTTTTACAGAGATCTGTACAGTAGCCGAGACAACCACGACCTTAATACTATAAGAACTAGCAGTAACCCAGACGACACCCCACCGGTAATGATAGAAGAAGTCAGAAAAGCTTTGGAGAGCATGCACAGAGGCAAAGCTGCTGGTGAGGATCAAGTAACATCAGATCTGCTGAAAGATAGAGGACAGATTGTGTTAGAAAAACTAGCCACTCTATTTACGAGGTGTCTCCTGACGGGAAAAGTACCAGAGTCTTGGAAGAACGCTAACATCATCTTAATACATAAGAAAGGAGATGACAAGGACTTAAAGAATTACAGGCCGATCAGCTTGCTCTCTGTAGTATACAAGCTATTTACAAAGGTAATTGCTAGCAGAGTAAAGAAAACATTAGAATTCAATCAACCAAAGGAACAAGCAGGATTTAGAACAGGCTACTCAACAATTGACCACATTCATACTATCAATCAGGTAATAGAGAAATGCTCAGAGTATAACCAACCACTATACATAGCCTTCATAGATTACGAGAAGGCGTTTGATTCAGTGGAAATATCAGCCGTCATGCAGACACTGCGGAATCAGGGCGTAGATGAAATATATGTAAACATTCTGGAAGAAATCTACAGGGGATCAACTGCTACCATAGTGCTTCATAAAAAAAGCAACAGAATACCAATAAAGAAGGGTGTAAGGCAGGGGGACACAATCTCCCCAATGCTATTCACTGCGTGCTTACAGGACGTTTTCAGAAGCCTAGAATGGGAACAGTTAGGGATAAGAGTTAATGGAGAGTACCTCAGTAACCTGCGCTTCGCCGATGACATTGCATTGCTGAGTAACTCAGGGGACGAATTGCAACTCATGATTACGGAGTTAGACAAGGAGAGCAGAAAGGTGGGTCTTAAAATTAATCTGCAGAAAACGAAAGTAATGTACAACAACCTCGGAAAGGAGCAGCGCTTTGCGATAGGTAATAGTGCACTTGAAGTTGTAAAAGACTATGTCTACTTAGGGCAGGTAATAATCGCAGAGCCTAACCACGAGATTGAAGTAACTAGAAGAATAAGAATGGGGTGGAGCACATTCGGCAGGCACTCTCAAATTATGACAAGTAGATTGCCACTGTCCCTCAAGAGGAAGGTATATAACAGCTGTATCTTGCCGGTACTTAGCTACGGAGCAGAAACCTGGAGACTCACAAAGAGGGTTCAACTTAAATTGAGGACGACGCAGCGAGCAATGGAAAGAAAAATGGTAGGTGTAACCTTAAAAGACAAGAAGAGAGCAGAGTGGATTAGGGGACAAACGGGAGTTAAGGATATCATAGCTGCAATAAAGAAGAGGAAATGGACATGGGCCGGGCATGTAGCACGTAGACAGGATAACCGCTGGTCATTAAGGGTCACCAACTGGATTCCCAGAGAAGGGAAGCGGGGTAGGGGGAGACAGAAGGTTAGGTGGGCGGATGAGATTAAGAAGTTTGCGGGTATAAATTGGCAACAGCAAGCACAGGACCGGGTTAACTGGCGGAACATGGGAGAGGCCTTTGTCCTGCAGTGGACGTAGACAGGCTGATGATGATGATGATGATGATACCAAACTTTAGCAGGTGGCTTCTAAATTTCATAAACTGAATCATCAAGCTAAGCACACCTTACTCAACAAGAATATAAGGCAAACTGTACCACGTTAACACTTTATATGTCTAAGGCAGACCACATTGGTTTGATTTTGCACGTCATTTTCGGATGCACCACTGGGTGCACGTTAAAGAACCCCAGGGAGTCACAATTTCCGGAGCCCTCCACAACGGCGTGTCTCATAATCATATGGTGGTTTTGGGACGTTAAACCCCACATATCCATCAATCAATCGGATGCACCACTACTCAGAGTGGCAAGGCATTTTCAATACCCTTACAAGCATTTTAACACATTCACGCATAAAATTTAACACGCTCTGTAAACGGATCAGGATTTAGAGAAATACGACGCCTGTTTTTAGTGCCGAGTTCAAAAGATTTGCAAATTCGTGCTTCTGCTTTCTTTTTTTTAGTTTTCACTAGAAATTCGAGGCCTTAAACATTTTGGCGTCTAGATAGCTTCGCATTAACTTTGTCTATCAATAGGAACGAATTAAATCGACATCCCTGTCGCAATTGTCCCATCAAAGTATACTTCTGCCGGTTTACGTGCACCTTATACCAGACGTCGTTCAGAGTCGCAACAGCCACTTCGGGAGGTCGACGCGTCACTGCATTCCGCGCCTATCGTAAAGAATCCCGAGCAAGCTATACGAATTTCACACAGTATAGTTGAAGCGGTGGTAAACGTGGCGCCGCGGTTCGTCACGTTCCGAACTATTCACTATTCCCGGTTTCTAATCTCGCAAGACCAACATCGCCCGCTTTTTTTTTTTTTATCCCGGCTGCATTTCCGATGAAGGCGGAAATGTTGTAGGCCCGTGTGCTCAGATTTGAGAGCACGTTAAAGAACCATAGGTGGTCGAAATTTCCCGAGCCCTCCACTACGGCGTCTCTCATAATCATATGGTGGTTTTGGGACGTTAAACCCCACAAATCAATCAATCAATTGTGCCAGGCAATCTACAATTACGTTTCAAAGACAACTATAAAAAACTTGCAATTATCTTGACAGATCCCGTAATAAGTCGTCGTCGTCGGTTGCGTCATCGCAGGAGGAGATAAGACCGTTGACTTATACGATGACCGCGAGAAGATACGTTTCATAAAATTTTAACTCTGCGGCAAACCGATTTGTGTAAGGCACTAAACTCCGATAGTGAGGTTCTCGGATGAGGCGATTCGGAATGCCGCAGACGCTTCGTTCCCAGCACTTAGCGTCAGCCAATTCCGCTACTATGCGGTCACAGTACTGGCTACGTATTTCAACATCACGCATCGTGTTTAAGGGCTGCCCACTGACGAAGCCCACAGACAAAGGCTTTTTACGGCGAAAGCTGCTGTGAGATCACAAGAGTCGCATGCCGCACCTGTAATTGTCTGCCGCCGCCACCGATGTTCGAGCGAAATAAGAGAGAAAAAAAGACTAAACATCACGGACACAATGTGATTCGAACCCGGGTCGCCTATGTGCGAGCCCAGCATCCCACTGCAGAGCCGCGTTGGTGCTATAGTAACTCCATTGCAAACTCGCCTTAGGCAGGCCTGATGTCGGGAAAAGAATCGCGTTACTATGAGTAATAAAGCGCTTTAGACCAGCGAGGGAACAAGCCGTCGCCACGCAATGCGAATTGTGCAACGAGTGGGCCGTTGAATGCTCCAACACATCACTAAAGCTTCAGGCATGATTCTTCATCGTCGTCAGCCACAGCATTAAAAAAAATGACCAATTCCTCGCAAGTGTGTAGCAGGTACCACGCTTCTCGGAAGAACGACGAAAGATGACGTAGTGGGTACCCTGCAAGTGTGCTTGTAGCAGTTACCCAAATAATGTTCATACATTGGGTAGGAGAAGAAGAAGAAGAGTGTTGAAAAAAAAAACGCCACCTTTCCAGCTTTCGCTGTGACATGTGCTACGCGTTCCGCGCAGGCTTGAGGGGTTTTTTCCCCCCTTTTCCTTCTTAACGTGAATACCTATCGTTCTTACCTCCTGCATCGAGTAAATTTCGTTTTCATTATTTCGGCGATGTCTTATAGATCACCTCACAAACGTCTGCAAATCAGCTGATACTAATTCTTCATACGCGTGTTCCTTACGCTTTAGTAGGGGCTCAACGTTACGGGCAACAAGTCTTGCGCCATTTTATGCTATTCTGAATGGCGTAAACGTCATATATAGGTGCGTGCGGGAGCTAACTCCGCATCACAATAACGAGGACGCTGCGTTCACGATCTAGTTAGCACACGTCGGCTGAAAAGAGCCCGTCTAAGCTTACACTCGTGGCAATATACTCCTCGGCAACGGTCAGCAAGTGTTTACCGTTCTCTTCCTGCATCTCGACACCGAGCAGGGGCTGGACGTTTCACCACGCTCCGCCAACAAGGTGGCTGCTATATACGGCCGGTCTTGCCGGAGCCGCGAACGAAGATATTTCTTGCGTGGGTCGTCTCATACTCGTGGTGCAGCGCTTTTCAGGCTTGTGTTCGACAGCTGCGGACGTCACTTGCAATAGCACTGCAACTCAGTCGCAGTTGGCGTTACGAGAAAAAAAAATGAAACGACGTAACTGCAGTGCTCAAGTATTGCAGTTACCTAATTCAATACGCAGTACTCTCAAGAAAGCCTTGTAACGTCTTCAAGGAAGCGATTGGCTTGGATAGCAGTAAAATATTGAGCATGCAACTTGGACAGGCTCCTGTACAAAAGTCAACGGAAACGGCGTCACATCAGGAATGTGATGATGCCAAGATGAAATCGTCACTAGCCAGGCACTGTGCACAGACCAGCTTTAACTGCGCCTTCCTGTAGTCGCCGGCTCGCACTAATTCTTTATTGCGCTGCCCGAAGAAATGCCGCTTTGCAAAATCGACGGGCAGCAATGTTTTCGCATACATCTAGGCCCGCAGTGGTGGCTATGCGGCCGAGGCCCTGCGCAGCCAAAATACGAGGACGCATGTTCGGTTCCCGAAGTTCGACGTGGCCAAATGTGAATAGTCGCGTACTTAGATTTAGAAACGCGTTAGGAGAAGTTTATAAATGTTAAACTTATTCTCGAGCCCCCCCCCCCCCCACCATACGGCGTGCCTTCAAAGCATATCGACACGTGAAGCCAATTTACCTTTTTACTTAATCTTTTTTTCGTACTTTGCCGGCTTCACGGTGTCTGGCTGAGTGAACTCCCGATAAAGCTTTCATCGACAAGACTTTTAGACACACACTAGTACATAACAATATCGGGGGCTGGCCACGCCATTCCCTTTTTTTACTAAATGTCTCTATGCACCTGAGTGAACAATTTCGAAACAGGCTCGTGATTATGGCATTGCGAAAAAGAACAAAAAAACATTAGAAACGAAGAAGTCTAGATTTCAGACTTCGTAGCACCGGTCAAAGGTATGACAATGTAAAGAATCTAACCGGCTTGGAAACAATGCGAGATCAGTCTTTGACCAGTGTTAGAACAATATAGGCACACGGTGGGGCCACTGTATTAACCGAATAATAATAATAATAATAATAATAATAAGGTGGATGGCTCCGGAAATTTCGACCACCTAGGGTTCTTTAACGTGCACCTAAATCTAAGTAGATGGGCTTCAAACGTTTTCGCCACGGTCGAAAATGAAGCCGCCGCTGCAGGGATTCGATCCCGCGACCCTTCGGGTTAGGAGCTGAGCGCCACAACCACTGGACCACCGCGGCAGAGCGCTGCTGTACACCGCAATCAAAGGATATATGTATGTATGTATGTATATATATATATATATATATATATATATATATATATATATATATATATATATATATATATAAATTGTTACACAAATTAAGGCAACTTAACGGGGGGTTTTAATGAGCCCTGAGTCCGCGATCACAGTTCAATGATGATGATCACCGCCATCGCTCGTACCCACTCAGGGGGATCGCAGTGGAAGCAACGTCGTCTTTCTTCTCTGCCCACGCTTCCCTTGCTTTTCCTGGTAGTGATGATTTGTATCATTCCTCCTCTCTCAGACGAAGCCCTCTGGGCGAGTCATTCTTGCATCCTTCGTGTAAACGGCTTCAGGCGGGCAACATGCGTCACCTCCGTCTTGCATGAACGTCGGCCACTAGTGGTGACACGTGCAATTTCATAGTTGACCTCGCTGACACGACGGAGTATCACAAAAGGACCGGCATAATGTGCCAGTAGCTTTTGGCTCAAGCCACGTTTGCGTATTGGGGTCCACACCCACACTAGATCACCGGGGGCATAGGTTACATGCCTGTGTTGACTGTCGTAGCGAGTTTTGGATGACTCTTGCGCTGCCAGTGTACGTAAGCAGGCAAGTCGACGGGTCTCTTCCGCACGACACAAGGTTTCCGCAATTGTTAAATCGTCATGGATGACAAAAGGAAAGATAGTGTCCAGCGTATGTCGAGGTGAGCGAGCGTAGAGCAGATAGAAAGGGCTATAGCCTGTCGTTTCGTGTTTCGACGTGTTGAAGGCGTACGTGACGAATGGTAATACTTCATCCCAGTTTTTCTGGTCAGAGGCGACGTACATTGACAACATGTTGATCAACGTTCGGTTTGTGCGCTCGGTGAGACCGTTAGTTTGCGGATGATACGCAGTTAAGTGTCGGAACTTGGAGGCACACAAACGAAGTAATGATTTGACAATATCAGCGGTAAATTGTCGTCCACGGTCACTTATTATCACGCGAGGAGGTCCGTGTCGGAGGATGACTGAATGCAACAGGAACTCCGAAACCTGGACTGCCGTGGCGGAGCATAAGGCAGCCGTCTCGCAGTACCGCGTCAGGTAGTCGGCGCATACAATTATCCACCGGTTACCTTTTGAGGAGCGTGGAAATGGTCCCATCAGATCAATGCCAACCTTTTCAAAAGGGGAACCGGGAGGCTTTACGGGTTGCAAGTGACCAACTGGACACGAGGAGGGCCGCTTGTGGCTCTGGCACTGCGTACAGCTGGCCACGTAGTTCTGAATTGTTTTGCTCATTTTCGGCCAATAGAACCGCTCTTTCGTGCGACAAAGTATTCGTGCGGTGCCTAGATGGCCAGAGGTGGGGTCATCATGCGTGAGACGCAGAACAGACGTTTGGAGGGACGCAGGAACAACCAGCAGAAAGCGGGCGCCCGTCGTTGACAAGTTTCTCTGGTAAAGAAGACCATTTCGGACGCAGAATCGGCCTTCGCTTAATGAATTTCTCGCTCCAGGGAAGAGAGCTTTTAAGCTTGGGTCATTACGCTGCTCAGCGGCGAAAGTCACGGCATCAGGAAAGCTAGACGACAGAGAAGCGATAAGGTGGTCAAAGTTATCGGCTTCACAATCTGTCGATGGTAGCGGCATTCTGGAGAGGCAATCCGCATCAGCGTGCAGACGGCCAGTCTAGTATGAGATGGTGAAGACATGTTTTTGCAAACGAATGGCCCATCGTGCGAGGCGGTCGGATGGGTCACGAAGGTTGATCAGCCAACACAGGGAATGGTGATCTGTGACGATAGTGAACGGGCGACCATAGATGTATGAGCGAAACCGCTGCACGGCAGACTACCGCTAGGCATTCCTGTTCGGTCACTGTGTAATTGCGTCCAGGCTTGCTTAAAGAACGACTTGCGTACGCCACAACGTGTTCCTTCTTGCCAGAACGCTGAACGAGAACGGCACCAATACCGATGCCACTTGCATCTGTGTGAATTTCCGTTGGCAACGAAGGATTGAAGTGCCGAAGTATTGGCTGCGAAGTTAACAAACACTTCAGCTTGTGAAAAGCGGCATCACACTCGGAGGTCCACTGAAACAG
This sequence comes from Rhipicephalus annulatus, assembly GCA_013436015.1. Lineage (NCBI taxonomy): Eukaryota > Metazoa > Arthropoda > Arachnida > Ixodida > Ixodidae > Rhipicephalus > Rhipicephalus annulatus. Next base: position 303,946 of record WOVY01003470.1, on the reverse strand, counting down.
GCTGTCCTTGCGTAGAAGGCTCGTCAGGGGGTGAACCACATCCGCAAACTTGGGTACGAACCGGCGGAAATACGAGCAGAGCCCGATGAAGCTACGCAGTTGTTTCACAGATTTAGGACGCTCGAACGATTCAACGGCCGCGGTCTTTTGTGGGTCAGGTCTAATGCCATCTTTATCGACGAGATGTCCTAACACCAATGTCTGTCGCTCGCCAAAGTGGCACTTTTTCGAATTCAATACAAGGCCAGCTTTTTCAATGCAGCTTAGCACGAGGTCTAGGCGAGTGTTGTGCTCCTCAAACGTACGTCCAAAAATTACGACATCATCAAGGTAACACATGCATATATGCCACTTTAAACCACGCAATATAGAGTCCATAAATCTTTCGAATGTCGCAGGAGCATTGCATAATCCGAATGGCATAACGTTGAACTCGTAAAGTCCGTCGGTCGTAACGAATGCCGTCTTTTCTTTGTCAGCTGCGTGCATCGGAATTTGCCAGTAACCTGATCTCAGGTCGACAGATGAAAAGTAGGACGCGGAATGCAGGCAGTCTAGAGCGTCATCGATGCGCGGCAGTGGATAAACGTCTTTCTTGGTAACAGAATTCAGTCGGCGGTAGTCAACGCAAAATCTCCACGTACCATCCTTTTTCCTCACTAGAATGACAGGAGCAGCCCACGGACTTGCCGATTCCTCTATTATTCCCTTTTTCAGCATTTCTTGGACTTGCTCGTTAATGATCTTGCACTCCGATGGTGCCACTCGATAAGGTTTCTGCCTAATGGGATGCGCCGACTCGGTGTGGATCTGATGACGTATCCGGGACGCTGGGATTAAGGGCCTTTGGCTATTTTTAGAAAAATCGAACACTTTAGAGTGCTTGGATAGAACGTCGAGCAGTGTATGACGTTCGCTTTGGTCAAGTGACTTGCTGACCATTTGTAGCAATTGGGCATCTTTTGAACCTTCTAAGCCTAGATGTTCATTTTGGCTTGTAGCATCAAGAAGCGCAACCAGCGTCGTACATGATTCGGGTCTAAATACTGCAAGTTTCATGCCGCCTGGCAGAATTGCAGGCTCCATGGAACTGTTCATTGTCCACACACCTGCCCGTCCATCAACGACTGGCACTATGCAATGGGGAATGAGAATGTTCTTTTTCAGGCATGTCAAGGGAATCGGTTCGAGCGTGGCGTCAAACGTGCCACAGTTGTTGCTAGAACATGTCACGGGAACACACACAGCAGAAAATGCAGGAACGACCGTGTCCACGGAGACGAAAAAGATGCATTCCTCCAGACGGGAATTTTCCAAGAGCGCCGTTGGGAAAGTACCGTGTATAGAAAGATGCCCACTTCTGCAGTCTACAGTTGCCCCACACTCACACAAGAAGTCAATACCCAAGATAACGTCATGTGTAGACCGCGGAATAACCGCAAACTCTGTGCAAAACACCTTGCCACACAGCGAGACGTCCACAGTACAATATCCCACCGGACACAACACGTTACCACTTACACCACGAAATGTCACCCCACGGTTCAGACAAAACATCACTTTTGGTCCCAGCAGGTTTTTAAAATTTACACTCATCACCGAGACTGTCGCGCCTGTATCCACAAGTGCCATAGTAGCCACTCCATCGACAACTACACGAACTTTGTTCTTCAACATAAACGCTGACGGGGGTATACCTGTAGATAGCACCTGTGATCTCGCGGCCTCACCCCCACTGGCCGCACCGACTAGTTTTCCGGCGGCGGTGTACGTGCGCGTCGCCGTGGCGATGGCGATCGTGGAGCACGGGGAGCAGGTGGTGGTGTCAAACTTCGATCAGAGGCCGGCGAGGGGTAGCGTGATCCGGTAGGTGCGCGTGGTTTCCGTGACGTTGAGAGCGGATGGTCGAAAGGTTGGCGAGACATGTGCCAAGACTGTCGCTGATATGGGCGGTGGTCACAAAAACGTGCGATGTGACCCGGGACACCACAGTTGTAGCATACCGGACTTGCTCGAGGGGCACGTTGTTGCTCAGAGTAACGACTCCTCTCGGAAGGCATGGGATAGTGGAACCGTCCTTCGGGGGCCCTGTAGGGAGGCGATGTTGGGTAAACAGGTGGGCGAAAACTTCGTTCGTAGTTGGGAGGTGGTTGACGGGGGAATCCAGCCTGCCGTGTGCCTTGATATTCGTAAGCGTCCGTTGCGTTGATCGATGGTTGCCATGGTGGATGAGAAACAAGAGTCCGCACACGTTCTGGTTCGCTTACGTACCCATCTTGAAAATCGCTGGGGCGATGATAGCTCTGCTGACATCGAAGCAGCTCTTCTCTAACGATCTGCCGTATGGTCAAAGCAAGGTCGTTAGGCGGCACTGTTTCAACACTAGCCACAGTGGGGACGTTGGACAGGCGGCCGAATTTCGGAGAAATTCGTCGCATCTTGAGGGATTCAAATGTACGACAGTGCTTCATCACGTCGGACACGGAGTTCAAGCAGTCTTTCCCAATTAAGTAATTGTTCACGTCTTCGGCTATACCCTTGAGAACGTGTCCAACCTTGTCTTCTTCAGACATCCTCCCATTCACGATCTTGCACAGCTTCAATATTTCCTCAATGTATGTCGTACATGTTTCTGCTGGAAGCTGTGCCCTCTGAGACAATGTCTGCTCCGCGCGTTTCTTCTTTGCGTCCGAATCACCGAAGCACTTCTTCAACAAAACGTTCCCAAGTCGTGAACATGTCCTCGTGGTTCTCGTACCACATAAGGGCGGTGTCAGTTAACGAGAATACGACATGATTGAGCTGTTCGTTCGAGTCCCAGCCATTGCTTCTGCTCACCCGCTTGTAGTTCTTGAGCCACACGTCGACGTCTTCTCCTGAGGTACCGCCGAAGTTTGGTGGCACTCTGTAGTACGGCACGGAACCCATCGGAGTTGGCCTCGAAGCGTTGGATGGCTGCTCTTGGGCCATTACGATCGGCGAAGGTGGAAGTCCGGCGAGGCGGCGGCTGCGACGAAGTCCTGGTAGTGAAGCTCCCGTCTTTGGGTTCGTCCTACCCAGCACCTTCCACCAAATTGTTACACAAATTAAGGCAACTTAACGGGGGGTTTTAATGAGCCCTGAGTCCGCGATCACAGTTCAATGATGATGATCACCGCCATCGCTCGTACCCACTCAGGGGGATCGCAGTGGAAGCAACGTCGTCTTCCTTCTCTGCCCACGCTTCCCTTGCTTTTCCTGGTAGTGATGATTTGTATCAATATATATATATATATATATATATATATATATATATATATATATGACGCTATGACGAATGGGTGACGTGGCCTGGCGCATACCCCATGTTTATTCCATTCTCACTTCTTCCTTCTCTACTTCTCCTAACCATCACTTGATACGTCACACGATTCCCCCTCCCCCCGAAAGAATGCGCGAGCTACAAACTATGAAGCATGAACAAGTGGTGTCTCATCATAGAAAAAAATATCACAAAATAGAGTAGTTCCATGTAACACGGCAGTTCCATGCACTTGCACAAAAATCTTCACAGGGAAGGCAGTCCAGTGACATCTAGGAGACCTCAGGTGGGCGAGGTTGGCTGTTGCGTTCTGGAGAGCATAACCCTGCATTCGACGTGGAAAATGATGATGACACAGCCTGGATAGTAGCAAAAAACGAACAAAGTTGGGAGTCCTTGTAGCGTTGGAAGGTTGTATGTCTAATGCGTCGGATTTCAAGTCGTGGCTGCGACAGACGCATTGTATCTAGAATGCTTGCTTCTTGAGAGATGGTGACGGCTAGATGCCTGTGTGCTGGCGGCGTGCAAGAAGTGCTTCCGCGTCTTTCTGGGCGTTTTCCGTGGTGTTGTCTGTGTAACCGCAGACGCAGAGAGCGTCTGTGGCGATGTTCCTTCATCCGGAAACGTCCTACTTCTTGAAATGACCCTTGGATCAAAGTCCTTAACTGTTTAAGTAGTTCAAGTCGTGAGTGTGCTTCTGTTGAAGTTTTCATTCGTCGTCGTCTTTTCTTGATTTGGTGATGGTGTCGAAAAAATTGCGGATGGTCATCGTCGTTGAATAAGGAGACGCTGTCGGTAGTACCAGCATTATTTACGAGTGGGATGCAAGCATGATTTGTGTCAAGGAAAGCAGTAGATACATTTTCGTTTTTATCGACGAGACTTGCATACAATGGTGACTCCGTACTGCTTCGACTTTCGGTTGTTCCGGTTCCTGAAGATGATATCACCGCAAACATGGCTTGACGTGGTTCCGATTCCGTATGTTTGTTTCTTGGCGGGAGAATTGAGCCAAGCGTTCCTGAAGTACAACCGCTTTCAGAATGGCAGTGGCTTGACAAGTTATTTGGCCGATATTTCAGGTGGTCTGTTGTGTATGCGGCGATATCTTGAGGGGTGCGATGAGAGTAACGAGCACCAGACGAGCTACTTGGCTCAAAACCAGGTGGTGGATTACGTAAGCAAGATGAAGAGTCAAGTACATTGGGTGCTTGAATATTGTCTTGATTTGTGTATTGCATGGAAGAGGTTAGCGTTGGCGATATTTGTGCAGATGCGAAATCAGGTGGAAGGTTGGGCCTGGCAGAAAAACTGCTGGGATGTCTTTCTATGAGCAGATGACTGACTTCGCCTGACGGGAATTGTAAACTTCTGCTCTGTGCTCGAATGCGTGAAGGCTGCGTATGACTGTGATTACTGGATTTGAATGCCTCGATTTGGGTGGTTGTAACCGAATCTTGATTATAGTCTTGAAACCATATGATCATGTTTTCTTTTATCTTTTGCCAAGACTCATCGTTCTCGAAGATGTGGGTGAGGTAAAACTTGAATGCCTCACCTGAGATGTAATCAGTGAAGTTTATGATCATCTCCCGTTCCGACCAGGATGCAGCGGCGGCGTGGAGCTCGAAAAGGTTGAACCAGTCCTGTACGGGTCCGTCGTCCGCTGATCCGGTGTACTTGGGGATGTCAAGGTCGTCCGATGGTGCCGTCATGATGCTGGCCTTGGAGTAGTGTCGGGATGTACTTTCGTGGTCCACGTTCGGTCACTGCGTCTTGCTGAGACGTTCGAAGATGGTGGCCAGTTGATGAAGTGGCCGCCAGGTCTTCATCCTGTCGACTAGTGTGACGCTATGATGAATGGGTGACGTGGCTTGGCGCATACCCCATGTTTATTCCATTCTCACTTCTTCCTTCTCTACTTCTCCTAACCATCACTTGATACGTCATATATATATATATATATATATATATATATATATATATATATATATATATATATATATATATATATATATATATATATATATTCCAGTAGATCCTCCGTGAGCGGTCACAACGCGGTTTATTTCGACGTTTCGGCCTAGAGTCTGGCCTTCATCAGGATTAAAGGTACAGTTTAAAGGTAAAGGTACAGTTATATATATATATGTGTGTGTGTGTGTGCGTGTGTGTGTGTGTGCGTGTGTGTGTGTGTGCGTGCGTGTGCGTGTGTGTGTGTGTGTGTGTGGCAGAACGAGTTACCTTTCATTCATCTTAATCTGTAATTCCGCCCGCTCTACCATATGAGGAGCATAGTCCAAAAGCCAACATAAACGTTCGACTCGGTGAAACCACGTCCATGCTGGCTACCACTTTGACAATAACCATTCATGCAAACGAGGCATTTCATAATTATTTCACGGAATTTCTGCGACAATGTTTGGTGTAGACGCATTTTAGAGCTTAGCTATAGGCACTTGAACCTCGTTATAAGGAAGAATATTATAGCGATTAATCGGTTACAGCGAAATAAATATGAACATTGGTTGGCCATGCTTAACTTCAGTGACATTCATTCTTTACGTAACGAAACCGAAAATGCAAGAGCAGCCGCAATATCGGCTCTAACAAAGAAACTGAATATAATTTACGGTGTCTGTCTGTAAAATGTTTTAATGGCATGCCGTAACCATAAAGTGTCGAAAAATTAACTAGAGGGACTCTGGCACTGCGATCGCTCAGCGACCATGGGACTGACGGGTAGTACATGGATTTGCCTAGTCTTCGTGCTTGCGGGCTTCGAACGCAGTTGTGACTTCGTTCAATGCAGTGTCTCGGTTTTGTGTCGAATTTAAAAAAAAAAAACGTTTTGAACTTCGTGACCAGATTCGAATTGGCGAGCCTAAAAGATTAGGGTGGTGAAGCGTAACTGATAAACTATTGCCGATTCTTGTTTCGTGACAAAACGGCTTCATCCATGCGAGGTCAAACGGAACGTAAAGTACGAAGATTAGGCAAATCATCCGTGTACTACCAATGCTGAAGCGCCATGTGGTGCAGCTCCCATTCACACTGGCGCTAGAGTTCCCTCTTGTGTACTTATAGGAAACTCTATGGCTGTAACGACAAAATGGGAGAGAGAGAGAGAGAGAGAGAGAGCAAGTACACAGCCAGGCGAGGGCGTCTAGTTGAATTTTACAGACACTCCACTGACTGTCTCAACAGATTTTTCGCAGGGGTGCGGCACACCCTGTATTGCTTGCCTACAGTGTATGGACGCTTTCTTTACGTTCTAGAGGGCACACACAAATAATTTCGCCGGCAAGGTCAATGCGAGCTCGTCCCGAAAGACGTATTGGCCTTACTATACTGGCTACGTTGGCCCTGTACGCCTTATACGTCGACCTCGAGCGACGCTGTACGCCGCGCCATTAACCGCCAACGCGGGCATTGTTAAAAAAAAAGTGCGACCGGTCGTTCACTGCCAGACCGGCCATCATCTGAACGCGGTAGGTGGTCCATCGCCGACTAGGAAGAACGAGGAAAGCGGAATAAGAAGAACAAGGAGCCAAGCCACGACGACGACAGAATGGCAGGGCGATGACGGCGTCGACGACCGCCAAACGACGAGGAAAAGAATGGTGGGGGTCCCGCCAGACGATATCTCTCGGCCGAAAATCCTCGAGAGAGACGAGGGTCGCCTCCGGAAGTGCGCGAGATCGACTTGCCAACGGCCCCTTTTGTGTGTGCGTCCTGGAAGGGGGAGGGGGGCTGCGTAATATGCGACGGCACCGTTATGGGGAACAATCGAGACAAATCGCCAGCGCGCGCGCGCGTGCGTGAACGGCGGTTCCGGCCAATATGTCGGTCGGCCGGTCTTCAACCTATCACCCACACACGTCTTTCCCCCGGATCTCTTCGGTTTCTTGCTTTCCGAGTTCTTCCTCGAGTTCTTCCCAAGTCTTAAGGAGACTTGGGCCAACAGTTTTTTTTTTTTCCCGCGAATAAACTTTCCCTCGCGGAATATAAGCGACAAAGATTATTGGGAGAAGCGCGGGAATATGGGTTTAAGAGAAAGAAATATGAGCGCCACGAGAAAAGGAGAAATCACCACTGTTTACGTTCGGTTCCCCGTCCTCCCTCCGCGCCGACAGCGCCCGTTTCAGCTGCTGCAGTTTGTGGACGCGTGCGTGCGTATTACTGCCGGACGGCTGCAGAGTATGCGCCCATCTGCCGGGCGTCTTTATTTTTCACGGTCAGGGACGCCGACGACTACGCCCTTCAATTTTCGGGAGCGCAGCCGGTGTTGCCCGCCGCAGGTCGGGAAAAAAAGGGAGAGAGAAAGGAGCCGTTGTTCGGGATTGCGTAATGGCCGACGCTGAAAGAAGGGAGACGAAAATGGGGAGGACAAGCGTAGGAAAGAACACACAACGAATGGGTGCGCGTAAAGAATTTTTTACAAAATATAAAAGTTGCCGAACAGAAAAATGAGAAGATCAGAAACCAGACACAGACCGGCCGGCCGGCCTCCGCTGCCATTGAAAAGTGGCAGAAAATTCGTTCGCCCCACCCTGGTTTCCATGTGGGCCTACGGCGCGCACACGCCATCGCAGTGTTCAGTTTCTATTGTCCCGCGTCTAATTCTTTCGCTTGTTTGATGTAGTCGCGCTCGCGGACAGTTTTGAATGGATGTCCACACACTGCGATTCCCGAACACTCAACAACTGATCCTACTATAAATTGCGCTCTCTTTAATATTTCTATTCTACTTCCAGTGCGAAAGAACAACGGTCAACGTTATTTCAAAGTAGAAGTTGCCCGTTTCACGATTTCTTTTTTTTTTTTGCTCTCCACAACTATCTGCCTTTCTTGTTTGTTTGTTTTTCTGCTTTTTTGAGACGCAGTACGCGTCGAACCGCTTTCACTCACTGTCTGTCCTTTGTACGAACGCTTCTAGCCTTAATCGCACATTTAATCAAACGTATCTAACACCCCCGCGTAAAATGATGAAACTAACATATATACAGGAGGCGTGCGTGGCAGCCCTTCGTTGTTACGTTTCGCCAACTTTTTAACGCTCTAAGAAGAAGAAGAAGAAAAACTGCTCACGTGAACACATCCTTCCCGGTGTATCTTGCTTCAAAACAATAACACTAGTCACCTGTCTTGGTTGCGCTTACTTTCTCGAAAACTCCTGCTCCGATTGCTTTCATTCCATGTCACGCTGTGGCAACGCGATTGCTGCAGTACCGAACACGCTGCATCAAAGCAAGGAAGTGCGAGCACGACCGACGAAGATTATACGATGCGAACGCTGATGATGATATCTGGGGTTTTACGTCCTATAAAACCACTACACGATTATAAGGAACACCGCAGTGGAGGGCTCCGGAAATTTCGACCACCCGGTTGTTTTCTTTAAAGCGCGCTGACATCGTACACTGTACACTGGTCATTACCATTTCGCCTACGTCAAAGTGCGACCGCGGCTGGGGTCGAACCCGCGACCTGCAAGTCAACAGCGGAACGCCGGAACCACGACACCACCACATCGGGCTAAGATGCGACCATTACTTATCCCCGTATTCACAAACGCTCCTCAACTCGACTTTTAGCCTTCACTTGCCAGAGTCGAGCACTGCGCCACTGCTCGGCTGAAAGCGACGCTGCGCTGCGCTACTCAAGAATCGCAGCAGATTATCGCTGATAGGCAGCAACTCTCCCTGCCTAGAGATGGCGCTCCCATCAGCCTTCTCAAGTGAAGGTGACGAGTTGGGTGGAGGGACGTTCTAGAATACGGGGGTTAGTATGCTATGAGCAAAGATCACTAATAACAGGGAACCATAGCGGAAACTTGCATTTAATCAGAACGTAAATAAGACAGACGAGTAAGACAAGGCCAAGCGAAGAGGAATAATTGAATCTGGGAAAAGATTAAACGGACGGATGAACACGTATACAGTACTTTCAATGGAGATATTCATAATGTATACCACGCCTTCTGTCGATCATCCCCGTAAGGTCGATCCACCGTGTTTCGCTGGGCGCGAGAGTCGCATCTCCCTCCGGAAAAAACCCTTTTATCGAACGCATATCTCAGATCGGAATCGCACGCCACTTGAAACGGCAGTTCGGCACTGCAAAGCCGGGCGCCTCGTGCAGCTGCCGTCTGGGTCAGTTTTATTGCGATGGCAATTATATGGACACTCTCGGCTGGGTTTTGCCGCTGACGTCGGAGTCATTCACCGTATATGTATACGTACCTATGTATATAAAAATTCAAGAAAAAAAGCCGACCGCGCTCAGCCTCTATAAAAAAAAAAACATCTACCCCCCTCCTCCCATCCGCGTACTTTGTCGCGCCGATTGAGAGGACGGGGGGGTTGATGATCGTGCGCGCGCGCTTATCGTTCGGTGGAGATAATCGTGCTGATGCCTTGGGCTTTTACCGGAACGATTTCGTTAGTTGACGGGCCCACAAAAAGGTCACTTCGGTCGCTGCACAGACCCCGTTTGCGAAAAGAGCGCGCTTTCCATGCTGTTGCGACCGGGGTTTCCAGGCACCGGAGGTCCGGGATGAAGTTGTCGAGGCAGGAGGAAGAGAGACTTGAAGAGGGTTTATTTACAATATATACATTGCGAACTCCCTACACGGTGAGCTCTCAAACGTGGCAAGCCTCTACATGACTCCTAACATAGCGCTACATGGTGCTTGGTTCTACATGGTTCTGCTCGGTTCTGCTCTGTTCTGCCTGGTTCTGCCTCTCGAAAAAGCACACCGAATGAGCCGTGGGGGCTCATTATAAAGGGTCTGTCCTCCCCAGATCCCTAGATCGGGGACCGCGTACAGAGGGCACCGTCCAACCACGGATCACACATTACCCGCGAGGGTGACGAGCACGCACGGTCCACGTGAACGTTCAAAATTGAAGCGTGGTCACTGCACGGCCATGTGGCACGAACGTGGCTCCTCCTCGTCAAGGGGTGTCGCTGGGCGAGGGGTCTGAAGTTGATGACTGCATCCATCGAAGGGCCGCCGTAAACAAGCTTCAAATGGTCGCCGAACGACTCGTTCAATTAGCGGGACGATTTCCGGCCGCCGCCGCCGCCGTCATCTTCCAAAGAAGAAGCTGCACTTGTGGTCTCCCGAACTGCTCACGGTGTCGTGGCGGCAAGACGCCGCACCCTCCGGCCAGGGGGGGAACAATACATGGCGGACACAGGCCGCCAACCCGTTTGGCGACTAAAAGGGAACATCAAAAGGAACGCCGATCCATTGTCAGACCTGGCGCCGGTCCTAACAGTAGGCAGCCGGTCGTTCGGTTACTTGTTTGGAGATTAAAGGAGCGCCGCTCCCTCGTCAGCTCGGGCGCCGGTCACAACAGCTCGTCCGCCGGCGGGAGAAGCGACCTGAGGGTGACCAGCTGCACAGGTTGCCCGAAGTGTCGCTGTGTAGTGCTGGCTTCCAGGCCACTGCTGATGACGCTCAGCCAAGGACTCTTTCCCTCTCGTTCCTTGTGGCTCCCCTCTGGGAAAAGCATTCATACACACCACCACAGGCACGGGAGAGCACCCTGCCCGCACTGAGACACGTCGAGTCCGACAAATTATCCAAAAGCAACCTTACTTAAGCAGTATTACCAAACACAAAGCAGCAATCGGGACGTTTCTCTGAGGTTTCACCAAAACTCCTAATCCCGATCCGATAATAATCTTCCCATCAAACTGCTTTCAAGAAAACTAACTGTCAAGTGATGCGCTCACCGTGGCATACCCGAGTGCTTGCGTGAGTAATCCGCCGTAACCCACCAGGTATCATACTCATAAAATAAAGCATTTTACTTCACGCTATCTTTTAGTTCCCGAAATTTAGTGCCGCCAAAGCCAGTCGTCAATTCCTTTTGAGAAGACGAAAGCATAACTGCCGTGCTGTACCTGCATCAGGAACATCTTTATTATACATCCGCAAACGCACATCACAGTGCTATAGTGCTCCTGCATGGATGAACCACTCATTAACTCTCGTGAGGTTACCACTCTACACTCAAGCTCATGAACTAAAACGTACACGTAAACCCACGAATACCTTTCCTTACTTCAACACCGGAGACATGCGAACAAAACAAAAAATAACAACAAAAAAACTTTCGCATGAATCCTGAAAACCTCGCAAGAATATCCTTGCGTCCGTGCGCTCACTCAAAATTCGTCTCTAACGTCGGTCCTACTTGACAAACGCCCCTAACGTGTCGTTATACTGCCGCAAAACGGTTACCTTTAAAACCAATACATACAAAGCTTAAAAAATAAACAGCATGGTACCTGCTACGTAAACGCTATCTAGTAGCAGAAGTACAGAACACATTCCAAAAGGAAAACTGACCTAAACAGTCAAAACAGATATTCAAAACTAAAAAATACAAATCCGCGGGAGAGCCTTCCGAAACGCTTACCGCTGTCACTTAATTTTGAGACGAACGCGCGGCGTCGCGTCCTGTGGGTCTTTCTAGGCGAACGGGAATGGAACAATGGCAAAACCCATTCGCTTCGCCTCCGACCCCCGCAAAGCTCTGCGCTGACAACCTGCGTTCTTACTCTCGCTGAGTACCTCGCACTCCCGCAGTCCATCAAACATGCCGTCGATAGAGCGACGAAAGGGTCTGCCTTTCTACCCAACGTGCTTTTTTTTTTTTTTCGTTTTGTCCGGCGGCTCGGACGCATACAAACCAACTCCGGTGCCGATGACAAACGCCTAATTCTGTACGCTCTAATGCGTGTCACTATCCTTCCAATAGATCTCCTTACAACGCATATCGGCAACTAAAACGATAGAGTGCTAACGAAAACAAAGTTCAAACTAGTTATTTACAAAATCACTAAAGTAAACAACCAAAACATTCCTTTTTACAGTCCCGAGTCGACGTTTTCTGACAGGCTAACAGCTGTTCTCACTAACTTTTAGTCTAACTCGTGGTGGTCGCGCCCGGAACGATTTTCTCGAGAAGCGGGGTCTACAACACGCGTCAATCGCCCTGCTACCGAACCCCGCGACGTTCCTCGAAGCCGACTTGCTGTCGCTTCCTGCCCCTCGAAAACCACCGACTCTTTTGCCCCGCACCCCGTCCAATGCACCGCGAGAACAACGGAAGGGTCTCTTGCCCTTCGGCCACTTACGCACACAATGCGCTTCTCTTTTCTTTGTTCTCTGGCCGCTCGGACGCTTGCGATACGGCAACTTTCTTGAAATTTCGCTCCGCCATTTGAATACATTCCTCAAACGCGTCGCGATTTTTGCCTCGTCTTTACGGCGCTTTCTCCGTTTGTCACGCTTCTTCGTGCCGTCTACGGAGCCTTTCGCCAACCTCTGATGCTCGTCAGCACCCACTTGCTTGTTAGCTTTCCCGCGCGCACTGTCTGAATGATTGCCTAGCAATTCATCCTTCCAACACTGCCGCGTACGATGCGCTTTTCTTTTCCGGCGGTTCGGACGCATACGATACAGACCCGTCAGAGAAGACAACGGCACTTTTCTCGCGATGTCACTCCGCCGTTTGAAAACCTTACTCGAACGCGTTGTGCTCATCGCGAGCTTTGCCTTACTGTTGCCCTTCGGACGCTTTCTCCCCTGTGCACGCTTCTTTGCGCGGACCTGGGAGCCTTTCGTCCTACTCTGACGTTCTTCATCACCGATATGCTCCTCCGCCGTCTCGCGCGCCCAGTCCTGATGATCACTTATCAGTTCATCGCTAGACCGCGGCCGCGTAGATTGCGCTTTTCTTTTCCTCACTCTCCGGCCGCTTAGACGCATGCGATTCGAGCCAGTCAGAGAAGACAACGGGCCTTTTCTCGCAAATCCGCCACGCCGTTCGAAGGTCCTCGTCAAACGCGCCGTGCTGATCGCGAGCCTTGCCGCGCTTCTGTTTTTCGGACGCTTTCTCCGTTTGGCACATTCCTTGGTGCCAAACCTGGAGCCTTTCGTCCGCCTCTGACGCTCATCAACATAGTCTACAGGGCTGCAAGGTTCGATGGAACACTCTGTTAATCTTAACTCCGTTTCCACCACCACGGAACCCTCACACCCTGCTGCGACCGCGAGCTCTTTTCCCTCAGAATGGGTTAAAACCTGTTCCATTCCCTTACAGGCACTAGCCTTTTCTTCGGCCTCAAACGGCACCGCCGCTATATCTACAGATATCAGACATGTAGCCTCCGCTTCAGTTGTAAACGGCACCGCCGTTACATCGCACCGTTCGTGCGCTACATCTACAACTTTCTGACCTGTAGCCTTCTCTTCAACCTTAAACGGCACCGCCGCTACCTTGCACCGCTCGTGCGCTACATCTACGGATTGACCACTCTGCTGCAATGCCACCCCTCTACGCCGAATCCTATCTATCTCTTCGTCTAATTCCTGCATCCTTTTCATATGTTCTTCATGCCTGCGCTCAGCTTCCAATTCCTCCTGGCGCCATCTTTCCTTTCTTTGCGCCCTTTGTACTTCCATATGTTCTTCATGCCTGCGCTCAGCTTCCAATTCCTCCTGGCGCCATCTTTCCTTTCTTTGCGCCCTTTTTACTTCCTCCTCCTGGTCCAATAAGTACATATTCCCGAAGTGCTCGATTTCCTCATTGTCACTATTGCTTTCGAGAATCACTTCGCGGAGTTTAGAAGCAGGCATATCATCATTAAAATCTAGCTCCAGATCCCAACACAGGTTCAGCAGGTTCTCTCTCGTCAATCTCGTAAGATCCATGGCGACTACTTTGCTTTGGCTCAGCTGTGACAAAACACAAACCCACCAGCGTTTCAATTCTGGGTCTAGAGAAATTGAAGCCTGGCAAATCTCACAGCGGAGACCACAAGCTTAAGCACCCAAGTAGCACTACGTGGCCAACATCCCTCTCTACTTTTTCTTGTTAATTTTTCACTCCTGCTTTTTACAACATCCTAAAATTTAACCCGCAACGTACCCTTAGAAATTTTGAAACATTACCACTTGTTCCTATTGAATAATCTAAGCTTTCCTGCTTTAGCGTACTTGCTCAGATAATCATCCAGTGCTGCTTTGTGCCGAGATAACAACTACAGTGGCCAGGCAGTTGTTGGTTATATCTATCTTTTAACGAATCTAGGCTAAAAGACTCGATATATCTCAAGCACAAAGCCAGGCACTCACCCCATTACGTGCGGTGGTGGTACGCTGCTTCGATCCCGCCGAGTTCCAGGGCTTTCGGCTGGCCTCCGGTCCATGTCGTTCTCCGTCGCAGACTCGTATCCCAACGCTGCCAACCAGTTGTTGCGACCGGGGTTTCCAGGCACCGGAGGTCCGGGATGAAGTTGTCGAGGCAGGAGGAAGAGAGACTTGAAGAGGGTTTATTTACAATATATACATTGCGAACTCCCTACACGGTGAGCTCTCAAACGTGGCAAGCCTCTACATGACTCCTAACATAGCGCTACATGGTGCTTGGTTCTACATGGTTCTGCTCGGTTCTGCTCTGTTCTGCCTGGTTCTGCCTCTCGAAAAAGCACACCGAATGAGCCGTGGGGGCTCATTATAAAGGGTCTGTCCTCCCCAGATCCCTAGATCGGGGACCGCGTACAGAGGGCACCGTCCAACCACGGATCACACATTACCCGCGAGGGTGACGAGCACGCACGGTCCACGTGAACGTTCAAAATTGAAGCGTGGTCACTGCACGGCCATGTGGCACGAACGTGGCTCCTCCTCGTCAAGGGGTGTCGCTGGGCGGGGGGTCTGAAGTTGATGACTGCATCCATCGAAAGGGCCGCCGTAAACAAGCTTCAAATGGTCGCCGAACGACTCGTTCAATTAGCGGGACGATTTCCGGCCGCCGCCGCCGCCGTCATCTTCCAAAGAAGAAGCTGCACTTGTGGTCTCCCGAACTGCTCACGGTGTCGTGGCGGCAAGACGCCGCACCCTCCGGCCAGGGGGGGAACAATACATGGCGGACACAGGCCGCCAACCCGTTTGGCGACTAAAAGGGAACATCAAAAGGAACGCCGATCCATTGTCAGACCTGGCGCCGGTCCTAACAGTAGGCAGCCGGTCGTTCGGTTACTTGTTTGGAGATTAAAGGAGCGCCGCTCCCTCGTCAGCTCGGGCGCCGGTCACAACAATGCACAGCGAAGTATAACAACTGGGACACTTGTCAGTTCGCGCTCATCTGTACCTGTGATTACGTTTCGTGCGACGTTTTTGTTTAAACAGCGCGTTAAGTGTCGAGCGGTAAACGTTGTTAGTTCGCTCTCGTCCTGCGTGTGTGCTTTTCTCGTGAGCCATTTGTGCGTGAGCAGCGCGCTGCACGTTTCGATCTGTTTGCCGTTCTCAGCGTCAAATTCCAAGCTGCTGCTTCAAGCGCGCAGAGCTCCGATGTTGAGCACTCGTCAATTTGCGGCAGCATCAAGCGCCCTGACCGGCCGTTCGGTGACGGATGACCAAATCAACGGCCGCACCTTTTCGGTCCGAAAGCACCGCCAACGACGCCGGCTCAGCCTCTGCTACGGAGACGTTAGCAGAGGATTCCGCGACGGTGCTCCACAAAAAATGGCGGACGCGCCCAGCGCTGCCGAAGCATCAAGCAGAAGGACCTGCGATAAATCTCGGCGTAGCGCCCTGTTGTTTGAAGCCAAGACGGCAGTTTTGCGGACTAAGACGTACCGAGCAAAATGCGAAGGGATAGACAAACTATGCTGAGAAAGTGGAGAGGAGGAAACGACTGAACACCAGATACATTTTTTTTTTGTAAATGACCACTCGACAGCACACGAGACAATTGGACTGACTTTTTTTTTCAGGAGAGTGAGGTTTACGGACAGCGAAGGCAAAATGAACTTTGAGCAGGCCGCAATAACAGAGATGAGGTTATCGATTGGTGGCTAAAATCAAGGCAGCGGAAAAATTGATACATCACTACACAGAGTAATTCATTAGTTACAGCCAGGTGGCATCAGCCTCCGCCCACTCAACCGGGTACAGGCCCATCCATCAATCCGTTTCTTTTATTATTTATTTATTTATTTATGAATACTGCAATCCCTACTAGGGAATTTTGCAGAGTGGGTTACATGAATTACATGAATGCTCAATATGCAGACGAACAAATTTTCAAAAAAGGAAGATAAAAACACACAGAAACAAAACTACGCACAAAGCAACTCAAAATATACAAAAATTCGCACGTTTACGGGGACAGAGCTTAATTGGCATGCTATTTTAAACACTGTTATTGAGGCTAGAAGAAAACAATGTTAAGGATGGCTGTAAAACATCGGTGTTGGTTAGTTTGTTCCAGTCGTTTATAGTTCGTGGAAAGAAAGAATCTTTAAAGCAGTTGTTACGGGTTGCATAGGGTGTTATTGTGCGCTGATGCCTTTGTCGAGTTGCATATCCGGACGATATGCAACTTCTATGCAGTTCGTGAAACTCGAATGCCTATCAACGTGTCCCGTCAATGCCAAGACTCAACGCCTGGCGAACTATACCGTAGCTGTGGCATTGCACGTACGCGTTCGCTTCAGCTACGGGAGGTGCGGTGTTCGATCCCCAGCGCCGGCCGGCCGGCCACCCACCGGTGGCTAAACAGTGTACAGGCGGGCTTCGAGGGGCTGTAACGCGTCGCCCCAGTGGTGAAGCTTACTCTGCCTGGAGGGCGCTTCCAACCAGTTGCGCGGGACCCGGCAACGCCTGGCGAACTTGAAGTGCGGCCGTCAACGGCGCGGCCCGCAACGGAAAAGGGCGACACCGATTTTTCGTACGGTCACGCGATCATCAACATTCGGAGGTATGAAGACGCGCGTCACGTTCTCCTTTACGCCCGCGAAGTGTTCACCGCATATGTGCGGCGCATAACTTGGCCGCACCACGTGATGAACGAAGCGCGTTCTTTGCTTGGCGTCGCAAGCGCACGGAATGCACATGAACAACGTGCTTCCGGGTGCTAGCACGCACAATGCCTCGGTGACACACCTCTTCAGTCACCTCGCGTCATTCCGCGGCTTCATTTGCGCAACGACACGAGACACGCGGAATTCGGGAATCGACAGCGCTTGCGAGATGCACAGCACGCTTCGATACTACACGTAATATATTCGCGTAGCGCGAAGGTGTTGGCGACTTGGATATTGGGATGGTGATTGAAGTGGCGTTCATAACCCGTTCGACATTCCTTAGTCATATGTCTATATTTGCGCTTACATCTATGCCCATGAGCACCGGCATTAATAATAATAATAATAATAATAATAATAATAATAATAATAATAATAATAATAATAATAATATATTTGGGGTTTAACGTCCCAAATCGCCCACATGTTTATAAGACTTCGGAAACTTCGGCCACCTGGTGTGCTTTAATGTACACCTATAAAAGTACATGGGCATCTACCATTACGCCTCCATCGAAAATGCATTCGATCCCGCAACCTTCCGGTCAGCAGTCAAGAATCACAGCCACCAGTCCACCCAAGCGAGTGAGGAGTATAGGGAGTTGACATTACAAAACGATGACAGAGATGCCCTCCTTGTGACCTTTCAATACGAGCTAGTGTACTTTATTCCCTACGCTTTTTTTTTTTCTTCTTGTAAGCCAGAACATTCGGCATAACCTTATTTAAGAACTTCTGAGTAGAAATTTCGGCACCAGCGCTTCAGTATGACGTCACTTCAATGAGGATATAGCCTTTAAGTTTCAGTTCTTTGAATCGTCGAATAGATTTTCGCAGCACCAATGTGCCAAGATTGGCAGTCGGTGCAATTACCATGCAGAGCTTTTCAATAGAATCTACTGCTACTCGTTCGCTTTCTTTCTTATATTCAATGACAACAAGGTCAAGCCTGTTTATAAAGGTATACACATCTGGCCGGCTAGTTGAACAACTTCAAGCTCATACAAAAAAAAAAAAAACTACGCCACCTCCGCACAAGTGGTGCCAAGCCTGAAAGGAGAGCGGATCTTGGGGCCTTCTTTGTTTTTATTTACTTTTTTTTCTTGTCTCACTGCCTTTTACAGCAAAAGCTGTTATGAGATCAGAACACGGGTTACGCGTGGCGCATTGTTGTCCACCACTGCTGGTGTCCGTAACCAGTATCGAAAGAAAAAAACTCAGTAAATAAAAAACACCACTGACACAATGGGATTTGAACCTGGCTCCGCTGCGTGCCAGCCCAGTATTCTACCGTTGAGCTACGCCAGTTCTTGGAACTCGATAATGGAATCGCGTTAATGTGAGTAATAAAAAGTTTTAAAACAGCAAAGGAACAACCAGGAGCCACACAATGCGAATTGAGTACCACGTGGGTTGTCCAATGCTTCAACCCACTAGACCACTTGTTCTTGATAACCCTTTAATTGTAGCGCACACCCACTTCAGGCATAATTCTTCATCGTCGTCAGCCACTGCATAAAAAAAAAACTGTGCAAAATTCCAAACAAATGTGCAGCAGATACCACGCTTTTCTAAAGAATGACAAATGATAGCATAGTGCATGCTGGCCTACTACACAAAAATTATGATTATTTATGGCCCAGTGGGGCTCTGAAAGACCGCTATGCTAGCTTTCGCTGCAACTGTTCTGCGCGTTCTGTGCAGGCCTGGCATTTTTTTTCCCCCGCTCTCTCTCTCTCTTTCTATCTTTTACACTTTTTTTTCTATATCGATCTTTGTTTCTCTATATTTCTCTCTCTCTATTTTTATGTCTTCCTATATTTTCATGTATTTATGCCCTTCATTCCTCTCTATTTCTCTTTCTCCCACTGCCTTTGTATTCGTTCTTTTTCCCATACAAGTGATAGAATGCCACGCCGGGCATAATGGCCCACTCGTTCCGAGAGCCAAGAAGAGGATGAGAGTGCGTGCCAGCCGAGTTATCGTGTTTATAATGGTGATAGTGTTTACACGACCGGCATAGTTCCTCCTCGAGGAAATAGTTGATTGAATTTTTACTCTGTGGTGGGGCTTCTCAAGAGCTGTGGTGCGTACCCGATCATGTTTTTGTTTCCCTGGACAAGGAACAGTTTGCTAAAAAAAAATTGCCATTAAAGGTCTTAGTGGCCAAAAACAGTGCACAGCATCAATGCTGCAAATGTCTGTCTCGGTCTGCCTCAATACCGAGAGAAAGTTCAATGGGAAGTTAAAGAAAAGACGTGTAAGAGAAACTCTGGCTCCTGCGCTAACATGAAAAGTAGCACAGAATATTTTTTTACTTGTGCAGCTTAACTTGGTATTAAACTTTAGTAACTATTTTAGGCTGCACTTGCTGTTGTAGAAGATGAGTAGTTGAGTAGATGGAGAAATGTATTAGCTTTGATTACTGTTTGCAATTTCCATACATGTTACCAAAAGCTGGTAAATGGGATGACAACTTTCAAATGAACAGAAAACACTGTTCTACTGAGATTCCACAACCACTACATCAAATAAAATGGAGAAGTCAACCAAGAAATAACTCACTGATTCTCTGCCACTTGGCCACCCAGCTGTCCTCAGGATTCATCAGAGCAATCATGCTGAAAATTAGGGAAACAACAAAACAAAGCAAAGGAAATGTTAAAACCACTTCAGAATCCCCTGTGTGGCCTACAAAAATAAAGCATTTTGTTTGAACTCTTAGACATGAATTGTCAACAAAACATCAGTGTAGTAACATGGTTGCTGATGATGGAGCTGACATATTCCAAAGGCAAGGTGATTTCAGCTGCAGGAACATTCAGAAGTCAGCCTGAATAAATAATCAACTTCCGGAAGAGGAAAGAAGGATAGTAACAGACACAGGGTAGATAGAAGTGTGCAAGTATGTGCAAGGTATGCAAAGGACAGCAACATCAATGCAATACCTTAAACATCTTACAAACATGCCATGTTTAATCAGCAGATGTCAGAACTCCATATAAAAACATTCCCGTCCCATTCTCAGCTATTGCGCCGTCAGTTTCAAAAGGCAAGAATGATTTTCAGTGGCGGCGTTGAGTCTAATAACTAATGATCCTACATTCACACCTCGAGCAGCGAGAGAGACCGACTCCTGCTAAGCGCACAGCATTCTCAATAGGATACGCAGACACTTTTCCAATCGAAATTTCGTCTGTTTCCTCACCACGGATTTTTCGTTTTGTGCTTTGCAGACATTATCCCTCCTCTCTGATGTACCTGCAATATTTGCACACATGCAGTACTCAAATATGGTGAGGGTTCTTTCCCGATTAAACTCGGGAAATGATCAACTCATCATGCACTAAACCGAAACAATGCTATGAAAACTGCAACGCCAACTCTGAACTCAAATTGGTCTTCTCAAATTTCTTCATAATCCAACACGCTTCAGTTGCCTATGTTATAAAGGAAAAAAAGAAAACAACAATCGAGAACTGTATAGTTGTTCCTTTCGGTATGATCTTATTTCTACAGTAGACGGTACAAAATCACATAGCATGCTCAGAGAAATCTATATCGGCACTGTTTTCAACAATTATTTGTTTGATCTCCAGCTGTTGCTGCTGCATAGATAAAACTGTGCGTTAACATAGTTGTCTTATCATATTCGTGATGCGTGACCGGCTTAGACCACATTCGTGTTACACTGCGGCATCCAGTAAAACGCAAATGACGCGGAACACAAGATCCATATGGCTTAGTAGCATACTTTTCGAGGGGACTACATAAACACAAGGAGTGTATTTCAAAACCCTACAAGAATCGCAGGCGGTTTCGCACTCGTTGTCAAACAGGACACAGGCGCGATTGGAGTAAGAAATGTGGACACGACATACCCGTCAAAGTTTGAGCTCGTGCAGTCGTACACCATGTCCCTGTTGTTTTTCATGTGAAGGTATTCATCACAGTTGTCACATCCGTCGAATTCAAACTGCTCGAAAGTCTGAAAATAAGCAACAAGAGCAAGTCAGATACTGCACAAAGGAAGTCGCGTTGGTTTCGTTTGCGCTGTACATGCATGTTTTCAAACAGCTATTCACATAGAGTCTCTTCGACTACATTTTATTAAAGCAGCACGACGAAGTCACTCTGCTAAACACAGTCAAGCTTCATTAGCAACCACCGGTGGCGGAGCGATTAATGGTCAAGAAACAAGATGCCGATGCATTAGATCATGCGAGCTTATTCGCGCATAGTTGCTTCACTCATAGTAACTTGTGAAATGCGTTTACCTTGATCATTGAACACAAAAGACAAGCTCTGAGGTTCCGCAGATCTTTCGGGATGCTTTCCAAGGAGGCCGCCATGTTTGCTTTTGACGTGCCAGCCAACAAGCCAAAAGTCTAAAACTAAGTCAGAAACAACCAATAGCCAATGGAAGACCATTTGAACTGGTGTCGCCATCTAAGGGCGAGCTCAGACACTAAAAAGTTTCTTCACTTGTTCTTTTAATTTGGCCCTAAAGCTGCCGCCGTGAAGGCTGAGGAGGCTCGAATGAGTTTAATGCGTTTAGGTGGGCGTGACGGTGCTACGGACCGTAATGTTCGTTGCTTGTCTCCCCGCAACAGCTTCCCTGTTGATTAGCCGGCTGAAGAGCCAGAAGAAATATCCCGCGTTTTACGTCAGCGACGCAAGCGAAACAGAAAGTGGCCTGGAGCGGCGTGGTGAGTTTGCCGAGCGGACTCCCCTGCACCTGCGCGGTGCTCGCGCGATTCCCCGGCAAGTTTAGCTCCTGACGGAAACTCGTCTTTCGGAAAATACGCTGACGAGACTTGGAGAAGCAAAAATTATGCGACTCCGTTCGCGCATCGTTGAAAGTCCGGCGACACGAGACCGTTTTTGCTTCGGTTGATCGAGCTAGCTCGCGCGTGGGTGCGCTCCGGCCGTTGTTTCGTGCGTGCGCCTACGAAAGCGTGCGACATGTCAGTGTCCGACTTTTGCATCACGCTCGACGACACCGTTGACAGGGAGTGCATCGCCAATCTCGGAACGTGCATCCTTAACGCCGCGCTAGCGTTGACGGTGTGTGTGGCGACATTTCTCCTCTGTTCGGACCAACCTCGGCGTGGGCGCGATGCGCTATTCGAGGAGCACAACTCGCGATGGATCCTCACGTTCGCTACGATCGCCGTCCACTTGTTCGAACTGGCCGACGGCGCTCTGATCCTGCTGAGGCGCGAGCAGCCCAGGCAAAACTTTCACCCCATGCTAGCCGCCGGGACGTCCATCGTGGCCGTCGTTTTAGGAATTTATTACTACCATAAAGTTGAAAAGTACGGCAGGCCGAGGAGGCTCTCCGTGCTGCTGATTTTCTGGCCGTGCGTCGTCGCGTTGAAGATGTCAAAGCTAGTGATCCTCTACGGAAAGGACCTTGGCATCGAGCATGCAACTCTGGAAGCCACCTGGCTTGGGTTGGTCTTCTACACTGCAATGTTCCTTGTCGAGCTGTCGACGTTCTTGCAGAAGGTAAGAGTTCAAATTTGTTTTTCTCTGCGCAGAGTTGTTCTGACGAATTGACTGATGTGATGTGTATTGCATTTTTTTTCTCTCGCACTTGTTGCTCAAGATGCAACGAAGTAGCGCATTACTCAGTTAATCCTAATTAATTAGGTGCGCAAATTATTCTTCAAACATTTTTCTTTTCATTTGCGATTCCCTCGTTTTCCGACCACCAAAAGGCTTTAGATCACTTGGAATGTGCGGGAACGTATGATTAAAACATTTCTGGTAGCTGCATGCAGCGCGTTATAAAACAGAGACCGCACAGAAACATACAAATAGACAAAATACGTAAGCAGTGAACGTAATACTGAAGTTGAAGTTCAGCGCATATGTCTTTTCTCTATTTGCGTGTTTCTGTGTGGTTCCTTTTTGTGTGTGTGTGCGTGTGTGCTACCATGGTCATCAAACCAGTGCATCTTAAGCAAGGCTGTTCAGCCCTTCAAAGATTTAAAAATTTTGTAGTCTATGTTGTAATGAGGTTGAGATGTAATGTGCACACCATCAAGCAAGTTAAGGCAGAAATTATCTATGCATAACTTCTTTATCCAGACATCCATAAGATTAGCTTCTTCATTTTTCTTTCTTTGTATTGCTTCTTTTCCACTCCTCTGAGTGCTACCTATAGCTCTATGAGTTAATAAAAAGCAGCAGTTCAGGGGAAGGAGAAAGTTGGAAATTGTGAAAAACATTTTAACATAGGGTGTCGCTGAAGGCGAAGTCGAATCCTCGATGAAGACAAGTCCATTTGTCGGAATGTGGGCTCCGTTGCAACTCGTGTTAACGAATTATTCATATGATTAAGTTTGTAGAGTGTTGTTCCTGCATGGAAGAGTACAGCACTTCTTAATTGACGTGGATGTTCCACTTTGACAGTTCTGCTCATCACAGGCGTACCAGTGCAAATCGGAGCTCCGAGGGGAGGCCAACGGAGACGACCAAGTCACCTACCGATACAGCCATGCATCGCTGCTCTCCAAGTGCACATTCTTTTGGCTGGTGCCTCTCCTGCGACAAGGCTACCGCCGTCCATTAGAGCTGGCTGACCTTGGCTTCCTGCCAGAAGTAAAGGCGCATCCCCTTATGTCATTTGCTATATTTTCTAGCCCAGCTCCATTGTTTACGTTCACTGAAGCATGTGTACCTAAGTTTGGTCTGGCGTTGTTTGTTCGAGGGAACTCTTTTTAAAAAAAGTGTGGCCTGTCGTATTTCAGGCTGTTTCAGGAACGACAGGAATGCGCTAGTGCGTTCCATTCATTCATGACGCGGACGTGTGCGTAAACGCATTTCCTGCAGTCCTTCACAGAGTTTGCACTAACATACTCTGCCTGTGGCTACATCTCATGAACTCATATTTTCATTCATAGGGTAGACTATAATTTCATACTTCTGGCTTTTATCATTCTGAGTGTTTCATATTTTCTGGTTAATGTAGCTCTTTTCCTGCGATTATACAAAAGCTTCAATGAGGGTGCCATAAGTGTTGTTAAAACTAAATTGAAGACACAGACTCTTATATGACAGCCAGTTCTGTTTCATCATCTATAAATTACCTAAATCAGAATCCTCCTATTGGCAGCACCTCAAAAGAGGAGTTTCGTCAATAATATAACCAGTAAATTTTACGGTGGGTTATGGTGGGCTTATATAGGAAGAAATCATTCAACAAGTTATCTCTTTTTATCGCATATACTGATTAGCACGTAAAAAATAAAGAACCTTAAGTATACCTTGTTATATTAGGCCTGTACAAATTTGTAGCATATCATTATCTGTGCCAAAGCACGCATATGAGAGTATGGAAGGTGCATTGAAGTTGCATCTTTAATAGAGATATTCAAATACCTCTGCACCCAAGAGCCTCAGTCATCTCATAATTCGGTTTATAAGAGTACTGTATGATTGTTTAAAACTTCTTGCTAGAACTTCACGAACAAGTCATGTTAGTGCTAGAGGGAAATAAAATAAAGGCGGAACTTCTGACTCTAATTGCACTTTGCTGTTCGGGGTGTTTTCACATGCATTTGCACCTTCTTTCTTTTTCTTTTCTCATAGGCAGTGCTTTAGAAACATTGTCAAATTTACTTTTGATGGGCTTAAGACAGCAGCACTGGATTATTTCTGCTTGATAGGTTGTACATCACCCTCATGGAAGCATTTTCACAATTTGTATCTGAAGCAGTTCATGTGAGAACTTCATGCTGGATTTTATCTGTTTTCCGTTCTAAAAGCCATCTTTCACTAAAAAAGAAGCTCTCTAGTGTTACAGAGCAATATATTAGTGCGGCTCAATTAAATTTTCTCTGCTGTCTCTTTACTACAAAAACATTGCGTGTAGCAAAAATATTGTGTGTGTGTTAAACACCTCATAATCCCACTAACCTACTTAAAAACCTGGCAAGTCTTTAAATATATGCTGTGGCTATGTTTTTCTTTGATTTATACATGGTAGCTCATTTGAAAGTTTATCAGACTATTTTTTTCCAAATTACTGTTCTTTTTCTTCCAGAAACATACAAATGAAAACCAGTTCCAGCGATTTAATTATGTTTATTCAAAGGAGAAGGTAATTTCTTTTCTTTCGTATTACTTATCACTGTGCTTGCTGTAAATCTTGGTTTAGTCTACAGGCTGTATTTGTTTGAAATTTGGAATTTCATGTGGTCACTCACGATATGTACTAATTCCATTTTGTAAGATCAGAACCATGCTTAAAAAGACATGGCATATATATATATATAACTATGAAATCACTTTGTGGAGTATAGATATCTGTTTTTTTTGTAGCCTAGAACTTGAGCAAGTATTTAATTATTTAAAAATTATTGATAATGATTTTTTAGCACTTATCAAACAATTTTTTCAGTTGGTATATATATATATATATATATATATATATATATATATATATATATATATATATATATATATATATATATATATCATGAAACTATGAAATCACTTTGTGGAGTATAGATATCTGTTTTTTTTTGTAGCCTAGAACTTGAGCAAATATTTAATTATTTAAAAATTATTGATAATGATTTTTTAGCACTTATCAAACAATTTTTTTTGTTGGGTGCAAAAGAGTTATTTATGCTGCAAAAAAAAAATATTCACAGCCTACTTTTTCATGACCTGTCTTTATTGAGAACCGGTAACGGCCCGCAAGGGTAAGTAGTAAAGGTACGGTGATTTTGCATGTCAAAGTTGTAGTCAACATGACATCTTCATCAATATCCTTGAAATTATTCTTGTCTCTTTCCTTCTTTCTGTTTCTTTCCTCCTTTCTTGTTTTTGCTTCTTTTCGTACTTTTCTATAAGTGGATTAACTGAATGTTTACGGTTTATCACTCTGACCCCACCATTGCCAAACTGACTCTGCTATCTTATCAGGCCAAGGCAGAAGCAAAAGGCACGACGGTGTCACTGTGGTGTTGCTACTTGAAGACATATTGGAGGACTGCATTAGCAGGTGGTCTCATCAAAGTGATAGGGGATGTCATTGGCTTGGTAGGTCCCCTGTCCATCAGTCTTATACTGGAGTATGTGGACGATGTTACCACAAACAAAAGCTCCAATTCGGTAAGCAATTTGCACTGCTACTTTGATTGGCCTGTACTTTTTCCAGAAGGCTTTTCTAGATCGTACATTAACTGTAAAGGGCTTACAGCAAGTATGATTACCCTGCTCTTTAGCAACTCATTCACCCAGATGAGATCATATATATAAAGATAGATTCCCTGTTGTATCCATAAATATGGCAAGTGTATGTTTGAGTTGCTTGAATCTGGGTAGAGAACTTGAGTGACAAAACAGAATCGCCAATTGTGTCACATATATAGCGATGCTTAAAAATTATTTTTATTTGGCTTCACTCCAATTATGATTCCTCTGTAACTGTGTATTTTTATAATACACTAGCATCTTCTCATAGAAGCGATTAGTGTTTTCAATTCACAGCCAAGTAGAAGTTTACCCTAATAGGTAGTGACGCAACCGTTAGTCACCACCGCTACAGGTGTACAGGAGCTGTTGGATAGCTTCACTGAAAGCCACTCGATGTGCGATTGAGGGTGACTGTGTGTGATGGTGACACATTGAAGTACTCCATGAATCTAGTGTAGGGCATCTGACACAACCCCGTCATAACATGTTATGCGATGTAGCATTTTTGTATCGATTAGTTTATCTACATAGTACCGACATTTGCCATTTCTTTTACGCTAGAGCATAATGTATATTAAGACTGTGTATGAAGTAAGTGAATAAATATTATTACTTTGACTGTTATTCTTGTAGTCTCTTGTAATCAATATGAGTGCCTTCACAGACAAAACACGAAAGTGTTTTTTTCTACTGCTTGTTGTTGCAAAGTCTTTGCAAGATGATTCAGAGCCGCAACTCATCTCACGTAGAGTTTTGCTTTGTTGCAGAGTGCGGACTTGTATCCAACTGCAGGTGAAGTCCTGAGCAATGGCTACATCTTATCTTTCATTATCCTCATCGCTACCTTCATGCAGAGCACATTTTCAAATAACTTCAACCACATGGCCATCATGGAAAGTGTTCACGTGCGGTCTGCACTCCAGGTAAGTTGAGCGGGCCTGTAATAACAGCTGTCACGATCATGATGCTTTATGTATATCAGGGTGCGGATACCTCTGCATGTGCACAGTCACATACTGTGCTTACAGACTGAAACCCAACAATTTCGAGTTAAATAATATGCATACTTTCATGGCATGTCAGACTGGCGCAACTTTCACTTGAAAACTTGTGCCAGAGCCAGTGTTACTTTTAGGGGCCAAATTGCTAGCTACTTCATGCGGCTATCTGTAGAATTTGTGCCACCAGTTATTGTACTACACACTCAAACCTCGATATAGCTAACACTGACATAGTAACAAATTTTTCAAATTTTCATTTACAAATACTGCAGGCCCAATTCGGGCCCAAGTAGGAGTGGGTACATAAAGGTCAGTGGCAATATTGGAAATGTCTTATAAAAAAAACATATATACACATATATATACACAAACATATTGGTTATAACTGTTATATATTAGAATTATTGGTTATAATGAAGTAAATAAAAAATAGTCTTGCAACATATAGTGTTAGGAATATATTTTTATAACAAATTTTTAGATGTAACGAACTTATTTTTGTGTAAGATGCAACATTGTTGTAATGAGGTTTGAGTTTATAAATATTCTTTTGATGTCACATTTTAATCCGTGAGCACTGTACATATGCATTCACATACACACTCTTCTACATTGCAACGAGTTGTTACTAAATAATTTTCTTACATGCTTCAAATGGCACCGAAGTTCTGTTTGGGTTCTATTTCGCATAGTATAGTCTGCTGTTGCTCTGCTTTCTGTGCTCTCAATTGAGTTACAAAATCATGACTTTATAAGGTTTTCCTGGTAATATTAATGTCATCATTGCTTCCTTTCTAAACAAGCTATCATTTTAGCTGTACTTGACTGACTTGCAGGTGACTTAAACTAGTTTCTAAGTTTGTTCTCAGCCAGGCAACATATTGCAATGTTCGGTTCAGTTAATTTAGTACTACACTGCCCATGAACAGTTATAAGCTTTACTAATTGTGTGCTTTTAATTTACAAAGGAAAAAAATCAAGCGCCAAATGTGGACAAACAATAATACAAGATGATAATATACAATAATATATTAAGAACATTTTTGAAGTGATATAGCACAGATTTTTTTTCGAAATGGGACAAGACGAAGAGGAGACACACAGTGCCTGTGTGTGACCTCTTCGTCTTGTCTCGTTAAAAAAAAAATCTGTGCTAAATCACTTCAAATATGTCGTAGCAACAAGGGCAAAAGTCAGCCCTTGATATTAAGAACAAAAAGTATAAGTTAGTCATAAAGTAGGCATGTGAGTCAAAAGTGTCAACTTTATCATGGAAGCCATTTGATCGCCCAAAGATAAATTGCAATCTTAGTAGCGTAATAATTAAGCAAAATTAGTAGCAGTTTTGCTAAAGAGGTGTGCATTTTATAGGATCGTCGGAAAGTGGTATTCGCTCTTACGCATTTAAGCAGAAGCAAGAAGCTCATTCCAGCACATAGAATCTTCTTTTTTTTCAATCTTTGGATGATTGCCACAGGTTATCGTAAATGGGGTATCTACGTGGTCAGCTTTATCACGCAGTAATTCTTGTTTTCACTACTCTGTGCAAGAAACTCATCTTGAGAGGTCAGTGCAGATCTGTTAGAGATCTGTAGGGCACACTTGCCATTTCTTTCATTGCTCTTGGTTGCATTGCCTTGACTCACCTGCGTGCATCTTGCGGTATTTTCTGTTCTTCTTGTGTTCTTAGGATAGGTGTGACGTGTGCGACTCATGAGTGCTTTATGATACGTGTGAAGGAGCGATTGTGTTTAAGGGGATTGGTTGAAATTTTGCGTTTGTTGCATCAGAAGAATTCGTTGTTCCTGTTGGCTGTCTCTAAACAAGGACTATATGTGACGCATGTGTGTAGCGCCTGCACTGGCATGCTAATTTTCACTATGAATTTTTCTTTTTTGAATTATAAAATTATAAAATGAAAAATACTTCAGAAGCATATGATTGTTTAGCGTGAAATGGTTTATCAATACATGAAAAATTACAGAAGTATAGTCTATACTATATAATGAATTTAACATTTCTATGTGTGTATACAGGTATTTTATGTGCATTTTATATGTTTGTTCATGTAACATATTGTAGCTTTATTTAAACATCAATTGAGGTCCTTGTAATAGCGTTTCGGGTTAACAGAAATGTATTTACTTAATTTTATTGAACAAGAAGACTGTTTCAGGAAGTGCAACTTACTCCAGACGGCCGCTTTTTGCCATTTGTTTTTTTACTTGTGGCTGTAAAAAGTTACCGGACTCATAGCCTCTTGTTTGATAAGGGGAAGGCACAAATGATAAACAGTGAATTGGACTATATTCAATTATACAGTTATACACCATAATTGCAGTTCGATAGTTCGTGAGCGAGCTAAAGGGCACGCTTTAATGTTTGTTTATGAGTGGCTTGGTACGAGCTGCATAACTTGAACACGACAAAAAATTAACTGCTCCCTTCAGCAACACTATTAGGGCTTTAAGTAAGCATCATTTATGTGGGCTCATAATTCTATATAGTATGATAACCGCTTATAAGAAAGAGGTAAATAAATGGCCTTCAAAGTTGGTGCGTTGTAAAACTAGTGGCATGTAAACATCACAAGGCAAACATTGCTGAGCTTTTTGCATAGCAATATGTATTTTCCAGTTTAAATCGTGACTCTCCATTCAGCTCTGATTTTTTAAGGGGAGTGATGAGTGCAACTAGGAACAGTTAATTTGTTCAGACATCACACTTTTGTCTCTTGGAATCTCAAGATCAAAAGTGAGACTTCTGCAAATTAAATTTTGCATGGCAGCTCTAAAGCTCATTCATGCAGTCTTACAAGTATTGGCACAGCACAAAAAACGTGCTGGAAAATGTTTTAAAAAATGTAACGAGAAAGTAAGAAGTATATTAATATAATATCTAAAGATGCAGACATGTATACCTGTTCTTTTGTTAGTTTCAGTCTACAAATCTTTCACTTTAACATATGCTACAGGCTGGCCTAGTTATTTTAAGTTTGTTTTTGAAGGTAACATTACTCTATTTCTCTTGCATGCTTTAAGCAAGTGTAACTGAAGAAAGGCCTCTCTGAAAGTTATATTTATTGAGTCATAAACAATGCGTTTGCAGACTCGCTGCTGCAGTTCCTGTTTGGCGAATACATGACAGCTTTTACCTTAAATAGGTTTGTTCCGCATGTTGCTTATAGTTTGTCGTGAGTGAAAAATACAACAATCCTGGAAAAGATCTCACAGAAAACTTTCTTTCTTGCTTTCTTTCTTTCTTTTTTTTATATATTTATATCGGCCAACTTAGCCTGGGATGATTTGTTGAAAAATTGTATCACCTGCAAAGGCAGTGCATGCGTGTTCCCCTTTGGTGTTGATTTCACTCTTTTCATGAAAAACTTGTTGGTTATGCTATTCACAAGAGCGAAAAAATCTGAAACGCCAATTTAAAATAAATATCTGTGGTGTGAAGGTAGCATGTTGTCAAATGATGCCGACAACTTGGTACCTCGCGCGAGACCCTGTGGAAATAGCATTTCTGGGAACCTTTGTGTTGTTTATTGGGAAAGATGGGGAGTGCCGTAAATCACGGAAGAATGAATGAATTGACACTAAACGCTCACTCTGCATGAATGTCGCAATTATTTCAGAGTCTGGTATACCTTAAGTCTTTGTCCCTTGCCAGTGACATTGACGTGGGCATGGCTGTGAATCACATGTCAGTTGACTCCTTCAATGTGATGCTGCTGTTCTCCATGGGCCACTACATCTGGGCTGTTCCTGTCAAGGTGAGATTATGTTATCACATCTGATCAGGGAAAGGCGAGTTATGGAGCCTCTTGGAAGTGTTTGCCAGGCTGACATGATTATTATGTGTCAGCATTACAAGTCAGGTTATAAGAAAAAGTACGACGAATTGTGCTTGAGTTGTTAATCTGTAACAGTGCCTTCAAATGTCAAAAAACAAAAAAGGACGTAAACATAAGGATATAGCTACTGTTCAACGAGCTACCAAATAAATTTTACAAATGAGAAACTCGCTCAAAAACTTTCGTTCCACAAAAATCAAACTAAGGACCTCTTGCACGGAGGCCCAGTGATGGAACCATTATTCTGTGGTTGTAGGCTCTGACGAAAACTAATGCAACAGTATTGAGAATTTTCGACAAGCGACGTAGTGCATTGAAATGCTTGACAGCATTTCATTTCGTCACCGTCATATGAGCTCTGTGAACTTTACGCCCCGTTCGCATGTTGTGTAGCTACTATCCACGCAATGCTTCACCAGTTGATAGGGAAGCTGATAGATGACGAGTTATTAGAACTTGGTTTAGTCTTTAGGCACTTCAAGTTACATTACCAAAAGCTCTTAATTAGTTTTGTCTGTTGTATTGCAGCTGACCATCCTTCTGGTGCTTTTGTACAAGCAGTTGGGATACAGCGCCCTCGTGGGCGCAGCGACTATCTACGTTCTTGCCCCACTGCAGTATTGGATCTGCACCAAGCTGTCCGAGCTGCAAAAAGAGTCTTTGGTACGGTGAGCTATGTATCTTGATCATTCCTGCTTAGGAAGGTATTTGGTGCCCCATTGGTCTTTTGTTCGTGCTGTCCTTGTTTATGTAAGATCTGTTCAATCTTCACACGGGGTTTCTTCTAAAGTCTAAAAATGCACCTTCAATGCATCCTTAAAATTTACAGTTTGTTTTTGACATGTACCACATTCGAGCTACATATTTCGACAGCAGTGGCCTCACTGCTAGCCGAAGGCTGAACCAGCTTTCAAGCTAAGGCGGAGCGTTATTCCATCTTTGCATTTTACAGGCACTTTGTTTATCTTAACAAACAAAAAAAGAGCTCAAAATACCTATTTTTTGCTTAAAAGCTGACCACATCAAGCAAGCTCGAAACATCAAAGGCAGACCAACCAGAAAAATTGGGGGACTCTGAAGCTTCGCCTTTAAGAGACGAACGCGACAGCGATATCCTGTTCCTAGTGCGTACTTCAAACACTTAGTGCAAACTTTTTATTGTTTGTTTCTTTGTTTGTCCCTTTTATCCTGGCGCAACCCACCATAGGGGATCGGCCATGAAACAAACAGTGTCTTGTTATTTAAAAGAAAATGTTCATAATTTCGAAATGTTAAGTTTTTAATGAATATGCTTGATATTGATAATTTTTTATGATAAACTTAGCATTCTATTTTTCTCGTCTCCCAAAGGAAATCGCAAACGGCTTCGCAAACGCCCCTGTGGTTAAAACCCAGCACGAGAGCCCCAAAGGAAAGAAGAACCGGGAGGGATAAATTTAACCTCCACCTTCGAAGCGGTTCGCCTAGAAGTCTTTGCCTCTGATTGTTGAATAATCTGCACGTTGGAAATAAATGATCAATAGATTGACACTCATTGCAATGGAGGCATAAAGGGGACTGTACCAGACCAGACCTGTGTAGGTAAAAATTCAGGGGGGGGGGGGGGGACACGGCATCGTATTTTGGTAACTGCGATTACGGTACTTCTGGAGGAACACCATCGATTCTTGTGATTTTTGGTAACTGCGATCTCGGTCCTTCTGGAGGAACACCATCGATTCTTGTGATTGTGGTGATTGTGTGATGTTAGGTACTCAAGAAGTTTAAATTGTGGATTACTGCAATGTAATCGCTAAAGTTGAAAGCGGCTTGTGTCAGTGAAACATTCACATATGGCTGTATTCTTTGTAATACGTTGCATGCTTTAAACCACGAGAAGTTATTCGCGTGAAATCTTTTCAAACTTGCTATGCACCCACTTGTGCCTTAAGTTAAGGGAATAGGCGTGGTAACGTGTGTGCCTTTGTAGCGGGTGGCCAGCTTTAAACCATGAATTCATTATGATAATCACTTGTCTTGACCCCCTATCACAATGTACACTCTTATCACGCATTATTACTTCGATATTACATGTTGTATTATCATCATCATCATCATCAGCCTGACTACGTCCACTGCAGGACAAAGGCCTCTCCCATGTTCCGTCAGTTAACCCAGTCCTGTGCTTGCTGCTTCCAATTTGTACCCGCAAACTTGTTAATCTCACCTGCCCACCTAACCTTCTGTCTCCCCCTAACCCGCTTGCCTTCTCTGGGAATCCAGTCAGTTACACTTAACGACCAGAGGTTATCCTGTCTACGCGCTACATGCCCGGCCCATGTCCATTTCCTCTTCTTGATTTCAGCGATGATATCCTTAACCCTCGTTTGTCCCCTAATCCACTTTGCTCTCTTCTTGTCGTTTAAGATTACACCCACCAAGTTTTCTTTCCATTGCTCGCTGCTTCGTCCTCAATTTAAACTGAACCCTCTTTGTAAGTCTCCAGGTTTCTGCTCCGTAGCTAAGTACCGGCAAGATACAGCTGTTATGTACCTTCCTCTTGAGGGATAGTGGCAATCTACCTGTCATGATTTGAGAGTGCTTGCCGAATGTGCTCAACCCCATTCTTATTCTTCTAGTTGCTTTAATCTCGTGGTTCGGCTCTGCGGTTATTACCTGCCCTAAGTAGACATAGTCTTTCACAACTTGGAGTGCACTATTACCTATCTTGAAGCGCTGCTCTTTTACGAGGTTGTTGTACATTACTTTCGTTTTCTGCAGGTTCATTTTAAGAACCACCTTTCTGCTCTCCTTGTCTAACTCCGTAATCATGAGTTGCAATTCGTCCCCTGAGTTACTCAGCAATGCAATGTCATCGGCCAAGCGCACGTTACTAAGGTACTCTCCATTAACTCTTATCCCTAACTGTTCCCATTCTAGGCTTCTGAAAACCTCCTGTAACCACGCGGTAAATAGCATTGCTTGATTTGTATTCTGTTGCTTTCTTTATGAAGCACTATGGTAGCAGTTGATCCCCTGTACATTTCTTCCAGAATGTTTATATATACTTCATCGACACCCTAATTGCACAGTGTCTGCATGACGGCTGATATTTCTACTGAATCAAACACCTTCTCGTAATCTATGAAGGCTATGTATAGTGGTTGGTTATATTCTGAGCATTTCTCTATTACCTGATTGATAGTATGAATGTGGTCGATTGTTGAGTAGCCTGTTCGAAATCCTGCTTGTTACTTTGGTTGATAGAATTCTAATGTTTTCTTTACTCTGTTAGCAATTGCCTTTGTAAATAGCTCGTATACTACCGAGAGCAAGCTGATTGGCCTGTAATTTTTCAAGTCCTTGTCATCTCCTTTCTTATGTATTACGATGATGTTAGCGTTCTTCCAAGACTCTTGTACTCTTCTCGTCTGGAGACACCTCATAAACAGGGTGGCTAGTTTTTCTAACACAATCTGTCCTCCATCTTTCAGCAGATCTGATGTTACCTGATCCTCACCAGCAGCTTTGCCTCTTTGCATGCTCTCCAAAACTTTATTGTTGTTTTGTAAAGCATGTATATGGGACGCATGTGTTTGTAAAGCATGAAAGTTACTTTCACTGCACTTCCAAGCAGAGCAAGTTATTTTCACTGTATCCTGTGTGCTGCGTGGTTGGACATCTGTTTGTTTTGCAAACGACCAGGGTTCGATCCTCACTCAGAGTCAGAGTTTTTTATTATTTATTTTATTGGCATCTTTCTCGATTTTTCGGTCATATACAAGATAATTTTTCGCTCACAACCAACAATGCCGGAAGCCGGAAATTTCGCGAATCGAGATTTTTAATGCTGTTGCCCTTAAAACCAAGTTTGTCTTTTTCTTCTTTTTTTTTCAGTTGTAAAGTCTTGGTTCAGTGCATATGTCATACGTCGCCTGTCTTACCAATTTTTCTTTTCAAGCAATCGTAGGCTTTGAAAAATATGCGTGAAAAAGCATAGAGAAAGCCTGCTGTGTTTGCAGAAGCTGTAGCCGATTACAATACGTACAAGCGCTCACTGAGCAGCCAAGAGACCGGAAATCCTCCGAGTAATCAGGGCATTTCAAGGGGCTGCCTTATCTTCAACACTTTGACGTCGACCTGGGTTAAGTGCTCGAGTTCGTGAATGCTGCTGCATGTCTCTTCGTGTGCTCTGATAGCTAGAGTGGTCTAAAAACGTGCTGAAGGTTGCTGTGATAGCTGTGACCCACTTTATATTAAATGCTACCTTTAGGTTGTCTTGAGCTTTTTTTGCTTGTGCCTCCTTCTTGCCTTTATCGCCTCTTTATTTTAACGGATACTTGCAGCCTCTTGATAGAGAGCTGTTTGGACAAACATATCAGCACATTTAATGGATATTAAAACAAACTATTATCAAAAGAAAGAAAGATTGAATTACTATATAAAGAGTGGCCAATAGTTTCTTCACTGTAAAGCAATGTCAATTTATGCGATACCAGGGAAGTGGTACAAATTTCAGCCGGCTTTCATGTGATATGGAATCCACATGTATGATTAGCACATGCGTGAACATACATGCGCCCTATGTTACATCTGTACAATGCGCTCTAAAATCTTTTTTCATGGATAAAACACACTGCTAAACAGTGCTTGTGTATCTGCTAAATGGCAATGGTCCCCGAATTGTTTGGCACAGGAATGTGCCTTTGTTTATTATGTCTGAATGCATACCAAAGCTCGCCTGCTGAGTGCTATTTTCCTACAATATTTAGTATCTTTGCCAATTCGGCATTATCTAAGCTTGTGCGAATGGTAAATTTTAGGTTGGTAGCGATGTCGAAACGAATAATGACTTTGTTGAACAGTTTCTAATAGAATTAACATAGTATATACAAAATATTATTCAGAAAAATGAGCATATTTGTCATGACTTAACTAACCCACGTAATATATATTGAAACAAGGCATGTGAACATGTCATTCCTTTTCGTTCGAGGAATAGGAAGCAACTTGGAACAGTAGCAAGATTTACATTTCGGTAGAATGCTAATAATAACCTGTAAAATATATTACGTTTAAAATCTTGGATACTTAGAGCGTATGAGCCGTTATAGCAAGCTTTTAAACTTGAAGAATGATTAATCGATGTGAGGGCAATGCTCCTTGAAATGGGGCTCTGTGGCAGTGCGGGTTTTTCCTGGTAAGGTGTATTTACAGTATAGCATCCCTTTGCTGCAGTGAAACCACTTTTTCAGGGGCTGCATGCAGAGTAATATACTAGTAACAATTCGTTCCCTTCAAATACTTCGAAATTTTCTATAGTTCAAATTCAAAACAAATCCGAATAGCGTAACATTAATTTGAACATTCTAACGTGTCTAGTATAATCATGTATCTGGCAATGTTAGATTATAAATAAATGGCCCTTGTTACATGTAAGACTATTAACTAATCAAAATGTTTTCTTTTTATATGACAACTGAAGTTTATTGTCCAAAAAGCAGTACTAAGGGTGTGAGAGACATTGCAGCAAAATACTTTATAATTAATTTTCATCAATTTTTCTTTCCATATCGGCAGAAGTGGTTTAGAAAACAGGCAGAGCTGAAAGGGAGCTTCTAATACTTTATTTTGTCAGTCGGCTTATTTTCCGCACATGAACTGTGTTGGATGCTATTCCAGCTTCCTTGTAGACCAAGACATAGGAGAGGGTTTTTAATCATGCCCGCACTGCAAAAAGAAAAATCGAATTGTAATTTTGCAGAGATTAAAGCCGATGTAGCCTATTTTATTATGTCATTGCTCAAGTTTCTTGGTTGTATGTGCATTATTAGTCGATAGATTTTTTATAGCGCACTGTACATTTGGTGAAAATGGAACAGTTTGGACATTTTCTTTATTTGTGCAGTTTTTGTTGGTGGTATAGTGCTGTTCCTTGCAGCTGTATTGATATTTGTGTGCTTGTGCTGATATAGATTTGCATCATCATCTGACACAGTAAAATACCTCCTTTTATTTCTCTTTCTTTCTTTCTTTCTTTCTTACTTTCTTTCTTTCTTTCTTTCTGTTTTGTTTTTTCAGTCAATATCTGACAAGAGAATAAAACACACAAGTGAATTACTTCAAGGAATTAAGCTGCTGAAACTCCATGGCTGGGAGAGGGTGTACGCCAACATAGTCAAGCAAATACGAAGAGAGGAGCTTGCCGTTCTGAAGAAGGATGCCATATTCGTTGCCCTTAATAGTGTGTAAACACATTTAAACACATTTTTATAGTATTTTGTTTGCTTCACAATGATGCAAACCGGAACCGAGTGTGATTCGTCTTTGAACTTGTGTTTGTTCACTGTGTGGTAGTGCTAATTGCACGAAGGTCACATGAACTACCGATATTACTCTTACTTTTTACATTTAGGTGGTCTCGCCTAAGTACCCAAGTAGCAAGTGTTATCCAAGTCCTTGTGTATTCCTGTAGTTTATTACTGATGTGTAAATCACTTCATCTAATTGTTGTTTTCTTTGCTTCCTTTCCCATTTTTTCAGCTTTTATCACACAGGGCTCTGCCATCTTGCTCACTCTTGTGGTAAGTACCCTGTGTATAAAATCGTGAAGCAGTTTCTTCTTTTGAATAATCTTTTTGATTCTTTTTGCTTTTTCGAATTTATAAATGTTGAAGATGTAGTGAGCATTGTTTTATGTCACTAATCAAATTGTTCTAATGATCAGCTATCTTTGCATGCAAACTTAAATATACTAGCATCTTGCCTCATATTTACAAAAAGCAAACTCAGTCAGTCAATCAGAGAACAGTAAAAAAATATTGTGCTTCCAATGTGAAAAAAAACATGGGAAATTAGAGAAGCAGTATAGTACACCGTTGAAAGAAGTGTATTTATTGCATTATCACCAGTTACAGATATTGGACAGTGACAGATGCAGACTGATTTTCTATTGTTGCATGTCCAGTTAATGCTCCTTGTCAACCGCCGTTCGAACATTTCAAGGACTCTGTGAAGAACTCTAGAAGTCTTTGTTGTGTACTGGTGTGTTTTCGTTTAAGAGTAGATCTTATTGCATGGCAGGAACTGCCCATGAAAA
This sequence comes from Rhipicephalus annulatus, assembly GCA_013436015.1. Classification (NCBI taxonomy): domain Eukaryota; kingdom Metazoa; phylum Arthropoda; class Arachnida; order Ixodida; family Ixodidae; genus Rhipicephalus; species Rhipicephalus annulatus. Next base: position 265,604 of record WOVY01003470.1, on the reverse strand, counting down.
CAACAGCACCCCAGTATCCTAACCAACACAACTGCACCACTTCATCAGAGATTATGTGCCTGGTGTGATGCATTAGGTACACATGTAATAGTATAGAAGTTATCGCTGGGGCCTTGCTGTCAATAGTAAGCTGTTGGCTTTTCCAAAAAAGTTATTTGGTGCCGTGACTACTGCCAGAACAAAAGACCATGCAGGTGACAGTTGAACAAAAGAAACTGTTTTGGAATTGTACTTTACAAGAATGCAGTGCCACTGGCTTGTAAGACTTGCTTATATTTACCTTTCAGACATTCTCTCTCTACTCCGTAATTGAAGGCAGGCCACTCACGCCCGCACAAGTATTCTCTGGGCTTGCCCTGTTCAATCAGCTCACCGTTCCACTGTACATCATTCCTGTTGTCATCCCCATTGTCATCAACGCTATTGTGAGTATTTTTTTTGTTTTTGACAACATTAGTGTTGTTAGGTTGTATTTAAAGAAGTTAGCTCTGTGATAAACCTTGACATTGACATGAATGCGTTGGAAGTGAGGAATGAAGCAAGAAAGAGTTAGATTTATAAGCATTTTATTTATTTATTTATTTATTTATTATACTCTCAGGGCCAGAGGCATTACAGAGGGGAGTGGTACAGAACAAAGGCATAACATGAGGTAGCATGGTTACAAAAAAACGTTGTGTACATAAAAAGGAAAAGGAAAGACAAAACAAATTAGTATTATCGCAACAATGTGGTCACACAAACACAGATTAAACATCAGGTATTTCTGCATATACAATATTGGCTAAGGCAGCACGGAACAGTTGGTTATCGGTGATACCCGCAATTTCAGCAAGAAGGTGGTTCCATTCCCGGGACGAACGGGGCAAAAATGACTGAGTGGCAGATTTTGTATGATAATAGTTAATGCCAACCTTGTGACGGTGGTCAATGCGATGGGAACTGTATTTTAATTTTAAAGATGATGTTTGTTACTGTTGCTTGTACAATCGGCCACTGGAAAATGAAAAAATCTTGTTGTCAAGCCATCATCATCTAAAAAAGATGTTTTCTTTGTTATTATTATATTTACATTTAAGAACTTAGGCGTAAGAGTTGCAGAATTTTCTAAAATATCTCAATTTTTGTCTGGTAAGTATTTATTATTATTAATTCAGAGTTTCAATACGTGGTGGTTTCTGGAACCTACAGTACAATACTTGGAAGTAGAAGTACTGTATCTTACACTGGAAAGAGATGTAAGTGAGTGTTGAACCCATGTCTTGTAGACCTTTTTGCCGGGCCATACAAGTGATGACATGATACATTTTAATGGGATGAAATCACTCTTAGTGAACAGGTTTGGTCAGTAAGATGCGCTTAGGCAAGCATGTTGTTCATGGAATTGACTGCACCAGGTATTCATTCGCTTGTTTATTGTAGTGTTGAGGTGTGATGCGCTCTGAGAGCCAAGTGCTTCCGAATGCATAAGGCTTTTACGAAAGATTGGCAAACATCATTTCAGGTGAGCACAAAAAGATTGTCGGAATTCCTCAGCCAACCTGAAGTTGGCACTGAGACCCCATGGAGGAAGAAAGATGACACCCCTAAGGCTGTTGTCGAGTTCCACCCTGAGAGCGGCAGTGTGCTGGTAAGGTCACATTTGAGCTTAAAGCTTTACTCCACGTCACATTTCTCATGTTTCTCTGACACTTGTGATTTGCTACACACTTTCATGTTGTTGGGTTTTCAAAATGTGTTCCCAAAGAGTCTAATTGCTAGCCGTCAAGCAGTGGCTAACAATTCTAGGATTATACACTAAAATAAATACTTGATATATTGGATAGGAAGTGATGACCCCACTGTGGCTTAATTGCTAGAGTACTACGCATGTTGCCCGAAAGTTGTAGGGTTGGTCCCTGCCTGCGGCAAGTTAAATTGTCTTCCACTGTAATTCCTTTCTGTTTATGTGATAATGAGTTAACTTCACATACAATTAACACCCCTATATCTTCCATAGCTTTGTTATCTATTGGTTTAAATTAGGTTGAGTCTAACAAAAGAAACTAGTCTGATCAATTCCCCTCTTTCATCTAAAATCTGTCAAAGCAATCCGCTAGCATTTCGCCAGTGAAACGTTCTGCAGTGCTTCTAACAGGCTGTAACCTACGTTACCCTTATTATGTAAGGGCTGGAGTGGGATCCCTGGTATGTATAGACAATAGCATGCACAAGTCTATGCAGTAAATCTTTAATAGAGTCATCATTTGTTTGAATACATGGCCAATGAAGTGAGGAGATAGTGAAGAGAAATCTTGATCAGCACGTATTCGCAGAACTCACAGCTGCAAATTCTTGCAGTACACTTTGTGGTGCTGTTTTTTTCCTCATCTTTTTTAACCACATTGCTCGAAGCAGTATTGTATAGAATGCTGCTAACCACTTGCTGCACATGTTGTTTTATGTAAGCTTCATGCCTTTCAGCTCAACATCAGAGACAGTGAACTGCTAGACAAGTTCCTAGCATCCACGGGTGACGACTCTGATGTATTCTTGTCAGATGCCTACTCTCCCATCGACAGCCCTGCTGTGATTAACATGAACCACGCTTACTTCACGTACGACAATAACACCAAAATTCCAATCCTTCAGGATATGAATATTACAGTGCCCACCGGTAAGCAAGCGTCTGAACTGGTAACTTCTGTCTCGATTAATTTCATCAATGTAATTGAAGTGTCTGTGAATGCAACAACTGCTCCCCTCTTTCCAGGAAAGCTCACCATAATAATAGGACCAGTGGGAAGTGGAAAGACAACTCTTCTAGCTGGAATGTTGGGTGAACTGACGCCATACAAAGGAAGTGTTCACTGGGCAAAGTAAGGCTCTTTTGCATCCCTATAAACCTGAGCGTTAAATGACCGAATTTCTTTAGCCACATAACTGTGATTTTCTTTAAATACCCATAATCTTGCATGAGCTTATATTTCTTACTTTATTGAACTTCCAATGTTCAATAAAAATTTCATTACCCTTCATTCTTACAAGCAATGTAGAACTGACTAAAGCGCCATAAAGAACTTTATGTTTGTTTTTTATTATGATAGCAACTATATGCACATTCTGAACTGGCTTTTGACACCTGCTTTGCCATCTTGTTCCATATTAATATCAAATTGATAACACCCTCCTGTGCATCGTACGTTCTACTCGAAGGTAAAGGCGCGCTAGCTGGGGCGAAGAACACAGCTGAAGCAGAGATCAAATGTGCCGGCCTATCTCTGTTGCTCGGAGAGCACATGCAATAACATCCCCCACGTGTTGGAGCTGCCGCCGTATGTTGCGGAAACAGACATGATTACCCCACCCTTCATTTTGAGGAGCAATTGCGAATTTTGTTTTTAAGGGCTTGGTCACAGCAGACAGCTCGTATACCCTGTAGTGGGGAAGAGGAAGAGAGACAGTATCTAGTTGGAGCACCTGAAAGATGACTACGACAAAGAGCTGAGCTCGTGTTAGTGGCTGACACCTCTTGAACCAGGCAGTTGGTTTTATTCAATAAACCCCCTTATAATCTGGTGGAGGTGCTGGGTAGTCTTCGAAGCTGGAACTACGAAGTCGCACCTTACCTGCAGTGCCAGCAATGCTAGAAGAACCCTCTCCTCAAGGTACCTCGCAAGTTCCCGCCTCTACATGTCCCGGCGTATGGCCACTGCGTCACCCACCGATCTTCAGCGGCACTGACGGCCAAGACATTGAGGAGTGGCTGGCTACTTACCAAAAGGTGAGCGCAGCGAACAAGTGAGACGATGCGGCTAAGCTGACCTATATTAGCTTTTACTTGTCTGGCGTCACTAGTCTCTGGCTGCACAATCACGAAGCCGACAATGCCAGCTGGGATTCATTCAAGGCCTCCTTTTGGCAAGTCTTCGACCGCCCTGCTGTGCGAAAACTCCGCGCAGAACAACGACTTCATGAACGAGCTCAACAGCCAGGAGAGACCTTTACCAGCTATATTGAAGACATTGTTGACTTGTGCAAGCGGGTAAACCCAGCGATGCTTGAAGCCAACAAAATCAAACAAATCATCAAGGGCATATGCGATGACGCATTTCAAATGTTGTTAGCCAAGGACCCACAAACCATTGCCGAACTCGTCAGCTTATGCCAGAGTTTTGACGAATTGCGCAAGCAACGCGCCCAAACACGGCGCTTTCTGGAACAATGTGATTCAATCGCGGCCTTGACTCTCGGAGACCAGAACGACATGTTGGCTCGCATAAAGCAGTTCGTGCGTGAGGAGGTCGCTCGGCAGCTCTCCATTTTATCGAGCGCGCCCGAGCCAGCACAAACGCATTCTTTGGCCCCAGATCATCTGGCTCCGGTCATAAAGCACGTCATACAAGATGAGGTAGCGGACGCTTTGCCTTTCGCTCGTTCACCACCTCTGGAGGCCGCACCCTTGACGTATGCGCAAGTCGTTGCAGCCAGAGCACCTCGACAGCCCACTTATGCTACCTCACCGATCCCTGTTCGGCCATCACCAGTTCCGTTCAGCCGGCCGATTGCAGCGTTTCCGAATCCATGGCGCACCGCAGACAACCGCCCGATTTGCTATTCTTGCGGTTACGCAGGACATGTGGCTCGCTTGTGCCGCCGCCGCCCTCTCGTTCAGAGCGACAACATGCAAAGATCGTCGCACGACTCTCGCCGTTTTAACAACACGACACGTCAACAAGGATCCTCTTCACCCGACCGCCCTCCTTCAGTCAGTCACCGATCTCCATCTCCCCGATGTCGCTCCCTGTCGCCTATGCGCCGTCGACCCTGCCCTTCAGACGCGGAAAACTAGATGCCACGTCCGACAAACCTCATCGACGTTTTTGTGGATGGTTACCGTACACTTGCGCTTGTGGACACTGGTGCTGCCGTTTCAGTAGTTGATTTAAAACTTTGCCGCCTGCTTCGGAAGGTTACCACGACGCCAAAGGGGTTGTCCCTCCGTACTGCCAGTGCTCACCATATTCGACCATCAGCTGCCTGTACCGCCCGCGTTCTCATCCAAGATGTTTTGTATACCGTTGAATTTCTTGTGCTACAGGTGTGTTCTCATGATGTGATTCTCGGCTGGGATTTTCTGTCTCGTAATCATGCGGTTATCGACTGTGCTCGTGCTGAAGTGGCCTTCTCTGCGTTGTGTGCCTCGTCTCCGGAATTTCCGTTAAATAAGCTGTTTGTCGCTGACGACATCGACATACCACCGACTAGTGCAGCCTTTGTTCCCGTATCTTGTGCCAATGTGTCTAAGCCTGCAGTGTTGTTTACGCCTTCCCAAACATTCCAAAGTCGCAAGAGCCTCGCGTTGCCGTTTGCAGTTCTAGATATTTCGACGGGCACTACCAATTTGTTTGTCACAAATCCCTTGCCGTCTCCCACAACCTTGCGTCGCGGAGAATGCATTGGAACATTCTAAGACTTAGACGTTTCCTCCATCTTCGACCTTGACGGTGAAAGTGATTTGCAGCTTAATGCATTGACGCCATCTGCCCATTCAATTGTCCACAAAAATAATAATTTGTTTGGCCCCTCAATTGATGGCGAACTTGAAGAACCACACCGCGAAAAGCTTCTAGAACTTCTTCACCAGTTTCGCGGCTCGTTCGATTGCCAGCAGATGTCCTTAGTCCGAACGCACACCGTTGTGCATCAGATTAACACCGGCTCCCAAGCGCCTCTGCGACAGCGTCCCTACCGTGTATCTCCTGTGGAGCGTCGTGTAATCACCGAGCAAGTGGCCGACATACTTAAACGTGGCGTCATTCGGCCGTCCAGCAGTCCCTGGTCTTCACCTGTGGTACTTGTGAGGAAAAAAGACGGCTCGATTCGCTTTTGCGTCGATTACCGCCGTTTAAACAAAGTCACGACTAAAGACGTATACCCTTGCCGCGCATCAATGATGCCCTGGACTGCTTGCAAGGTGCTGAATTCTTCTTATCACTAGACCTACGGTCAGGTTATTGGCAGGTTCCCATGGCACCATCAGATGGTCCAAAAACTGCTTTTGTGACGCCCAATGGGCTATAAGAATTTAATGTAATGCCCTTCGGCTTTTGTAATGCGCCAGCCACATTCGAAAGGATGATGGATAGCGTCTTGCGTGGGCTAAAATGGAAAACATGCCTATGCTACTTGAATGATGTGGTTGTTTTCTTTCCTGATTTCGACAGCCATCTCCAACGTCTCAGCGAAGTCTTGAGCTGCCTCACGAACGCAGGCCTTCAACTAAACATCAAGAAGTGCCACTTTGGAGCTCGGAAGCTCACAGTACTTGGTCACGTTGTCTCAAAACAGGGCGTCCTGCCAGACCCAGGGAAGCTTCGTGCTGTCGCTGAGTTCCCGAAGCCTACGACTGTGAAAGCGCTTTGCAGCTTTGTCGGACTATGTCTTACTTTCGCCACTTTGTGAAGAACTTTGCTTCGATAATCGCACCACTGACACAGCTGATCTCTGGCGATGGATACATCTCTGACTGGTCGCCAGCATGCGATGATGCTTTTGCAACATTACGCCATCTCCTTACTTCACCACCTATTTTACGCCACTTCGACCCTACTGCTCCAACCGAGGTGCACACGAATACGAGTGGTATAAGACTTGGCGCTGTCCTTGCTCAACGCAAACCTGGCTTCTCACAGTATGTAGTTGCGTATGCCAGTCGCACCCTAACCAAGGCAGAGCACAAATACTCGGTTTCCGAAAAGGAATGTTTGGCCATTGTTTGGGCATTACAAAATTTTCGTCCTTACTTATATGGACGCCCATTCGATGTAGTTACAGATCACCATTCACTCTGTTGGCTCGCTTTATTGAAGGATCCTTCGGGCCAGCTTGGACATTGGGCGCTACGTTTACAGGAATTTGATATTCACGTCATTTACCGCTCAGGCCGCAAGCACACCGACGCAGATGCTCTTTCTCGTTCACCCCTTCCTTCAGCCGTTGCACCTGTTTCCTTCGCCGAAGCTACCATCGGCAGCATCGATACCGCTGACATGCCTTTGGAACAACGCAAGGACCCTTGGATAGCCTTGCTCATCGATGTGCTCTTCTCGTCTTCGGTGACACCACGCCAGCGTCTGCCTCGTGCACTTCGTCGGCAAATTCCCCATTATGCAATACGGGATGCCATGTTGTACCGTCGCAAATATCAGCTGGATGGTAGGAAATGGCTTCTTGTTATACCTCGCCATTTGCGCTCCAACATGTGCGCGTACTTCCACGTAGACCAAAACGCACACGCTGGCGTTTTGAAAACATACGACCGGCTTCGTCAGCGATTTTTCTGGCGTGGAATGTACTCGTACGTTCGCAAGTACATACGCTCCTGCACTGAGTGTCAGCGACCGAAAACAACTTGTCATACGTCTGGCGAATTACAACCATTGCCGTCTCCAGCTCGGCCGTTTGATAGAATCGGCATCGACCTCTACGGCCCACTACCTTGTACTCCTGCGGGAAATCACTGGATTATTGTGGCTGTTGACCACCTAACCCGTTACGCTGAAACCGCCGCTTTGCCAGCCGCTGCTGCTCGTGATGTCGCCTTGTTCATCTTGCGTAGCTTTGTCCTTCGCCATGGCGCGCCACGTGTGCTGCTTAGCGACCGTGGGCGTGCGTTTCTATCTCAAGTCGTCCAGGAGCTTCTCAGTGAGTGCAGTATTATTCATCGCACCACTACAAGCTATCACCCACAGACAAACAGTTTGACAGAGCGCTTTAACCGCACGCTCGGTGATATGCTTTCTATGTACATATCCTCCGACCATTCTAATTAGGACTTGGTGCTCCCTTTGGTGACGTATGCCTATAATACGGCCACGCAAGCAACTACTGGGTTTTCACCTTCTTTTCTACTGTACGGACGTGAGCCCTCTTCTTTGCTTGACACGATACTTACTTACCGCCCAGATGCTTCAGAATACCGCCCAGTCTCCGAACTTGTTCAGTGTGCCGACGAGGGCCGCCAATTAGCGCGTTCATTTACGTCCGTCGCACAAGGTTTCCGAAAAGAACGACTCGACCAAGACAAGCCTGCTCTTCCCCGTAGGCTCATTTGTATGGCTTTTGGTTCCATTCCAGTCCCCCGGCCTCTCCTGAAAGTTTGCACCCAAGTACAATGGTCCGTACCGCATCATTCAATGCACGTCACCGGTCAACTACGTCGTCGAACCAGGGACACCTGCCGAGGACAGACGATGCCGTGGTCGTGAGACAGTCCACATCAGCCGCTTAAAACCTTACTATGATCCCCTTGTGCTTGCTTCGCCGTGAGTCGCCAGGATGGCTCCTCTCCACCACCGGGGCAAATGTAGTGGGGAAGAGGGAGAGAGACAGTATCTAGTTGGAGCACCTGAAAGACGACTACGACGAATAGCTGAGCTCGTGACAGTCACTGACACCTCTTGAACCAGGCAGTTGGTTTTATTCAATAAACCCCCTTATAACCCTTCTATATGGTGCGCTTTCAATGTGAAGAGACTGTACAAAAAGAGCATCTCTCCCTGGAGTGGCCTTATTTTCTTACACCAGGGTCTAGTAGAATGAGGGGAGATCAAAACCAAAAGAGTATGCTATCGCATTCATAGCTTTGCTGTTGCAGTGAAACTGACATTTCTTTCTTTTCGTTATTATGAATGCTCTTTTTTTTGTCTTATTTTTGCTATAGCAGCTAGGCTTATCTGACACATCTGCGTGGATCACAATACATTTCACAACCTGCATGGCCTCATCAGCACTAGCCCAAGCAGAAGCCCATCTTATAATTAAGAAAAATGACACATCAGGATGTTATGTCAGCTATCTTGACCATTTGACGCAAGCTTTTGAAATTTGCAGGCCAGACACTGGTCATGACAAATGGGTTCAGGATAAAATTAAGTTTTTTCAGGACAGCCTATGTGCAGTTCCAAACTTCATGTTACATTCTGCGACTGCTTCGGGACACGTTCCCTCCTCCCTCTCTCTCAATTTTAGTCAATTCTCTGAAATTTTTCTATTAGAGAAAAGAGCATAGTGGGCATAGTAGACATGAAGGTACCGAACTATACGAAATAGGACTTGCCACTGTACTTGTCCAAGTGAACTATCATTCAATGTTGACATTAGAGTTTGATGTGTAGAGCATTTCGTGTATTTTTTACGTGTGATGTTCTTAAAAATGAGGATTTGGCCACACTTTCATTTTGCAGCACCACTTGCATTGCTTATGTGCCACAAAAACCATGGCTGTTGAATGCTACATTCAAGGAGAACATCCTCTTTGGACAACAGTATGATGGCCGGAGGTATGTTGGTACAATTTTGCTAATATTGTGAACAAGGCACAAGTTCAGGGGAAGATGGAGGTTAAAGCAATAAAAACTCGTTCAGCACAGAATGTTACTGGAGGCTGCATTTGAACTCATCTTTGGCCTCTTGTCAAAACGCTCACTCGTTCACTCCCAATTCAATGATTCTTCATCACTATAGTGTTGATGGTATTCTCTTACCATGTACTAATATGCGTAAGCGTGCGCAGGGTTCGTCTTTGGAAGGGGGGGGGGGGGGAGGTTCGTCGCAGGGTCCCTCTCCTTATGTCAATGTATGGGGCTGGCTTTGAGCCCCCTCCCCTCCTGCCCTCCTTGCACACACCTATGCTACTACGTATGCACATACCTTATTTCATGTTGTCATGCCTGCTTTATAATCCAGGATACACAGTTTTTTTTGTACTTGGTACAGCTGTTTCCCTAAATCGCTGATGTGCCTTCTTATAGCTGGCCATATCTTGTTATTTCCTCGATAAGTACGGCATATCTGTAGGACATATGTATCTGTGCAGCTTTGTTCACTCCTAGAGCTAACACTTTGTTAGTATTCAAGCAGCAGTAGCACCTTGAGTTTACAGGGAAGATATAGAAACAGGTCTTTCGTAGTTAATGTTAATCGAATAATGTAGGCCACATTATTTTTTTTTTTTACATGTACTAAGCACCAACTTGAAAATGGGCATTTAATAGTAGGTAACAAGTTGAACAAAAGGCATGGACTTTTCTACAGAAAAATTGCTAGAGGCAACTGTGGCGCTAGTTTCGATAGAAAACTTCCAGTGTGGTGGTTCAGCCGTAGTATATATTGTCACGTAAGAGTGAGGGTAGCCCGAAGACAGGAGACCGGGAGGTTAGTAGAAATAGAAGGAGATCCGTTTATTTGGCGGACTTGCGCCCACTAAAGGAAAACAGACACACCGGCTTAGCGGGAGGCGAACAGCGCGTTCGACGGCCGTCGGGGAACAGAATGTCCCACTGGAACGCAAGGCGCGTTCGACGGTTGTCGGGTAACAGAAATGTCCCACTGGAATGCAAGGCGCGTTCACCATCCGAGATACAGTCGCTGTAGCGCCTGGCGCTATCTCGGTATCAACGAATGGTCGACGTGCGGGCCATGATCTTCGCAGATGAGTCGCGGTGCATCCTGGACCATGACAAGCCCGCGTGCCGTCGGTATCGGCATGCGCAACACTATCCGCAATACGCCTCGCGGCATTGCTCCCCTCCTCAACGTAAGCATCGACCTGATGCTTTGTTTAAAATAAAACCAAAACAAAAGGACAGCCTGTGCGGAAGTAAATGGCAAATAAGCACGAATCACGCACACATAAACAAAACAAGAGATGCAAACAGGGAGCTTCCTTTAGCGCGCATGATAGGGCTTCAAACGGGCGACGTGTACCACTTCTTGTCGTGCGCGATTGTCGTAGGGATGAGCTAGCCCCATCAGTGACCACTTCATAGTCCACTTGACTCATTTGACGGATGACTTTGTATGGGCCGAAATAACGGCGCATGAGTTTTTCGCTTAATCCTCGGCGGCGAACGGGCGTCTAAACCCACATTTTGTCACCTGGCCTGTATGTTAAATCGCGTCTCCGCAGGTTGTAGCGTCTTGCGTTGTTTTGCTGTTGGTCTTTTATGCGCAGACGAGCAAGCTGCCGGGCTTCTTCTGCGCGCTGAAGGTAGGCGGCCACGTCTAGGATGTTTTCATCGGTGACATTAGGCAGCATGGCGTCCAGGGTAGTAACGGCATCCCTCCCATGGACGAGATTAAATCGTGTCATTTTAGTGGCCTCCTGCACCGCGGTGTTGTAGGCAAAGACCACGTAAGGCAGAATTAAGTCCCAGGTCTTGTGTTCTGTGTCCACGTACATAGCGAGCATATCGGCAATGGTCTTGTTCAAGCGTTCCGTGAGACCATTTGTCTGCGGATGGTACGCAGTTGTTCTACGGTGATCTGTATGACTGTAATGTAAGATGGCCTGAGTAAAATCAGCCGTAAACGCCGTTCCCCTGTCTGTTATTAGTACCTCAGGTGCGCCATGACGGAGGAGAATTGATTCGACAAAAAATTTGGCAACTTCTGCGGCTGTGCCGTTCGGGAGGGCCTTAGCTTCAGCGTATCGGGTAAGGTAATCAGTGGCCACTATGATCCACTTGTTACCCGATGTTGACGTGGGGAAAGGTCCAAGCAGGTCCATACCAATCTGTTGGAATGGTCTCGACGGGGGTTCAATTGGCTTGAGAAATCCAGCTGGTTTTGTTGAAGGTCTCTTCCGGTGCTGACATTCGCGGCGACTCTTGACGTACCGCGCAACATCTGAGGAGAGGCGGGGCCAGTAGTATCGTTCTTGAATTCTGTGGAGTGTGCGTGTAAAACCGAGGTGGCCTGCAGTGGGTTCGTCATGTAACGCTTGTAAAATTTCTTCTCTGAGGCTGCTTGGGACGACAAGAAGGTAAGCTGCCTTATTCGGCGCGAAGTTCTTTTTAACTACCACCCCGTTTTGCACACAGAAGGAGGATATCCCACGCTTGAACAGTGCAGGCGGTATGGAGGCCTTTCCTTCGATGTAGTTGATCAACTGTTGTAGGATCGGGTCTGAGCGCTGCTGTAATGCAAAGGTGCTGCTGCTGATAGGCCCAAGAAAGGCATCGTCATCTTCATGGCTTGGTGGTGCGCCGACAGGGGCTCTTGAGAGGCAGTCTGCGTCGGAGTGCTTACGACCAGATGTGTAGACTACCTTCACATCAAACTCCTGAAGCCGTAGGCTCCATCGAGCAAGGCGGCCAGAAGGGTCTTTCAAACTGGCCAACCAGCACAACACATGATGGTCCGTTACGCCCTTGAAGGGTCTGCCATATAAGTATGGGCGGAATTTCGAAGTGGCTCATACTATCGCAAAACACTCCTTCTCAGACGTGGAATAGTTCACTTCCGCTTTCGACAGTGAGCGGCTTGCATACGCGATGACGCGCTTGCAGCCCTTGTGCTTCTGAATGAGAACGGCACCTAAGCCGATGCTGCTGGCGTCTGTATGTATCTCAGTTTCGGCATTTTCATCAAAGTGACCCATCACAGGCGGCGACTGTAAACGTTGTTGAAGTTCTTTGAATGCCTCACGTTGCTCAGCTTTCCGTTCGAAAGGGGCGTCCAACTTGGTGAGCTGCGTCAAAGGGGCAGCAATGTGTGAGAAGTTCTTGACGAAGCGTCGGTAATAGGCGCACAGTCCTAAGAATCGGCGCATTGCTCTCTTATCTTGCGGCTGAGGAAACTGTGCGATAGCGGCTGTCTTCTCGGGATCTGGTCTTACGCCACCTTTGCTTATAACATGGCCAAGGAACTGTAGTTCTTCATAGGCAAAATGGCATTTTTCTTGTTTCAGTGTCAGCCCTGATGACTCCACCAGAATGTCACGTAAGAGTGAGGGTAGCCCAAAGACAGCAGACCGGGAGGTTAGTATAAATAGAAGGAGATCCGTTTATTTGGCGGACTTGCGCACACTAAAGGAAAACAGACACACCGGCTTAGGGGGAGGCGAACAACGCGTTCGACGGCCGTTGGGGAACAGAATGTCCCACTGGAACGCAAGGCGCGTTCGACGGCTGTCGGGTAACAGAAATGTCCCACTGGAACGCAAGGCGTGTTCACCATCCGAGATACAGTCGCTGTAGCGTCTGGCGCTATCTCGGTATCAACGAATGGTCGACGTGCGGGCCATAATCTTCGCAGATGAGTCGCGGTGAATCCTGAACCACGACAAGGCCGCGTGCCGGCGGTATCGGCATGCGCAACACTATCCGCAATACGCCTCGCGGCAATATGATGAACAGGCAGGACAGCATACGTTTACGCATATAAGCTTTGTTCTTCCAAGTTAAAATGGGCTTTGTGACTTTGCTGATTGACCGTCTTTAGTAAAATACTAATGAGCTACAAATGTAACAATTTGCAATGATTGCACTTGTGCATAGAGAGCTATTGTTTTACTGCATTTAAGAAACTGCAGTTGCTTAAAAATTTTGTAGGTGTAAAGTGTAAAACTAAGCTAACTCCATACAAACATCAGAAGCTTTACGTATGTAAGTTATTCAAATCCACGTACTAATCAACTCTGTGCAATTACTATGTTCTATGTACTAGACCAGTTCAATCTCGTTGATTTGTGCAGTGCCGTAGTTCCCTTTAATATTTTTGTGTGTGTGTGTGTGCAAAATTGTACAACTAAATAACTTGCAATTGTTGGGTGATATTTGCAATGCCCAAGGCAAGACACAACGAAGAAACCTGGACAGGATGGTTGTTGGAACACGTCATGCACATAAGCATGTCACTCAGTTCAAGCAAAAAATCAATCTGTTTCTCCTGGTTCAAAACCATTTACAGATATCATCAGGTGATTCAAGCATGTGCACTGCAGCCAGACATCGACCTGCTACCAGCACGCGACATGACTGAAATCGGCGAGCGTGGTTTCAACCTAAGTGGCGGGCAGCGTCAGAGGATCGCCCTAGCTCGGGCATTCTACTCACCAGCCAAAGCGGTTATCTTGGTGAGGCTTTCAGTGTCTAAGTGGACGCTACCGTAATGTGCGTATTCTTATTTTATAAGCACATAAATGACTTGCAAATTATATTGTGAGTTTATTATGTTAATCTTACACAACGCGTTATAAGGGCTGTTGGGGGTGCTGTAGTGGAGGGCTCCAGAATAACTTTAACCACCTGGTTTTTTATAACGTGTCCTCATAAATACAATGCAGGGACATCTTCGCATTTAACCGGCATTGAAAGGAAGGTACCATAGCCAGGATTAAAATAGGTGACCTTGTGCTCTGTAGCACAATACCTTAAGTGCTGAGTCACAGTGGCAGGCTTGGTATGTTCCTGTAAAATGTCTAGCAGTTTAGCTTAGTTCATTGGATTGAAGCACAGCTTTTAGGGGCGAAGCTTTTCAAGGCGTGGGTCTGTACATCCCCTGAGGTATGTAGTTGTAGTAGTAGGGTCGCCACATCTAGTTTAGTTCTTGTGGTGTTCACTAGGTGGTGGTACTTGTAGTTGATGAAAAGATGTGAGATGATATGAAACTAGATGGCGGTACTTGTATTTGATGATAAAAGATGCGAGATGTTATTATAAGAATGATCTCACATATGACGCATGTCACTGATGGAAGGCAATCATTTGGTTTAGTGTGACAACGTATGCAAGGGGGAGCGTTGTAATAAAATTCGTTCGCTGTTGGCGCATGCTCGGAGTTGCCGGATGGACTAGGCTGCAGAGCGGCAAACGCGCGCTCGCAGACAGAATCCCGATGTGCAAGCACGCTGGGAAGCTGTGCGATGCTGTTGCCAAGATCCTGCCGTACGAGAGCGGGAGGCCCAAGTGGCACGGCATACACACGCACCCTTTCTCACGTCTTTAAATAATGATCGAGTGGGCGAATTGCACGGAAAATTCACGGTTTACCGATAATTTCCTCCGGAGCTTCACCCACTCATTATCACTCACCCCGTGGATATGCTGTGATTTTTTTTTATTTTTGATCAGTGTTGATGTACTTAGTGTGAATGCTTGTTTCTTTGTCCTAGGATGACCCACTGTCAGCACTTGATACTCATGTCGGCATGCATGTGTTTGAACAAGGCATCAGGAGTCTCCTGCTAAGGAGGCACCGGACTGTTGTCCTTGTTACTCACAAGCAGGACCTGCTAATTCATGCGTCAAAGGTATTTATGCATCGTTGTCTCTTTTTTAACTGATATTGATGCAGGTAAGTACGTTGCGGGTGCATTTTTGCCATTTGAATTTTACAAAGAGCCTTGTCTGAAACACTTGCAAACTATTGAGATTATATCTCTGTCATTCAGTAGTGTCTGTTCACTAGTGTTTGTTCATTAGTATTTGTTCACTAGTATTTGTTCACTGGTGTTTAATTCACTCAGCTGGTGCTGTGTTAAATGTGTTGGAGTTAAAACAAGTCCCTTGATGTACACCTTGTTTACAGGTGATCATCTTGGAAGGAGGCAAGATCAGATGCCAAGGCAACCTGGCTGAGATTGAGAAGCTGGAACCAGACTTGGCAACCGTTCTGAGCTGCTCCACCAAGCGGGAGGTCCCGTCTAGCCGAGACAACACGACCAAAGAGCGCCACAAGCTGATGCGCATGATCACTAAACAGTCCCTGTACCTGCCCAACTCTGGTTCTACGCAGGTAAGCCTGCCCAGCTTTTGATTGCAGGAAAGTTAACAAGCGGGCTAGCTTACATGTACAGTAGACTTTCGTTAAATGGAACCGAAAGGGAGCGGGAAAATGTGTTCCATTTAACAGGAGTTCCGTTTACTGAGAGGTGAAATAGGTTGCAGCATTCAAGTATGAAACCAATCATATACCCAACATATACCCAACATGAATGCTTGTTGTACTTGTTGCACTTGTTGCGTCTTGCTTATTTGGGCCGTGTGATGAAGCAGCTTTGATGAGTAAAATTTCATTTTACATGCTTTTTTGCAACAAACATAACAGGAAAAAGTCTTTCTGCTCAAGAAGTAATGAAGATAGAAGATAGAGCACATATCTGATTGCACATTCGACTGCATGTAGTTAAGAGCCATTTTTCCAGGACACGAAGATTTTAGAAGGTTATCAGAGCTGTACTGCTTAATTAGCTTTCAAAGCCTTTTTTTTTAAAGAAATAATAACCCAATCGGTGTCAGCATGGTTGTGATAGGACTGAATTTTTCGGAATAACAATTCACACAGAGCACTCTTTGATCTGTAGTGTTACCATGTAATTTTTTCACGCGCTTTCACAATATTCCCCAGCACAACAGAGTGTCCCCCAGCACAACAGCACAACAGAATTTCCCAGCACAACAACACAACAACTGTTCCCCAGCAAACAGTTGTCAATTGCACCTGTCCGATTGTATGCCTCATTTTTGTGTCCTTCTTCGTTGCACTAATTTCACTTTTTTTTTTCAAATCCATAACAGGACCTGCGACAACAGCCACGCCCTGTCACACTAAGTCGACAGCTGTCCCACGACCCTTCGAGCCCGCTTCCCCTCCACGACCTGAGCAACGACGACACCAGTGCGGTGCCGCGCAGTAGCTGCACTCCGAGGCCCACGTCGGTCAGCTTCCGTTTCAAGGCCAGCGTCTCAACGGACAGCATGCACTCGGCCTCCACTGGAGTCTCAAACTCTTCTTCGCTCGTCCGTAATCCGTGGATGCGTAGCCCTCCGTCTCGCCTCAGCTCACGGGTTTCAAACACGGCAGAAAATTTTATCGAGGAAGAGGAAGAGTACGAAGAGAGTGAAGGAAAGAAGGAGGGGTTACTCGCCAACGGCACTGGCCAGTTAGAAGACGATGGTGCGTATAAATGCACATCTCTACTCTTCCTCTATACTAGTGATAACTTAACAGCGCAAGAAAGCTTGAACATGAGGAAGAGAGAGGCAGACGTGTATTGGAGTGTGTAACATTACTGTAAGGACTTGTGTAGTCTTAGCTAGGTGGTATACAAGTATGCCATTATGTGAATTTTATAGCACTAGTTATCAGCCCTAATGATATACTGAAAGTGCATCTGATTTAAAGTTGAGAAAAGAGTTTCCATGAAATTTTAAAACATGTATGTGTTTCTCTATTACCTCTTGTAAGATGGTTCATTCTTTTGCCACACAAAGTATAAAAACTTCAGATGTGGTTTGGAAGGTGAGAAAAAAGCTACGTTTATGTAGACTTGCGGTAAGTAGACTTGCGATAAGTTTAACCCCTTTATTTAAGAGGCATGCTCTGGGCAGCACTTCTTGTCTTTTATATGAAATGCCTTTTATAAGCAGGGTAGCACGTATGCATTTTCGTATCAGCCCTTATCTTACTGTAGGCACACTGCACATCTTATACCCATTTGTCTCTTATATCAGTGTCTCTCATAAAGGGGTTCGACTAATCCAAGTTATGTTAAATTGTACTTTCGGTTAAGTCAAACAAAATTCATATTCTTGATTTGCCCACTATTCATTCAATGTATTTGAAGGCCGCTTGATTGAAACTCCATCATTCAGTTAATTCGTACTTTTTGAGTGTCCATACCAGAAAATATCTACTGCTTTTCCACTACCATTTGAAAATTTGCGACCTTATATAGTCATACCAGTCGAAAAATGAAAATAAGTGCCTCAACCCTTCAACCCTTCCAGTAAAAAGGCTTTGCTAGTGACCGAATGTTCCAAATGAATCGCGGGCGCGGCAGGTTGCGATGTTTCTCTACTTTCCAGCTTTATTTACTGTTTTGATGATTTAATCGGAAACCAATATAATGAACAAGCCTCAAAACACGTCTAAACATGATTGACTGCCTACAGTCATTGAAGGGGTCAAAACCATGTGGCATCTGTAGCAAAAACAATGTGCGCCGCATTGCACAGTCGCATGTCAACATACAGCGCCATAGCAGGAAAAATAAGCAAAAGAAAAACATCACAGCAGATGCGAAAGTGATGGGCATGGCATTCAGCTATTTCTGACAGCAACAGAAAATTTTTAAAATGAACTCGCCGCACTTACTGGCAGAGAGAGCTTTGTGTTGAAAACACGTATACCAAAGAAACATGTCACAATTCGCAATTTTTTTAAAAGATCTGGTCAGTAGTAAGTTACGAATAAGCTTGTGGACCTTACGCCTCTGCTTTCTGTTTATATTGTGCAGTTGGGGTCTGAAAATTTTAAATGGGGTTAAAATAAATGCCTAATGTCAATGTGTGCTGTCACCTTGCTCAGGGTCATATATATATATGATGTAGTGACAAAAATACGGGCTTGCTAGAGACGACGAAGAAGACGTTTGTTGTGGCAGAGGCTCGTGCTGCTGCAGCTGCTGCTGAAACTACTGGCTGCTGGCTCGCTGCTGTTCGGCCCATTAAACGGTTGCATCACCCCGAGCGTAGCATCTAACAATATTCTTACATTTGGTGGAGGTGCTGGTTGTCTCAAACTGGAACTGCGTTCCCGGACTCTACCTCAACCCCCGCTTCGCCAATGCCTGACGACATGACCCAGCCACCTGCAGTCATAATCCCATCCGTCACCTGTTCCGGAATGCCACGACAGCGAGATCCAGTAATTTTCAACGCGACCGACGACCAAGATGCCGAAGACTGGCTGTCTCAGTATGAAGCGGTAAGCGCCCACAATAAGTGGGATGACACCGACAAGCTCGCTTACCTTCATTTCTATCTGGCGGGTGTGGCAGAACTGTGGTTTAACAACCACAAAACGGAAACACCCTCTTGGTCAACCTTCAAGACGCGCTTTGCAGAAGTCTTTAGCCGACCGGCTGTTCGCAAGCTCCGCGCCGAACAGCGCTTGCGTGGCCGCGCACAGCGCTCTGGCGAGACCTTTACCTCGTATATTGAGGATATTCTGGACCTCTGCCGTCGTATCGATTCCCACATGTCTCACACTGACAAAATACGGCACATCATGAAAAGTATCGAGGACGACGCCTTCCACATGGTTGTTGCAAAAAACCCGCAAACCATCGCCCAGCTTATTCAACACTGTCAGAGTTTCGACGAGCTGCGGAAAGAGCGCATTTCTGCTCGACGTTCAAACTTTAAAACGAGCTCTACATCTGCGTTAACCATTGGCGCTGTTTCATCAGAACAAAGCACCTTAATGCAGCAAATTCAGCAGTTTGTCCGAGAAGAAGTGGCGCGCCAATTGTCTCTTGTGCCGCACGTTCCGGCCAGTGCACACACACTGACCCCAACGCTCCACAAGACAATCGAAGAGCAAGTTTCTGATGCCCTGTCTCCTACATACCATTCTTCGCCTATCTCCGCCCCTCTCACTTACGCTGAGACCGCCAGACGATCGCCGCCGTCGCTACCAAACACCACGGATCTTGCTAGACAGCCCCGTCCCATCTACGCTGCAAGACCCCTGTTCGTCCCCATCCACCTCCTGTTCGCCACACCGCGCTACCATCAACTAACCCTTGGCGCACTCCGGACAACAGGCCGATTTGCTACTTCTGCCATCTTCCCGGTCATGTAGCACGCTACTGCCGTCATCGGAATTATAACCCAACTGCTGGTGAGGCGACTTACGGCTGTCGTCCAGAGCCACCACAGTCGTCTTCATTCCACCCCACGTCGGAACAGTCGCCGCCACGTCGCCGCGGCTTCGACAGGGATCGGTCGTCCTCACCACGGTGCCGTTAAATTTCTCCTATGCTTCCTCGATCAGCCCCCACCCAAACGAAAAACTGACCATCGCAGTTCCCGAGGCAAGAGCTGCGCATATATCGAAACTTTCAAGGCCTCCGTTTCTACCTGGTAATGAAATAACTGTGCATATTGATGGTGTACTGGTGCAAGCGCTCGTTGATACTGCTGCTGCCGTGTCTGTGCTAAGTGGTGAACTGTGCCAAGTTGAAGAAGCTTACACTGCCACTTTTCGATGTCTCTCTCCACTTGGCCACTGCGCATCACATCCAACCTTCTGCGTCGTGCACAGCTAGACTGGTCATCCAAAATATTTTGTATGTAGTCGAATTCGTTGTGTTTTCCCCATGTTCGCATGATATCATCTTAGGCTGGGACTTCCTCTGCGCTCATCATGCCGTCGTTCACTGTGCGCATGCCGAACTAGAGTTGTTGACGATGTCTGAACTGCCCCTGTGTGAAGCGCCGACGTCTGAAAGACCTTTTAAGCCGCTATCTTCCCGAGTCACCGTGGCCGCGGACACTCACATCCCTCCTCTATCCTGTGTTCTTGTGCCACTCTTCTGCGACGACGCGCCCTCTGTCACCGCCCTCTTTTACCCCTCCGACGCCTTTGACTCTCGCAAAACCTTCCTTCTCTCGTTCGCAGTTGTCACCGTAGAAAACTCCCGTGGCTCCATTTATATAACGAACTCGCTTCCTTCCCCAGCCATATTATTCAGTGACGAAGTCCTCGGTCACCTTGAGGAAATTGATTCTGTTTCCTCCAGTCACCTACCTGACGACTTGCCATTATCTCACATAAACACCATGACCTCTGATACCACTCCCACTTCATCTCCGGAGGCTTTTTTCCCAGCGATTGACGCTCAACTTCCCGCTGCTCAGCACACCCAACTCCTGGCTCTCCTAGATCACTTCAAGATGTCATTTGATCATAGCCAACCTTCTTTGGGTCGCACATCTGCAATCGTTCACCAAATCGACACCGGTAGCCATGCACCTTTGCACCAGCGCCCATATCGAGTTTCTCACTCTGAACGCCGTGCCATTGATGATCAGGTGAACGATATGCTTCAACGTGGCGTAATACAACCTTCAAACAGCCCTTGGGCCTCTTCGGTTGTACTGGTAAAAAAGAAGGATGGTAGCATCAGATTTTGCGTTGATTGCAGGCGTCTTAATAAGATCACGAGAAAAGATGTTTATCTGCTGCCAAGAATCGATGACGCCCTCGATTGCCTACAAGGAGCAGAGTTATTTTCTTCTTTAGACCTTCGATCGGGCTACTGGCAGGTTTCTATGAATGAAGCCGACCGCCCCAAGACTGCGTTTGTAACGCCTGACGGATTGTATGAATTTAACGTGATGCCATTCGGCCTCTGTAATACGCCTTCCACCTTCGAGCGTCTCATGGTCAACATCCTTAGAGGCTTTAAATGGAACACATACCTGTGCTATTTGGATGACGTCGTTGTTTTCTCGAAGGACTTCGACTCCCACCTCAGCCGCCTCGCAAGCGTCCTGACTTGTCTTTCGGACGCTGGACTGCAGCTGAATTGGAAGAAATGCCACTTCGCTGCCCGCCAGCTTATCATATTAGGGCATGTTGTTAGCAAGCATGGTGTTCGTCCTGATCCAGCCAAGCTTAGTGCTGTCGCCAACTTTTCCAGGCCAGCTTCACTAAAAGAACTCTGCAGCTTCATTGGCCTCAGCTCATACTTTCGCCGTTTCGTGCGCGATTTCGCCACTATAATCGCACCCCTGACGCAGCTACTTGCCCACAACCAAGACATCTCGGCGTGGTCCCCAGGATGCGATGAAGCATTCGCCTCGTTACGGCATCTTCTGACATCACCACCTATCTTACGCCACTTTGATCCAGATGCTCCAACCGAAATCCATACGGACGCTAGTGGAGTAGGCCTCCGCGCTATTCTCGCTCAGCGTAAATCTAGCTTCGATGAGTACGTTGTATCTTACGCGAGTCGCACCCTTACTAAAGCGGAAAAGAACTATTAAGTCACCGAGAAAGAATGTCTTGCCATTGTTTGGGCAATCACGAAATTCCGACCTTATGTATATGGCCGCCCATTTGACGTCGTGACTGATCACCACGCATTGTGTTGGTTGTCGTCATTAAAAAACCCATCTGGTCGCCTAGCTCGCTGGGCACTACGTCTTCAAGATTATGACATTCGTGTAATTTATCGGTCAGGCCACAAGCATTCAGACGCCGACGCTCTTTCTCGCTTGCCACTTCCCCACGATTATGTTACAGCGTCTGTTTCCCGCTATGAATGTTCTTCACTTGAACATGTAGACATGTCCTCTGAGCAACACCAGGATCCATGGATAGTGTCTCTCTTAGAGTACCTGTCTCAGACGTCTCCAAGTACCGACAACCGTTTACTTCGACGAACTGCTCGCCATTTTACCATCCGTGACGGTCTTCTGTACCGGTGAAACTATCTATCTGATGGCCGCAAATGGTTACTGGTGATACCTCGCCACTTACGTTCTGACGTCTGTGCCTCCTTCCACGCGGATCCGCAATGCGCCCACGCAGGTCTAGTGAAGACGTATGCTCGTCTACGAATTCGATATTACTGGCGCAAAATGTACCGCTTTGTTAGGCAGCACGTCCGTTCATGTACCTTGTGCCAACGCCGGAAGAGCTCCCCTCGCACAACCACAGGACCACTCCAGCCACTGCCGTGTCCTTCTCGGCCTTTCGGCCGCATCGGAATCGACTTGTACGGTCCCCTACCATACACACCAAATGGAAACCGCTGGGTCATCGTAGCCATGGACCACCTTACGCGTTACGCCGAAACTTCGGTGCTTCCCGAGGCCACTGCGCGTGAAGTCGGCTTGTTCATTCTGCACAACCTCGTCCTCCGGCATGGTGCGCCCAGTGAGCTTCTTAGTGATCGTGGGTGTTCCTTCTTGT
The DNA here is from genome assembly GCA_013436015.1 of Rhipicephalus annulatus. NCBI lineage: Eukaryota > Metazoa > Arthropoda > Arachnida > Ixodida > Ixodidae > Rhipicephalus > Rhipicephalus annulatus. The sequence goes on along the minus strand of WOVY01003470.1, from coordinate 243,068 downwards.
TGGAAGCTCTAGAAGCCCTCCTACGCGAATGCAACATCGTGCATCGAACAACCACCGCAAACCAACGGGATGACCGAGCGATTTAATGGCACGCTGGGTGACATGCTGTCCATGTATGTTTCCAATGACCATACGAACTGGGACCGCATACTGCCATTCGTTACATACGCCTACAACAGCGCAATTCAATCTACAACTGGATTCTCCCCGTTATTTCTTCTTTATGGTCGGGAACCTTCATCGTTCTTGGACACTATCCTTCTGTACCGCCCAGACCCTTCAGAATCGACGACTTTGGTCGAAGCCGCCACATATGCCGAAGAATGTCGGCAGCTCGCACGTGCGCTTACTGCGCACATTCAGGCTCGCCAGAAGGACTCCCATGACCAACGCTCCTCTTCATCGTCATACGCGCATGGAATAATCGTGTGGCTCCGCGTGCCATCGTCTGCCCCAGGCCTTTGCTCAAAGTTCACACCCAAGTATGACGGTCCATACAGGATCTTGGGCCAGACATCACCAGTCAACTACATGGTTGAACCTATTCGGCCACCTACAGATCAACGGCGCCGCGGGCGTGAAACTGTGCACGTCGACCGTCTAAAACTTCACTATGACCCACCAGTCGTGTCTGTGCCATAGGTCGCAAGGATGGCTTCTTTTGCACCGGGGAGTCAATGTAGTGACAAAAATACGGGCTTGCTAGAGACGACGAAGAAGACGTTTGTTGTGGCAGAGGCTCGTGCTGCTGCAGCTGCTGCTGAAACCGCTGGCTGCTGGCTTGCTGCTGGTCGGCCCATTAAACGGTTGCATCACCCCGGCGTGGCGTCTAACAGTATTCTTACAGTGAGAACGTCTGGTAATTCAAACTTTTTGCTAATTCAAACAATATCCAGTGATCCCTTCGAGCTTGAGTGAATGAGAGTCGCCTTTATACATATTGAGTGAAGTGCAGTGAGTGTAGGAATTTGGAAGAACACTTTACCGATCTAATTCAATAAACATTTACTATAATGTCTTTTTTACTGCTGTTAATTCTACTTTTCTTTTTCTGTCAGGGATAACAGGGCCTCTTCTTGGTGGGCCCGACTCGCTCGCTCTCGCTGAAGAGGCCCAGTGGAAGGTGATTGAGGACGAGGACAGGGAACAGGGCAAAATACCATGCTCAGTGTACCTCGACTACATGAAGTCATGCCGGCTACTGCTGGTGGCGTTGGTGTGCGTTCTGTTTGCGGCAAACCAAGGGGCCAGGCTGGGATCAGACTTCTGGCTCACTGGCTGGTCGGAAGCGTCCAGAGACATCAACGTCACCGTCCCAGCCAGCGAGGTTTGTCAGTGGATCGCAACTGATGATGCCTAATACAAATTGCGTGAGCATGCACTGGGGTGTACTGGTGCACCGTGTTGTCCGTGTATCATTTCACCTAATCGCACCAGATGAACAGTTTCATTTTCAGCTGGAGTATTAAACCGGAAATCTAGCTGGAAAGATTTCAGTTAGAGGTATAGTTTAGCTTGAAGTATATCTAGCTGGAACATTGCCAAATTCCAGCTGGAAACTGACAACATTCCTGCTGCATATTCAGCCACTTCGCGCTGAATAACTGAAATGGAAGCACGGCCAGCTGGAAAGATTTATGGTTCAATAATGTAGCTAGAAATGTAAGTTTTCTTTATCTGGAGCCCAGTGTATATAGGCATGATTTGTTGAAGATAAGACAGTACATAGCTCTACAGAAAAAATAATGCTCACAAAGTTATGCATTCAGTTTGCAGCCTTGGCAATCGCATGCTGACGAAGTGTGAAAGAGTACTTAAGTGCTTGTTGACTAAAATAATATATGTTACCCATGCCAAAAGAGATTTTCAGGTCAACCCATTGTGAATCCTAGGGATGTGAGACTCCTTCACTTGTCAGTAATTCGTTCGCTTTAGTGGAATAAACATTCTCTCCCAAAAAGCTTCTGACGCATACTTCACCCATTAGTGCCTTCTTTGAATCAAAATAGACAGTATCTTTTTCCAAAGTCTGCTGATTTTAACAAAAACAAAAAGTTGTTTCGAATTACCATTACGCTTTTCCGAGTTTCGTGCTTTTTAAATTGTGCACACTCCTTATTACTCACAATTTTCATTTTACATTTTTCAATAAATAAGAGATTACAGAAGTAATGACTTAAGTGTCGTAGATTAAAAAGGCATTGTAGTTGAATTGTGTTTTCTGCATTTAGACTACATTCATGAAAAAGGATGTGACTGTACAAGAACAGCAATGAGGGGGATAAAATACAGCGGTAGGTTTAATGCCTTTCAGACACAAACCACGTACCAAAATTATAAAGAAGACATAAAATGCGGGTGAGCAAAAATTGGTCATGTGCATTTTATATTTAGCACATGTACCCGCATGCATGTAAACGTAAATGTGCACCCTTTCCAACGCTCTTTGAAGATAAAAAATCTTCATTCGTATGTGTTTTTGTCCTGTTTTTCTGTTTGCATTTTAGAATTATAAACTGCATGCAGTTCAAGCCATGTATATGAGATGGTCTATCGTCAAGGAACACCAAATGAGTATATGATGACTGATTACATCTCATTTTCCATGTATAAGTCCTGCCAACATCATTTTAATGCATGACATCAATATGCATATTTTCTTAGTACAGTCAGTAAAAACTAGTTAATTTCAACCTGTAGAGGACTTTAACATTATTAAGTGGAGTTCAAATTAATAGGGTGGGTGCTTGATTGAACAGACATTGTGCAAGAAGAACCCAAAGAAGCCACATCTGGACTTGTTATTGTGATTCAGTCACTACTACATGTTTGTGGCAGGTAATTTTGTAAATTAAGTACATGTGGCTCTAACAGCAAACAGAATTATTTCATCAGTCAGTGATATGGAAAAAATAAGCACTGATATGCGTTCATGTGTACAGTGAGCATTAATGTAGAAATATATGATGCTACATATTTATGCTCTGAAACACGCTTATTTACATGGCAGTGTTGACAATTAAAATTAAAAGTAATCGGTAATTTGCATTTGCTTTCTTTTTTTTTGTCGCAACTCCATCAGCATCGTTTGCAGCTTGCCCAAGAGCTATAGGGCAGCGTCCGAATTCTCACCTGTTAAGAAATGCTGTTGTTTCATTGTTTTGCATCTCTATAAGTTTGGTATGGTTAGATTTTGCAACACATTGTGGTCATCGTAGGCTGACTACTGCGAACAGCGATGAAAACTAGGGCTCCCAGTTTAAATTACTTGTTGCGGATACCAATGTGTTTCGATTATCGGGAGTTTTCCCCCATATAAACGCACAGAGCTGTGCCGGCACCAAGGCATCAGTTCAAGTTAACAGTAAGTTCAAGTTAACAAGCTTGTACTGTACGTTCAAAGCACGTCTTGTCATCCAGTTTTAATTAACTATTACGGATATTAACGTGTTTCAATTATCTGGAGTTCTGCCCCATATAAATGCACAAAGCTATGCTGGCACCAAGGCATCAGTTCGAAGTTTAAGTTAACCAAGTTTAAATGAATGAACATTTACTGTACATTCAATGCATGTTATTCAATTACTGCAACATGTCTTGTCTTTACACGTATATATTGTATGTGAGAAGTATCTGCTCCTATTACTTTCAGTGTCATTTGTCCACTTTGCCGGTTCAGTTCAAGTGCATAGAAGGTGTCTATTTTCACAATGCCAACCTCCATCTTTATTACTCTAAGAATCTAATTGCTATTGCTTTGCTTTTCAAAATTCAGGATGAGTTGGCGTGGAGCTACCTGATGGGATACCTGGGTCTCTCTGTGTTCTGCATCGTTCTTTCTCTCGTGACAAACATATCTGCCCAGCTTGTGTCTTTGCGATCGGTCAAGGTGTTCCACAACAACATGATTGACAACATTGTCCAGTGTCCCATGAGGTACAGCTATGTTCTCTGACCTGAAAAAAGTTTTGACTGTTTTTGCGAGCTCTCTGATTGAATTTTATTAAATCTCTGAATGTAGTGCACATTATCTGCAAAATGCCTGTCGCGAAGAACCATTTCTGAAATTTTCTCTGAATTTGCTTCTGACAGTGGCCAAGTCATCAGAAAAAAAAAAAAACGGGGATTATCTGTAGCTAGATAGCTTTGTCTCTAAGCAACAGTGCATGTTATATGTGTGTTAGATACATCAAGTGATCTTTTTGTTTTATCGCTTTGCTTTCCCATTTATGGATGTTGTCCTGAAGCCATGTTTTTTTCTCAATGTAGAATTGTGTTTTAAAAAGTATTGCTGTCAGTGCATACTGTGTCTTGTATAGTTGTTTGAAGACATTATGTAAAAGAGCACAGGCATGGCTCTGTATCAAAGCACCTTACGTAAAAAAAGTTGAACTTTGAAGTAATGTGTCTATGCATTTGAAGCTAATGAAACAATAGCCTGAATACTTATTATGCTTTTGTTTTTCTGCTAACAAAACGTTATCATCAAGGCAAAGTTCCTTATAGTAGATATGGGTTTAGGCTGTCGTAAATCTTTTACTGTTGTCGATTGAAACATCTTCATGGCCTTATTTTAGTGCACATGACAATAGTTATAGCGCGAGAACAGAATGACGACAAAGAGACAAGAAGGACTCTTGTCCTTCTTGTCTCTTTGTCGTCGTTCTGTTCTCGCGCTGTAACTATCGTCATGCCAACTAGCTCAAGCTGTCACACTTTTAGTGCACAATTTCAAAAACAAATAACATCAGTGTTTTGGAATAATTCTTTTTAGTTGAGCTGTAATATTTCTATTCCATGTTATATCTTCGTGCAGATTTTTCGATTCCAATCCGATTGGAAGGATCATAAACAGATTCTCAAGTGATATGGGTGTCATTGACAAGGTGAGATGTTAATGAATTACTAAAAAACGGCACGTTACCTTTCTTTCTCACCACATGCTGCCTTTGTAAATTTGGAGATTTTGATTTCTTTTTCATTTTATTATTTCCTCATCAATTTTTTAGATTTGTCTAAGACACATTCATTAAATTGCCCAGCGAGTGTTAATATTGCGGCAAGCTTGTGTGCAGATTAAAAAGATAGGCCTGCTTTAAATGCAGGGGACTTTCCCAACTAAACTGGAAGAATGTTGGTGATCAGTTCAATCATAGAAAAGTCCGCTTTAACTTAGACACATTGATTATAATGAGGCGATCCAGCTTACTATGGTCTCTTGTGCTTCGTCTCTTCTTTTTTTCCTTGTCCCTCTTTCCCTGTGCAGAGTGGCAGAATAGAGCGAACAATCTCAGGCTGACCTCTCTGCTTTCTAAAAAATCATCTTTCTCTCTCTCTCTTGTATGTTCATTTTGCAGAAACTGCCCGTGACAATACCTGTCCTGTTAAGGTTCTTGATGCTCTGCCTCTCAGCTATACTGGTTGACGTCTGTGTGACGCCATACTTCTCAATAGTGGTGGTGTTGGTCGTAGCAGTCTACTACTACATTCAATCCTTCTTCCGGCACTCTTCAAGGTGAGCTCATTCTCACAAATGGCTAGGATATTTCCGAGTCCTCTGGCACACACGTAATTACAAAAAAAAATTGTGTTTAAGTTAAGCAGGACTAGGCTGCATAAATTAAGCATAGGGCATCCTGTCTTTAAAAGAATAATTGGCATTGTATTTTGTAAAGCATCCCTACAGGTGTAAATTTTGCAGTTCTGTGGCCTATTAGACTAAGGGTAACTACTTCAGTAGAGCAATAAAAGCTTCGTTATCATTTTCAATAGCACTTACTTTTAATACATACCACCCTGGATTTCGTTAATCATTGCTTTTCATTCGTTGTCTGGCATTATTTTTATTGTGATAGCAATTATATAGACACTCTCGGCTAAATTTTGTCGCCGGCGTCGGCGTCGATGTCATGCATTGTATATGTATACGTATCTATATATATTAAAATGCAAGAAAGCAAAAAACCCAGAAAACACTCTGGTGCGCTGAAACGAACGTGGGACCTCTGCGTTGTGAAAGCGAGGTGTTAACCACTGAGCTATACCAGAGCACGTTCTTCACCGTTCAAACGGCAAGCTATTTATATTTACCCCTTACCACTGCTCACGAACATCTCAAGAGAATTGTGTTTTCAGCATACCAGGAAGATGGCGCAATAAGCGCGCATCGCCACATTGCGTGGCAGTGCGCGCTCTAATCTCGCAAACATACTTTTCCCGCTTATGAAAGCGCCCTTATCTCGCAATGGGGAGAATGGGAGGATTGTACGTCTTAGTTAGCCTCGGTCTTTACCTGGAACGATTCTGCTGTAGTTACCGGGCACAGAAAAGTCACTGCAATCATTGCAGTCTCCAGATCTGTTTGCGAAAAGCGCACGCTTGTCAGACACAGTGAAGTAACAACTGAGACGCTTATGCGCGTGCATTCGTATCTGTGAGTACGTTTTGTGTGCCATTTGTGCGTGAGAAACGCGGGGCAAGTGTTGATCTGCTTTCCATTCTGCATGTGACCCTTCAATTTGTTTCTATCACGTTCATTGCTCTGCCTTTGCGGCAAAGCTAGGATTTTTTTTCTCGGAAACAACCTCAAAACAGCCCCCTGTGAATAATGCCAATTCTGGTGTTCTGATTTAATACTAGAAACAGTGCCGTAAATTATGTTGCCGAAGTACCCACTGTTGAATTACCAGCAGGAAACCAGTTTTTTACGTGCATTAACTTTAATCCATTGAATAAGATACGTTCTGAATCACATACACGAGAGAGGAAAATAAGGCAACACAGATGTGAGTATTTTTATTTTCTTGGGTCATAAAATATAGTAAAGTAATAGTAGAAGTTTCTCGGCGTGACATTATGCATTTATCATAGCATTTTCATATTGTTATACATTTAATCTCTCTACTTCAGACTGGTCTCTTCATTGGAAGTATAGTTTAATTTCTTCTATCCCTTGATCTTTTCTTCCTTCAAACCACAGAGAGCTACAGCGCCTTGACAGTATTACAAAGAGCCCTGTTTTCTCACACTTCTCCGAAACTCTGTCCGGGCTGAGTACAATAAGAGCCTACAGGTAAGCCTAGAGTAATGACTGCAGTGAAAGTGTGCGCTTACACTTATATGCATAACTCAGTTAACATTGCTCGGAGCTCACAAGTTTTTCTCGTGATTATTTCTTCAGGGAAGAGGGTAGGTTTGTAGAAATGATGAACGAACACATCAATGACAACAATTTGGCCTTCATCATGGTCAACTGTGCGAACTGCTGGCTTGGGGTATCACTGGTGAGTTTTAGCTATATGCATGTTGTAGTATGGTTGTTCCTGTGTAGAATCTGATGAAGTTGGTTGCAGAGATTTCATCGCATAGTTAGAGGCAAACGTTGCAGTACTACTAGCTAATCATTCTGTGCAGGCGTTATTGCTGCTAAAGAAATGTACTATTACACTGACAAATTATGTACAGTAGTCTCAGATTTAAACGCGACGTCAAATTTTTAGTGCGTATATGTGGTATGCACTCTTGCTCGGGAGAAACATGTCACGTCACGACGAATCAGCTCTTTGATAGTATTGTTGCCTCTGATCAATGCATTCGAGTCTGGTGTACATCGAAATAACCTGTATTGAAGACAGTGGAAGGGAAAGTATGTGCGTTACTTAGCCCTAAATTATCACATTTCACTCTGAGAGTACTGTACACTTATGTCTGCTATTTCTTTTGATTACTGTTTCACTCAGCCCTGCCTTGTGGACAATGTTCTGGCTGCAATCATGTCTCGTAGCAAAAATGAAACAGACCAAGAACTTGTATTTTTGAAGCGTATGTCTGCATAATTGCAGTTATGTGTCTTGTACAAAGGTTGCATAGAGAGACTTAAAGATTGTGTTTTTAAAGCGTAAATTCACAGGTGGCTTGTCTACCCAGGACAGAAACCTGTGAAACTTTGTTTTGTTTGTAACATACATACGCATATACTTCTCTCCCTCCGTCTCATTTTTGCGGTGTTTTCATATGTATCCTTGGATTGTCTCTATTTTAAGGACTATCTTGGCGGCGTAATCCTCTTCTTGGCCACTATTTCCTCTCTCACTGCGGCCATTATGGGAACGACCAGTACATCCTTCGTGGGCATTGCCATGACATACACATTGCTTGTAAGCAGGCACTTCTGATCTGTCACTTGTTAGATAAACACAGCAAAGTTGTGGCATTCTCACTCTATAAATGTGCCCTCCTTATTATAGCAGATTTCTCTCGCAGTGCAATATGTTCTCTTCAAGTGTGTATCATGATAGAACATTAGACAATACTCAGTTCTTTATGTTATTGCAGCTCTGCATTGCATAAACTATACTTCTTGCTCCTGTCAATAATTCACGCACTATTCACGCACTGCATTGTTAGGCATGCTGCATTGTTAGGCATGATTAACTTCAACTGCTACGGATAACTAGATAACTTATTTCTGTGCCTCCTGCGATGAAGAAAAGCTTGCATTTTTTGCTGGCTTGATTTCTGCATGAGGCCCATCGTTATGACTTTTGTGTAATTGTTTCATTAGCCATAAGTAATTGCATTTGTGTTGCGTGCCTTCCAGGTTCCTATCTACTTAAATTGGCTTGTGAGGCAAGTCTCTAATGTGGAGATGTACATGAGCTCTGTTGAGCGTGTCAACAAATACTGCCATTTGCCCATTGAGTGTGTGCCCTCACCTGTTGAAGGTAAGTATGCGTTTCTTCATTTTACGATTTTAGTGTATGGCGAGTATACGCATATGTAGGCTATCTCATCAAAAACATACGTAAAGGAGGTGAAAGTCAAGTTGATTGGATCTGATTGGTACATGTTGTCATGAATAAGCAAGTTCGTTAATCTTGCACCACTGAACCTTTTATGCAACATTCTTTCAGTCAGGATTGTGCTAAGGGCGATCAGGAGTGAAAAGTACCAAATCATTTTTTATGGTGCATTGGCATGGCTTATACCTTTTCTTAAACTTCAAGTAGCTGTTGATCATACTAATCAAACACGGGTATGTGCCAGTTGCAATGATAGTGAAGGCACATGAGAAAAACACGTTGTCTCTGTACACATACTTCAGCAAGGCAAGAAACATGCAACGTATGCATTATTTGTTTCTTTATGCTTACTAGCTCTAGTACTAGCCAAAAAGGTAAGTTAATGTAGTATTTTATGCTTTTCAGCGACTGCTAGGCAGTTTTTGTTAACCAGACCTAGAGGAACTGATTGGCATTTTATTTTTTAATGATCAGCTGTATGCCAACCACAATGCCTACTTATGTTTGGGTCAGTTGCAAATTGTAAATTTTGAACATTGTTTAGATGTAATGCTCGGTTGCTTCGCAAGGCTTGTTGGGAGCTTGGGAATGTTCACTGACCAGGAACTGTGTTTTCACCTTTGCAGTGCCCCTTGACTGGCCTAGCAAAGGGGAGGTGCGATTCGAAAAAGTCACGATGACTTACGAGGCAGGCCTCGACCCTATTCTGCGTAACGTCTCAGTCACCTTTGCACCCGGTGAAAAGGTGAGACCTCAGCAAAGCTTATGTAGGACCGCTTTCATTTTTGAATGCACTCCTGAAACCGTGGAGTAACTTTCACAGTACTTAAAGTTGGGCTCCCACTAAATTTCAGCTTGGTGATCTAAACAGTGACACCATCCAGATATACGTCGCAGCTTAGCGAGACACATTTTATTGGCGGAGTAGTGGGACACATGATACCATTTCCGAAAATGCAGCATAACCCGGACTCGACTCCATCGAGCTGTGCAGGGAGTGATTACTCCTATAAACACGCACACCACCCGTCATCTCCGAGTACTCCCGATGATGGGCACAAGCCGTGATTGTCTACACAGGATGAATGAAGCAATACTAAGCTCGCGAATAACTGCCCCTCTGATCAACTTTCTCACTCTCCATCTGTCGTCTTTTGGTTCTTTTGACTAGAGACTTAGATGGTCACCTTTCACACATGAAATAATCATGGGAAATAAGCTGTCCACTATGAGTGCCCACTATAGGCACCTGCTGCCAACTAAAGGCATTGATCACTAGAGTGAAGACAATTAAATGTGCAGTTGTAAACATTTTAGTGGCAGTTCAGCCAACATTGAAGAAGGCAGCTCTCTCCCTCTGTCTGCGAGCTCTTGCTATCTTCGTGACATTTTATTGCAGAAATTGGTCTGAGCTGATAAACACTCTTCTGATCTTTGAGATAGTTTGAAGTGGTTCAAAAGAATTTGAGCCACATAATGCAATCATGTAGATTATCTTTTTCTTTGAGCATGTCCTTTTGTGTGATTGCTTCCCTTTACTGGCATTGTTTGCCAAAGGTGCAGTGCAAAAGTCATGGTCTGAAAAATGTAGTATATACTATGAGGAAGAGTCGGTGACTGTGCTCACAGTACTTATATTGGCAGACACAAACTCATATTACACACATATTTCTTCAAGGTTGGCATTTGCGGACGAACAGGCAGTGGCAAATCATCACTAGTTATGGGCCTTTTCAAGATGGTCCCCGTCTGTGAAGGGAAAATTTTTGTGGATGACATAGACATCTCTCTGGTACCTTGCGATGTGCTGCGCTCTCGCCTTGCCATTATACCTCAGGAACCAATTCTCTTTTCTGGAACAATCAGGTACGTTGGTTGGTGCTCTTGTATACGAAATCAGTACTCATACTCGTAGATTGTGTAAGCAAGGAAATTAATGTTTAGGTACACATTCTACACACCTTACCTTTCAAGATGAAAGTACCATAAATGTGCTAAAAGTGCTGTTTAGTGCTTGTGTTGCCTGTGTCTTGATTTAGTTAAGTTCTTTTTGGGTTGCAAAAGATAAGCAGTTGTGTTTAAAAAAATGTGTGGAGGAAACTCTGCACAGCTGTCATCATTTTCAGGTATTTATTGCTGTTTTTAAAAAATACGGAAAGAAATTAATGTCTCAGTTTAGTTGTTGTTTCAACTACCAAGTATCCTAACCTCTATAAAGCCTTTATAAATCTTGTTTGAAGCAACAACAAAGTTTGTTTCTTTCGTAGTATTGAAGTGCCATTTGCAATGTGTAATTGAGAAGCTATTGCCCTTTTTTCTCTTTCTCCACCCTTTGTTTTTTCCCTCTTTCTCTTTTCTTTCTCCGTGCATTCTTCCTCTTCCACTTCTTCTGTCAACTGGAAGCAGTGCCCTCTGATCGTAAGCATTTCAGAAATCCACATGCTACTTTTATGTTTGTAATTGAAGTGACACTTTTATATAATGCAGGCTATACAATGCCTAGAACATTGCAGGGCCTCTGTCAGGTAATTGTCTATTTTGGTGTTAAAGTATATATTTGGTCTATTGAGGCCGCACTTTTCTAATGTGAACCTTCCTTTTTTTTGTTTCTCATCTTTTTTTTACATTGCTATGATAATGATTATTAAGTAGGGTTCAAAGCAAACCACTGCTATTAAGGGGAGATTCGAATCAGAAAATGCAAGTTTTTTTGGAAATTACACATTTTTCGTTTTTATTTGCTTTTGCAAGTTTAGTTTTTTACATTCACCAAAAAAAAATGAATATTGAGAAAAATAAATTTGAAAATATCTTTTAAAAAGCACAAGGTGGCTACTAAAAGTTAAGAAGTGCTTATCGTCTAAAGTCACCTGGAAGTTATTACCTGGCTGCTTTCCATTGGATTTCGCATGAGGAGTTCACTAGAGCCACATGCTCAAAATAACCATGATTGCCAAGCTCTTCTTATGTGGAAGAAATCATCTTAAAAAACATACCTTTTCCGCATAGATGAACTTTCTCTTATACCTTTAAAATGTGTTTTTCTCAAGATCGTGAAAGGTGCAAGTATCTCCTTTAAAACTTGGTATCACCTGTAAATTATAACAAACCTAAAGTAAGCAGTTAGTATTGGCTGATTATTCTAAGAATTCTCACATTATAATTTTATTTGTTCATTAAGATTGCTTTATAAGCACTTTCTTAATATTTATTTGCATTCTACAGTGGATGTTGAGCAATATGAGCCATTAGTGGCTCAGAACATCAAAAGTTAAGTGGTATAAGAAGTTTGGCCAAAAAAAGTACACCTAATACAATGGTATAAAACAAAAATCGTGCAACTTACTAAAAAACTAATTACATATTTCAAATCAGCATAAAAGCCTATATATACAGCAAAAATTTCATTCTCCCAGGCTGCATGGTACAGCAACTTTTTTTTTTTGTTTTTGAAATCGCATCTTTCCTTAAGATGAAAATTGGCTTAATTTCTAACAAATGGGCAACTGAATGACAGTCCACCGAATCATTAGAAGAAATACACATTTTGAAATATGTACAGTTTTTTATATACTGTATGTTACTGTTATGCCTCTTTGAATGTATATCATGTCCTAGGCAAAACTTAGACCCCAAGAGGGTTCACACTGATGAAGAGCTTTGGAACGTACTGGAAAAAGCTCATCTGAAGGAAATCGTTGCTCTGTACGGTGGTCTGGGTAAGTTCTCTCATTTCTTTGTTTTCTTTGTGTCCTCACCTTTTGTGTTTTCCCACCAGATGGTGAAGTGCATGAAGAAGGGTCAAACTTCAGTATTGGCCAAAAACAGGTTAGTGACCAACAAGGCATGCAGCTCTGCTGTGTGTGTGCGTGTGCGCACGTGGTGTGCGTGCGTGTGTGTTTTCTTGCTACTCGCCAGTCGCAGTCATTAACATAGAGTTGCATAATAGCTGAACCTGTTTCGTAAACATGCCCTAAGACTACCACACAACTAGGCCCTTTCCCAGAGATGCAATGCTCCCTTCTACATTAGCTAATGGTGTCACTGTATGCACAGAAATCTTTCAATATCATTGTGCCATCTCCGCTATTCTGTACGATCCACAACAGTGCATTTTAATTCATTTCATGCTTATTCTGCAAGTTTAATAAATCACAGTAATAATTTTTAGTCCTAAATATATTATAGTATCCTCAAGTGTACTTTGATCATTAATCTCGACAAGGATAATTGTTTGCCTACATTTATTCTACAGTCTGTCCAACCACCTTTCCTGTCCACATTGTACACATCATTTGTTTTTCAAGTGAAGATTATTAAGGCTCGGACATTTTAGTTACACAGACGCACACGAAAAAACTCGGAACCGGCAATTGTACAGGGAGGCAGCCCTCGAAGGTGCCCCAGTCATGCTCACATGTGCCATTTTCCAATAATTGTTGATCTCTCAATTGTGAGATTGTCAGCGATCAATCATTTGTGATATTGAAATCTGACCTTTTATCAAGGTCACTTGTAATTTCGTGTTGCCAGATTTCAGAGCTTTTGCCGGGATATAGATGCCTTGTTGTCTTTGTTGCAAGTAGCAATTGAAGTGTTGCACTGCTAAGCACGTGGATGAAGACTGAATAACCGTAATGAAAGAAGGAAAACGTTAGGAGGGAGTATTGTGGATGCAATTGAAAGAAAGAAAGAAAGAGAAGATAAGTCAGACACGCACGTGCCATGCCAAGTTTTTCTACAAGTGGCTGTGAAGTCATGTTTTGTAACCGTTTCCATCATGTCTCTATTTGTTCGTCAGCTGTTTTGCTTTGCCAGAGCACTGCTGCAGCCCTCGAAGGTTCTCATCCTGGACGAGGCAACCTCGTCTTTGGACGTCAAGTTGGACAACCTTATACAGGAGACGGTACTAAATGAGTGGGCCAACTCAACTGTACTGGCCATAGCTGTAAGTACCAGGTTGCAGGCACTTCAAACGATTGTTCCTCGAAAGTACCTTTAGCAGTACTGCACATTATTGAAGCGAAGCTTTCTTTTTTTCACAAATAGCACTAGCTTTTTACATTTTGTTATTTTTTTGTGAATGATCTAGTGAGAAACCTAACAGGGCATCACATTAATGTTCATCCTGCATGGTGCATAAGCATTGCTTAGCACTAGACAGAATTGCATAGCATAACATGTACTAAATCTGAATTCGGTGTCACTATTTTTTTAGTAAATATGTATTAGAACATGGCATCACTTGAACCATTGACTGTTATTTTTTTATGACATGTTCTGACTATATTTCTTTAATCTATATTGTGTTCTAATGTGATAATGTCACAATATTAGGCTTTAAGTTCAAATTAATCATGGATTCTTGACAAGCAGCTATGGCTATTTATGGCGGGGTAGCACATACAACACATTGCTACCACTCAGCATTGTCATTCAAGTGCATCTCATTTAAGACGGTGGAGTGTCTGAAATATTTTAGTCCTTCAGTATTGAAATATTTGTGTGAATATGCAACTGTGTGCACAACTTATGACCATGCTATACTCACTCATCTGCTACAGTTTGTGTTAACACACAGATATTCATAGTGTTTTCTGCTTTTTACCATTGTAGCATCGCGTGACCGGTTTGCTGAACTTCGACAAGATTGTCGTTCTCGAAGCTGGTCACATTGTCGAGTCCGGCTCACCGGCGGAGCTGAAGCAAAAGAGAGGAAGCATATTTACGTCTCTTTTGAAGGAAGCTGAGCAGTAGCAACGTTTTCGTAGAGATATGATGTGCCATCTCCAAAGCTCAGACAGGAGCATCGCTGAAAAGGGCCACATACACACTACACTGTTGAGCAAACACGCACAGATTCAATTTTATCTATAACAGCACGCAGGGCACTTTAACTCTACCATCTGCTGTACGTTCCAGCTGCACCCTCATTGTTTTGGGAAAATACCTAGTAGAGGTACTTCCAAAAGCTTATGGTCGAATGGCTTACTGCAGCTGGCAGTGCTTGCTCTAATGTTATATTCAAGCACTGTATCTGTGAGGCAATGTCTTAACTACCTCATGAAAATTACTCCGACATATTTCAGGCTTCTGTCAGCATGTCTTTTTAGCTGTTCCTTAATGATAATCAATAGATAATGAATTTAAAGAAGGTTCAGGTGATGTTATTTGTACTCTTTTAGCTGTGTTTTAGGAATTATGGTATAGTAAGTGTGAAGAAATCAGAGTGGCTGAAAAGACAACATGCCACCGGTTGAGACCGAACCCCCAACCTTCAAATGACACTTCCGGTGCTCTACCAATTGAGTTACGGCAGCAGTTGCTTTTCCGTCTTGCCTATCTGGTATTTTCATGCATATAACCTGGGGATGGTATAATCGGTACTGCTTGTGGTTATAACAGCAAGTGTGGAACATTCTTTTTTGCCAGTGGACATCGCGTAATTCATTTAGAAGCTGGTACCTGACCAATAAGCCCACGCATACTAGAAGGAATAAGTCTGTGGTAACAAGACCCCCGGAAGGAGTGGGATTTTAAGAGCTCACTTTTCTTTACAATGCACAACGTTAGTAACAACAAGTAACACAACCACAATCGCCAGCTAAAGTGCACTTGGCTGTAGTTGTTCTGCAAAAATTATGTCTTATTGTTCGTGTTTTAGCCACGATAGTAGCGAGGTTGTAATCCCAGCTCAAATTTCTTGATTAGTGTTGTTGTTCGGAGCGGACAATTTTTTATCTGCATTTCTACCAATACTGACTGCATGGTTTTAATTTTGACGAAATTGTGTTTTGTATTGCCATATACACTCAAACCTCGATATAACAAATCTGGATATAATGAAAATCGGTTATTACAAAGTAAATGAAATATAGTCTCGGAATAGATTTAGTATTAGGAATAAACCTTTATAATGAGTTTTCAGATACAACGAACTTGTTTTCTTGTAAGATTCAAGTTTGTTATAATGATGTTGGAGTGTACAGTTGAACCTCCTTCAGAAGAGACATGCTCCGGGCAGCAATTCTTGTCTCTTATTAGCAGGGTACCTCGTATGCATATTATTATCAACCCGTATTTTACCGTTAGCACACTGCTCTCTCTTATACCCGTTTGTCTGTAATAACAGTGTCTCTTATAAATGGGTTCGACTGTATATGTCTGGTTAAGCCTTATGCGCGTTATAAACATCTTTCTTGTTAACACCGGTAGCCATTGTGCAAGTGCTACATCTGTTGTAGTTTCCCTGTTGAAGCACTGAGTTATTTATATGTGCCAAGCACGCTGTGTAACAGCCCTATTCCATACCAGTGCGGGTTCTTTTAACAAGTATTTATTAAGCATAATTAGTTCCGACTGCCTATGTGCCATTTGCTTATGTAAATATGTAATGTGCCACTAACTTACGTACTGACACTTGTTACACGCTTTCTTGCATCAGCCGAAGGGTTCATCATTTCTCTCTGTCATTGCCCCTTGCCATCGTCCCTATTACTGAGCAGCTTTTATGATTATTTATTGTTTTTTATGTTGTGTCTTTACTTTTTTACTGTTCTGTGCTGAAGTTCAAAAAAATAGTCATTGCATAGAAGGAGATATTTATTTTACAGACGGAATACTCTATTTTTGCCAATGTCACTTCAACACATGTTCTTGAAGAAGTTTTTTAATAAAGATATTTATCAAGTATGTCTTGGACATTCTTCAAGTGATATTTTATAGCGAAAATAAATTTAAGTATGCATGCATACCTTTTTTATGACTATATGTAGGAGCTTACACTACTCTGAAATCCTGTGAGCAATGAAAAAAAAATAAGATGTTTAATGAAAAAAAGGAGGACAGATTGGCCTGGAAAGCCTGCTACTCTCACAAGTTTCTATTTATTTTACTCTTTTTTTAACATACCATTTAAACATTCACTTTTTGTTTCAATGTCCAAGCAGCCCTCCAGCTATCATCAGGATAAATAAATCATGAACGAATTATTAGGTAGAAGAAGCATTCTGTAAAAGTAAATCTTGCAATTATACAGGCCTCTTATTGTAGCAGCTATGCAGTGTGCACAGTTAACCGTGTTTCTAATGGTAAGGGATTATTTATGCCAAAGGACTGCACTTGTAAGCATGGAAGCAAGAGGGTGGTCAAAAGAATTCAAATGCACTTTGTTTTGTCTGGATTTCTCTTTTAGGCACTGGTCAGCATGCTCAGGACTTATTCACGTCAGCGATTTTCGGAGAATGCACAACCAACTTGGTTGCTCTGTTCAAAAGCTTTTCACGGCCACTCGGGGAAAGAGGCAGATTATACTTATCAGGTCTCCTCACCGTTTAATACATAATTTCAAAAAAACAAAACAATAAGTCAGTGGTATTGAAGCGACCAGCTCTCAGATTGCAGGCCGTTCTTCCGGCACAACACTTCACTTCAAGGGATAATCGTCACATACAGTTGACACAGAGTAAATTAAACTTTACAAAAGGTTGCCTATGCAATGTGCCATAAATGTTCTACTTTGTTTGGTAGATTGTATGACATGTTGTCCACGATATGTTGCCCAAGCCCTGCCCGTTGAATTATGATGTGGGGAACGTTCAGTGGGGGTCTAGGAAGGGGCAGTAGGGGCGATCCCCCTCCCAAAGCCTGTGGCAGCCCCCCCCCCCCGTCCCTCTCATCAGTGGTTGTCGTCCATCTCCTATCACCAATTAGAAGAAATCAATGCGACCACGGTGAGCATTCATTTCCAGTATTTATGCTATGACTGGGTTTTCATGCTAGCAAGAAGAAAAAAAAAAAGCTCGGACAATGAGCTTGCTGCTTGTCGAAAGTGCTTCCAATCAGTTTATTTTAAACAATTAATACACTATCAATACACATTTGCCTCGAGCCCCACCATCAATCAATCAATCAATCAAACGTTAATTGCTGTGGCGAAGTTACAGCGAACTACCCAGCAAATCGACTCTTAAAACTAATAGGTCAGGTTTGCGCGAGGCTCGCAGCTATGTCGTGTCTCCCGCATCTCTGGCAAAGTCTCTATGGAGGCTGCAAAGCGCGAAAACGATGACCTCCGAGATTTCGTCGCTGTTTGGTGTCGCGTGCGCATAGAGGTATCGTGTAAACGTGCTATTCTTGCAATGCTGGTGTTTACGACAACCGCTACATATTAACATGAACGGTCGAGCCTCATATTGCGTTAATTAAATGTGTATTTAAACCTCTAAAGCATCGCGTGCACATAAAAGTAACATTTGTGTATTTTCGCCTAGCTTGTTGCGAGCGCCACAAGTGTCATTTGCAAAATTTTAAAGTCTTTTACAACAATAATAAAAAACTTTACTAAATATTAATTTTTAAAATAGTATGTGCTTATTTTTTTAAGTTACAAACTTTTTGGTTACTTTTTGTAGTAATGTTTGCTAGCGACACCTATCACCAGAACGAGTGGACCACGATCTCGTTCATTCCTGCTGCCTTTTCCACGTTTCTGTGTTGCGGTGTAGAAGACGTTTCGTGTCCCCGTGACTTAAAAGTGAGTAAATCGTCATTAACTACTGGCAGTGTGTGTCCGCTTTGTCGCGCTGATCAAAATGTTGATCCTGAACTCGCAAAAGTACTCACATTCATTAATTAAGGGCCAAATCGCTTGGGAAATTCCAACAGCCGCGGTGTAAGGCATTAAGCCTAAGCCGAACAACACGTGTAGAAGTGTGCGCGAAGTACGATACGACCGATCCTTGTATGAGAAAAGAAAGCCGCGTGTTCGTCTCTTGAGTTATGTTTTCGCTACGTGGGGCAAGATGTTTAGATTGACTTCTAGCGCCGTTCTAAACTTTGACTTTGTCCTGGAAGCGCGAGATATGGTGTTTGTAAGCGCTCGTAAACAGCGCATACCGAATCGCGTGCTTTTCACGGTTTTCAAATTGTCTCTTCCGTTTATGCTATATGTGGTTTGTTTGCCGTAGTGTCAGTTCATGTATGGAACAGGGGATGAGGCACTTGTGTAGAGTATGCGTGAGACAGGCTAAATTTCACTCTCCATTCGTGCACATTAGGTAATGAGTAAATACGGTGCACTGATTCAAGCAGTTCAAAGTAGACTATACCCTCGTACCACACATGAAAGTAATTTGCCTCATCCTGCACATGGTTACACCTTGCACAGAAGTTACCCTGCACGTGCTTGCACCAGGCGTATGAAGTACTTCGCGCTGCCTAATTTTCTATGAGAGAAAGTAAACTTAAATACTGAAAACAAATTTATCTACTACTCGGCCAATTTCCTGCATTGGGTATGAGCCGTAAAGAAGAGCTTGCGTAGTTACAAATCGAAGTACGTGTTTTGGCAGTTTTGCGAAGCCTTTGAGGCTACTTGCGAACGTCGCGTCCATTGCTTCGAGTATGTGCTTTAAATGAAACTCTGTTGAATGTTGCCATTTCTGTAGCATTGCCCTTCGCGAGCGGCTACTGCTTCTTGTGGGTATTACTACGACGCTCGACTGAGGCCGATATAGCCCGATTGTATTGCTCAGCATACGGCGATCGAATAGACTAACTCTGAGCTTCGTCGCAGATGCGTTACGTCGCCGCTTACCTCTTGGCCTCCATGGGCGGCAACAAAGACCCATCTGCCGCCGACATCGAAAAGATTCTCGGCAGCGTCGGCATCGAATCCGACAGCGAGCGACTAAAAAAGGTCATCAGCGAGCTGAAGGGAAAGACGGTCGACGAAGTCATTGCAAAGGGTGAGCTGAGAGTTCTTTATGGTTTATTTTTGAAGCGTTTTGGCTCACCAGTGTCATACATGGCATGCAAAACATAACAACCCTGCCACATAGCACTTCGATGCCATTTGTACCTAATTTGAATTTACGTGGATAGTTGGCTAGCACACGGAGGCATTAATTGAAAATGGCTTGTGCAGATGAATGAGTTGGTTGTATTTAGTCGAATGTGTTAATCATGTATGAGCACTCTTGCTGAAAAGAGTTTGAATTCAAATATGTTATAACAGGTAAACTATTTCATGATAACCATTATTGTTGTCAGCGACAATGTCTAGAGCTTTGCTGGCCGTGTTAAGCCATGTGCTTATACATAATAGCTGTGAGTCCTAAGTACAGCCTGCACAGCAGGCTATGGCACCAGCGCAATCAGACATTTGCTGTAAACAATTTTTATTGAGGCCTGATATACAAAACATTTTTCACGCGTGTGGTAGCCCTTTTGTCCATTCCTGTCTGATTTGTCGTGACTTCAGTCGTCTGGAAATGACATTGCATCCTGTCATGTTGCAGTGCATGGCACCCGATGCCATTTCATGTGTCAAATGTACTTCGATAAAATTTACGTCAAACCTTCTTGTGAGACAAAGGCTTTGGCTCAGTTTTACTAGTTTCGGCAGATTACTTTGTAGATACACAGCTAGGTTCATTGTGCTACATGTTCAGAGCAGCCCCAGGGACTTGCTAGATCACAAATTGTTTTCTGAATGAGCTTGTGCATTGAAGCAATCAAGCTAAAAGTTATTGCATGGCTGAAAAAAGGGAATTGCCGCTTGTGCAATTTTTTAGAAAAAGTATTTCGTAGCAAATGGTCTCATTGACTTAAATGGCAAGTGCGTGTGATGCATCTCTACATTGTACGAAACCTAATTTTTGCTGTGGAAGTTGAGGGGAAGATTTAAGCTTGAAAAGAAGAGAAAGCGTTGAACAAGATTGTTGTGTGAGCTAACGTTTCAGGTAGGTGGTTAAATACTTTTCTAGATAAAGCTTCCTAAAATTAGCTTGAGGGGACTGGGGCTGCAATCGTTCAGCCACCATGGGAATGATAGGTAGTGTGGAAGTTCGCCTTGTCTTCGTGCTTTCGGCTTGGAATGCTCTCGTGCATTTGTTATCCTTGTGTGTTTCCGTGTTTAATTTGGATAAAAGAACGAATCATTGTGGACTTCGCAAACTGATCTGGATTCGTGAGATTAAAAAGTTAATGTGCTTAAGTGGAACTGCTAAACATTTGCCGATTTTCGTTTTGTGACAAAGTGGCTCCAGGCCACGTGAATCCAAACGGAGTTGAAAGGACGAAGACTAGGCAAATTTCTGTACTACCCATCGGTCCCCATGGTGGCTGGAGGGCCATACGTTGCAACTTCCATAGGCACTAGCGCCAAGAGTTCCCTCTAGTAAGCATTGCAGGAAACCATATGCTTTTGTATACGTTTGTAACATAACATGGCAACATATTTCACTTTGTAATTTTTTAAAGGGTTTCATTAAAGCCAGTGAAAGAACTGAGCCAGTGACTTGAAATTTGTGCCTATAATAGAGTATGATTTAATTGACAAGGTCTATGAACCTCTTTGGGAAGATCAAGCAATTGTTGCTATATGAATTGCTGGTGATAACTCATTGCTGTTTTCTTTTTCTGTGCAGGCAAGGAGAAGCTGGCTACAATGCCCTCTGGTGGTGGTGCAGCTGCTGCTGCGGCGCCCGCTCCTGCGGCCGCTGCTGGTGGTGGTGGTGCAGCAGCTCCAAAGGGTGAGTGCCTCATGCGGTCATACGTACCTGATAAGTGAAGTTGTAATAACTGCTGGCGAAAAGTCAGGTACATAGCTTGTTTAGCAGACCAGCTCCCTCTCCTTTAGAATGTCTGCCTAGACATGGCGGGTAAACACTGTTTCAAAAGCTAAATGCTGCTGTGTGTGCGAACAACGGGGCAGGGACAGCAGCATTCTGTGTTCATGCTTTTTGAGTAGTCTATTACTTCCCCTTTCCGCTGCCATTGGCAAGACTTATGGTTAGTTTAGCTGGTAGAGTGACCAATCTAAAAAGGCATTGGTCTGAGGTTCAATACTTAGACAAATGAATTCTTTGGCATCTAAACAGCTTTATTGCTAAGCAACCAGTATGGGTTTTCCTGTGGCTTTAGGCTGCAAGTGGGTGGTAGTCAACTTTCTTTCATTAACCCTTCTATCATTTAGTGAAATTATCCAGAATAGATTTGCAACTATTGCTTCAGATCAGTGTGGCCTTCAGAGAAAAGTGCCAAGCTTTCTATGGACTTTCGATTCGCATTTGTAACCTATTTGAGCGGTTAATAAGACCTCATTGTGTTTCTCTTGTAAAATATTAATTTCAGTAGACTCTCAGTAAACGGAAGTCTGGTGAATGTAACTGCTGGTTAATTGGAACGAGTGCTTCTGACACAATTGTATTGCTCTTGTCTTCTACACCCCTCGTCATCTCATGGTAAACCTAACTACTGTATTTACTCGCGTAATCCTCGCACTCGCATAATTCTCGCAACCCCCACATCGCCCAAGAAAAATACGATTTTTTTTCCTCGAGTAATTATCACACTCCCGAAAACCGCCGCAATAATGTCTGCTTGTTCTAGCCACTGATGATAGCATGTTCCATATGGTGCCATCTCTTAAGCATCAAGTGTACTATTGCACGCAGATCTAATCCAAGCCAAATTGAAGTGGCCAGTGCGCGTTGCTGCGTGTTTTGTATGCTGTGTCGGTAATCTTGGCACGTTATGGGGTGATACTGAAGCTACACGGCTGCTTCAAGTTGCAAGTGATAGATCATGCACTAAACGGCAGCAACAGGGCCGCCGGTAGGCCCTTTGGAGTCTACGAGTTTTGTGTTCGCTACTGGTGACAGCAGCTGAAAGCCACCAAGACGCGTTAAGCCTGCCGTGCGCCTAAAATTGGGATTGATGGTAAACTTTATTTCTTCAGAAGAAAACTGCGCACGATTCTGTTAAATAGCCATCAGCCCAATACTGACGTCCTACGCTTACCCTTTGAGGGCTCTTGTTGAACGAAGAACGCTACCGTTATGCCTGCAACGCCCACAAGCTTTGCTCATGGTATTCTTAATTCTCGACTATTTGCTTGCACTTTTTGTGTCTCAAATAAATCTTGCTTTGTGTTGAACCTCTGCTTTTATTATTGAGGTAAATTTTAATTTGTACTTCTCAAAGCTTGCTGTTGGTTGCTGGTGTGAGAATCCCAATTTGCGGCCACTTCGTTTTCTTTTTCGCTCTGTACGTTTTCGTGGAAAGTTTTCCCCGAGTAATTCTCGCACCTCCCAACTTTGCATCAGTTTTCCGGCAAAAAAGTGCGAGGATTATGCGAGTAAATACAGTACTCTTGTTGGACAGAACATATTTCCTTAGTCCCTTCATGTTCAGATTAATAAGAGTACTCTACAGTTGAACCCTTTTATAAGAGATGTGCACCAGGAAGCAATTCTTGTCTTTCATGTCAGGCGTCTTGCAGGGTACCTTGTTTGCGTTTTAATATCAACCCCTATTTCAATGTTGGCACATTGGTGTCTTATAAAGGGGCTCGGCTGTAGATAAGATACGGCTACAAAGTGAACATTTTGATGGCTTTGCACTTTACTAAATCTTAACTGCCTAGCAGTTAGTTATGCAGCAAAGCTGTCAACACATGCTTAGTCTTGTATTTCACTGTCTATGCCCTTAATTTTCAAATTTGTAATGGTGGCACCTACCTTAAACCTTGTTTTGTTTGTTTTTTGCAGAAGCAGCCAAGAAAGAGGAAAAGAAGGAAGAGTCCGAGGAGGATGATGACATGGGTTTCGGCCTG
This sequence comes from Rhipicephalus annulatus, assembly GCA_013436015.1. Taxonomy (NCBI): domain Eukaryota; kingdom Metazoa; phylum Arthropoda; class Arachnida; order Ixodida; family Ixodidae; genus Rhipicephalus; species Rhipicephalus annulatus. Next base: position 219,647 of record WOVY01003470.1, on the reverse strand, counting down.
TTCGACTGAGGTCGCAACACTGACACAAGCCATTTTCATTCATTGTAAATGAAGGTCATGGTTGCTTTATTGTACATTTGTCTATTCTTTCATGTGGGGGTGTCAGGTTGCATAGTATCAGCAGCCAGTGTTGTGGATTTCATAACAGTGACAACTTGCCGCAACCAAAATGTTTTAGAGGAATGGAAAGTTGTTGGCAATGATTTATTATCGGGTTGAGTCATATTATCAAGCATAAGACCCAGGTTATTAGCTTATTATTTTCTACCAGGCAAATACATTACATCGTGTGTTTGTAACATTTATGGTTGGCTGTTTGAAATGTGCCACGCCCAAGAATTATCATATTTTTTCTAATACATGCCGAACTTGTTTTCCCTAAAACGTTGCTCATAATCTGCTATCAACCTACCGTATTTACTCGTGTATTGAACCTACTCGCGTAATGAACCCACACCACACCTTGGTCCTTAAAAAACAATGTATCTATTGCTTTTATTTCGGTATCATAGCCAATGCCGTCGACGATCGAAACAACAGTAAAATTATGCCATTAGATCACAAACTCACAACACAATAAAAGTCAAAACTGAGTTTTGCAACCATGCGAGCGCGTACGACGTCAATAAAAATTTGAAGGTCATGCCTTTTAAAGGGGTCCTGCAACACTTTTTGGGCATGGTCAGAAAACGCTGCCGATCGGTAGTAGAGGCTCCCGACAACACGCAAGCCAAATATAGCGCAGCACACGGCCTGGAATCCACAATAAATTATGAAAGTCAGCTAAAAATTGCTTTTTCTTCTCTCAAGAAATCACACTTAGTAATCCCATCTATCAGCCATCGGCTGATTTGAACATGGCGCACTTGCTCGTTACAGAAATCGGCATGGGAGGCCGCCACTTGTGCGCGCGTGATCACACTTAAAAAGCTGTGTATTTGAAAGAAAAAGTTGTCAAGGTCACAAGGCGCGCTTGTCGTTTTTTTGTCGCCCTGCAATTGCAGCACGCAACAAACCTTTGTAACTCCACTTGCACTGGATGGATCCTTAACATTTTTTCGGCGTTGAATTTGTGAGGCAATAAGCTCTTCCAGTGAATTCATTCCATGGTTATTTGAAAAAGTGTTTCAGGGCCCCTTGTGAAGGTCTTCGAGTCTTTTTTTATCTAGGGACCTTAGCACCTTTTGCGGCACATCACCATCTCTCGAATGCAGGAGAAACCTCTTTGCATATAGCTTTACGATCTGTATGCATTTCATGGCCTCAGCTCGAGCGTATGAATTGAACTGCGGACCTGACAGGTAGGAATTGTCCCCAGCATGTAGTTAAAGCATTATCGCCATGTATTGAGGATGAGTGTTCCTGAAATCGCCCTGGTCGTTTGCCTGAATAACTTCTCTGGCACATTTGTTATAGGTGAAAATTTACCGTAACGATTCGTGGCTATGTATTTTTACACCACACATTTGCATATCGTATCATGAAGCTTGCTGAACTGGGTCTATTCTTGAATTAGTTTGTGCACGTGTTACGTTTGTACATGTGTGTGAAATGTCATAGCAAGGGCAATGACTTTTCGCAAATGAGCCACATTCCCGCCGTTAATATACCTCATGTTCTGACTAGGTTCTCAAAGCTAGAGCTACACATCACCAAGAATCATATGTTAATTTCAGAGTTCCTACTGCCACTGCAACTTCCTCTGTTGCAGCCGCAGCTTGCAAACACGTGGGAGGCGTCCTGACGCGTCATGCTCGGAGGCAGCCTTTGCACCTGCTGCGCCAGTTGTCACATAATCGTAGAGGGTGGTAGCGCGCTTTTGGCTGGTATGGCTGGGCAGAGCCTACGTGCCACGACATTGCTACAAGAAACCTGCATATACGACAGTCTTTACCGCTGTTCACAAACATGGAGTAGGTCTAATACCATAAATTCTGGAATGAGGATTGCACCTGCTTCCTTTTCAGACTAAGTAATTTAGGGTGAAAAATGTTATTCATGCATTAGCAGCACACCGCGTTTTCAAAAGCTCCCAACAAATGCAGCTGCTCCGCCATGTTCGCACTAAAACCTGAGATTTCCCTACATAGGCTGTGAAGTCGCTAGCCGTGCTGCCTGCTGGTGCTCAGATGCACTGGCCTGGGGCCTCACTCTTTGTTTGTTGCTCAATGTGACACCACTGCTCGCATTTGTTTTTGCGCGGTCGGGACGTCACAATGGCAGGGCTACACAGTTGACATCAAGTGCCAAATAATACTTTTTGCCGAGAACTTCAGCAATTGTGCCGCTGAGCATGAGTTCAGAACACAATGTATAGAAGAAGTTGATTGGGCAGGACCGACTGTTTGCATGCAATGGCATCAAGCTTTTCGTTGCTTGGCAACCAGCAGGCATGATACTCTTGAAGAATAACTGGGGCTCCTTGTGAAAAAGGAGCGTGACAAAGTGCTTCCGGTTACCTGTGAAGATACAGACGAATGCCCAGAGGTTGGCACAACGAGACTGGATTGGCTGGTCAACTTTTGAAGGGGCCAACAATTGACCAGAAGCAATGAAAAGACCATTAAGTATAGTCTCAGATTTCAGCATTCTTTTTGCATTGTAAGATTTATATCTTTAAATCTCACCTTAAAGTAACAAAAATTATCGTGTGGTGCAGCCTAGGAGGAAAGAGTTGAAGCTGGGTTATGAAATATGGAGTTGATCACTTCACTGTACGTAGTTGCGTAGTCTGATGCTGTCATGAGCGCCATTCCTCAAATTTAGAGAATGCGTATTATTAAGCCCCGCTCAATTCTGCACGGCTTACGACGTAAAAGGAGTTGCACAGTGAGAAGCACCTGAACCACTCGCGCTCACTGTTTGCAGCATGTCAGTATACAACTTCATATTCGCTTCAGATAGAAAAATTCTGATTACAAATGGTTTGTAATGTTTTCGAGTTTACCATTCCGGGATTAGAGACTGACCGATAAGCTTTCCATTCCGCTAAAAAAAAAATGGCTGCGTAAAAATTGGTTGTCGGTCCCAATTAAGGCAAGTCGGAACAGGGTTCATTAGTTATGCATTAGAATGGACTGTCTCTCTATCGTAAAACAACCATCTGTAGGTGTTTGCTGGCACTGTATGAGGAACGGCTGATAGCGTTCCAGCATTGCGTTAGCTCCACTGTTAGAAATAATTACATTCTCAGCCAGATAGGGAACCCTGTTCTACTTTGACATGCCCACTTGCACAATATTCAGAACCAACGGATGTGTGCCTCTTGACATGTCATAAGCACACGGTTCACCTTGATGCTGTACTGCATGGGACGAAACTGCTGCCATACATAGTATTTTGCCGCAAAGCCCTACTGAAGAATGAGAGTTCCTCAAGAATAATCACGCTAATGAGAAGGGCTTGGTGAAAAACAAAGCGACAGTCAAAGTGGTTTGGTTGAAACATCCATGGGCAGACTAGCAGCTGCCAAATATGCTGGCCCTATATTCATTAAAGGGCCAACACAGGCTTGGTCGTCGTACCTGGCGGTATAGGCACCCGGCAATGCAGTTTACGAGATTTGATGGTAGCGTCAAAACACGCAGCCTAGCGAGTAGGCGCAGCAAAACAATCTTCCAATGCGTAGCCTAGTGAGTAGACGCAGCAAAACCGGACTTGCACGTTAATATTATTTTCTTTTTGAGTTGTGTGTAGGAGGTCATGGCTGATTATGTTAGTGCCCAGGAAGCGTTCTTTGAAAACGTGCCAAAAAGGGCACTGACACTTAAGCGTTTGAATGTTTTCAGTAAGAGTTCCATTTTCTTGGTATCCCTGGCGATCGGTACCAACAATGCTGAGGCGGCCCAAGATAAGGTCCCTAGATGAAACTTCGTCGCGCCCTCTGGTCCACTGTCGGGTGCGTATACACCAGAGCACAACGAGCTCAATGCTTGCTGCCATATTAAAAAGCACGTGGCGCCATCTGTTGCAAGCGCGGCAAAGCAACACCCTCAACTGCCACACGAGCAGACGGTCTGCTAATCAAACGTGAAACTTCACAACCCGAGTGCGGCTGTAAGCAGGTTTTGCTCTGTTCCTGTACTAAACGTTTGTGCTGATTGCGTGTGAAACGTCGAGGAGACCTTTCTCAACAGTCCGGAATGTCTGCAGCACGTGCATTGTAGACTGCTGAAGCAACTTTATCAGGTATGTATGATCCGCCTGAAAGAAACGCGAACAGCGTTAACTGCGGCGTGCCTTGGTTGTGACAAGGCAGAATTTGCACTGTAAACCGGCGTCAACGTAGCGCTAGAATCTGGCTCCCAACTGCAGTCACTGTATATGCTACCTAAAGGTAGCACATACAGTAACTCTAGCTCCAACTTACGCTCATGCACCGCATGTGTATCTATTGCCAGTCCTGCCGGGCACTCGGAACACACACGTGGTGCAAAAGTGCCAGCCAGAACAAGATTTTAAAATGCTACGGTGACGCCGGCCAAAAGCCCGTGTAGGTTCACCTATTGACGGTCAAGGCATGTCGCAGTTCGACCAAGTTGAAGCCACGATTTCAGCGCCGTTCATGTCTCTTTGCGTTGTAGTAAGCATGCGCGGCGCGTGCATCCACGCGTGAGTATATCCTATTGTTTACATGCGGCCTGCGAAAGAGTACGACAATAGTTCAGTGCCGCAACTACAGGCATGCTGCACGCAAATCGCTGCTGTATAGTGGGACAGCTGGAGTCGCGCGAACAAACGCAATAGTTATACTTACTCGTATACTTCAGTGGGCTCGTAGTTTTTTCTGCTGATTGTGATTACATCCTATCGGGCGGCGAAGCTCAGCGTTTTTCGTTGTGGACGGAAATCTGTGCAATCGCAAAACACCGCACCAGCACGATTCACGCGACGCCTTGTGAACTTCACAGGCAGTGCTCAGCAATCTCTTCCTCTTGCGCTGGTTGTTGTCGCATAAGATGACAGCGCAGTGGTACCCAGATGACATTTTATAAGCGGGCTCAGCGTGAAGAGGCGCTTTTTTCGCATTTTAAACTCCCAGAGCTACTGCATACCATGCTAGCGAGGCGCGCCTTGGCAGTTGCAAACAAATTATGGCGTCTCTGGGAGCGAGGGTATACCGCCAAAGGCGCCTGGGTGCGAGATAGGCGTGCTCTCGTCTATAGCCACTTCGACGCAGCCATGAACAAGCCCTTTACGGACCAGGTGGCAAAGAATTGCTCGTGACGGAGGATGCCGCAATGACACCGATGGGATGCTGCAAGAAGGCTAGCTCCTGCGAAGTCTCGACGTGGGAAAAGGACAGATCGAAGGACTTGCCGGCGGAAGTTATCGTGAGTGGATTTAAAAAGTGCTGCATTGCCAAAGTGCTCGATGGCAGCGAGGACGACATCATTTGGGACGCTGCGGATTACGGAAAGAATCCGACGAGGACAAGTTTCCTTGCACATATGACGAAGCTGCCGCTCCTGGTAGTGACTAAGGTGTTAAGTTATTGTAAATAAAGGTGTCCTATGTTTAATTTTTTGCCGTTTCTAAGAAAACATCAGTCGACCAATATTAGACAAAGTTATTTCTCGTTGAGCACTATATTTGGTGGTCAGCCTTTATTTGTGCCTGACCTATTTTCAATTAAATATGGTAATTACCTTGTACCTCCGGAACTTCATACATTACCTTGTACCTCCGGAACTTCATACAATCCTAAACCTTTCTGGCAATATCTAAAGGGATGTGGGTCTGATCCGGTTGGAATAAATGAACTTATTTTCGATGGACGCACTCTTTCCAATGATACGGATAAAGCCACGTGCCTAAATAATTACTTCCAATCCGTTTTTCTTCCTAAATCTGCATTGAGCTCACCCTTGCCAAGTAGCAGTGTTCCTCTCATGGAACCTCTTGAAATTAGTGTCAGCGGTATTGAGGCCTTGCTCAGGAATCTCGACGACAGTAAAGCTATCGGCCCTGACGGTGTCTCTCCAAGAGTTTTAAAACAGTGCGTTAACCCCATTTCGCTCTACCTTTACCTGATCTTTGAAAAATCACTAAGTACTGGCCAGTTGCCACAAGACTGGAAAGTGGCAAATGTAGTCCCGATCCACAAAGGAGGTCCTAAAAAAGACGTCACGAATTATAGACCTATTTCGCTTACCTCGATATCATGTAAAATCATTGAACATGTAATATATAAGGCTCTAATGAAGCATTTATTAGATTACGATTTGTTAACAAAGACTCAACACGGTTTTCGTAAGGGCTTTTCCTGTACGACCCAGCTTCTCGAGTTCTATAACGATCTAGTATCTGAAATTGATCTAGGTGGGCAAACAGACTGCATCTTTTTAGACTTCAGTAAAGCTTTCGACACTGTTTCGCATCCTCTGCTCCTCGAAAAATTACGCATATTTAATATAGATGAAAGAATTTTTAATTGGATAGAGAATTACCTGTCACAACGCCGCCAATGTGTTGTCCTGAATGGTACTAAGTCGGAATTTCTAGAGGTCACGTCGGGCGTCCCCCAGGGATCTGTATTGGGGCCTCTGCTATTCATAATTTTTATAAATGACATTAACAAAGATATAAGCTCAAGTATACGGCTCTTTGCTGATGATTGCGTAGTCTACAGAAAAATTCAGAAAGAACATGATGTCCTTGAATTGCAGGCTGATCTTGCACGTATTCATCAATGGTGCCTTAAGTGGCAAATGAAGTTAAACACAAATAAGTGCGTTCATGCGTGTTTTACAAAGAAGAAAAAAATATTTGATGCAAATTTTAGTCTAGGAGGAAATAAATTAGATAAAAAATACTCGTACAAATATTTGGGTGTATTGCTGTCGCATGATTGTTCCTGGAATGCACATGTGGATTATGTGGTTTCCAAAGCCGCGATAGCGTTGAATTATATTCAAAGGAATTTGAGATGTGCAGATCCTAACCTTAGAAGCACGGCCTACCTCACTTGTATTCGTCCAATCCTGGAGTATGCCTGCACTCTTTGGGACCCAACACAAACAGGTTTGATAAATAAATTAGAAAAAATACAAAACAGAGCAGCCAGGTTTGTTTTGGGTCGGTACGGACAAAAGCAGAGTTGTACCGAAATGAAAAAGGAGTTAAACTGGGAGTTACTGTCGTCCCGTCGCAAAAAATTGCGTTTGAAGCTTTTATACCAGATATTTCATAAAAAAACGGGACTAGACAGCGACACTTACTTAAAAAGACCAGATTACATATCTCAACGTACAGACCACATACACAAAATAAAGCCGTGCCGGGCCAGGACGAACCTGTATTCAAACTCGTTTTTTGTTAAAACTATTAACGAATGGAATTGTTTGACATCTGAGCAAGTGTGCAGTGTTAATGAAGATGTATTTTTTTCAACTTTGTAACCCCCCTGCTGTAACGCCTCTGGCAAAGCGGGGATATGTATGAATAAAGAATAAAGAATAAAAATTTTTGTTCGCATGCATCACGTTTTCCATTTTTTTATTGTTCTGATGGGGCATCTTTTTGACTAAAAGTACCTAGTAATTGTGATTTCATCCAGAATTACCTAATTTTGTGAGCAGAAATGGTGGTGAAATTACACTAATTTGGAATTCTGATCTCTTGCATATTCCTTTTTTTCTCTTTTGTTCTTTGTGTTCTTGCACTGCTTCATTTCGCAACATACTCAGCATGGCTACGCCAAACATCAAACGTGCTCCACGTGCGCTTCAAGCTGTAAAGAACCAGCCACTCTCTTAATTTATTGCGGCATTACTACATCAGAGAATTTTAAAGCTCATTAAAAGAGGCTAGCTGTTGGGGAGAGAGTTGCATAGGTGTAAATACCCGAGGGGTGAAAGGAGGGCTAAAGTAAAACAATATGGACATCTGCATATGCTGTCCGTGGAAGTGTCGTCTCAATTCAGGCAATTTAGGTGTGCCTTTATCAAGTCCGATTGGCTTCCCTGGATATTCTTCATATTTAGTGTTTATTTGTTGCAATAGGTGTCTTGATTCTTGTCACACAAGTCCCGTTTATTAGGGAGGCGATCGCCGGGCTAATTCCAAGAGCCGAAGTATCGGCCCCCCGAACCGCACCACGAAAGCGTGGACAATTTAGAAGTGGTCCTTTTTGGCGCGCCAGCGGACGCCGGCTGTGGCCCAAAGAACAAGTCAGAGCCGAGAGTTGATAAACAAACAAATTATATTCTCAATAATGGCAGATCGAAAACAATACACAAAAATTGACACTCCACAATAGTTGCATACAATATGTCACCAATCAAACCAATCAATCAACGTACTACACAATACAATCAGCCACACTTGAAACAACGGACACGGACAACAATACGCACTACAATGCAGTCGCATGCATTGAACAACCAAGACACTTAAAGACTAAAGAGATAGAAAACCTATTCAGTCCAAAGTTCTTGGAACCAAAGTCTAGATGATACTCTTCCGAGAATCACTCACTCAAAGTCCAGCGTTGTTGTCGTTCCGCAGCCCTCGAAGTTTCTCTTCCAGGAAACCTCGCCGGAGTTTCTCTTCCAGGAAACCTCCCGTCTTCAATAGGCCACTCTCCAAGCTTCAAACTTCTTCGCCGGAACACGTCGGCTCCACACACGCAGCTGTTGCCACGGGTCTTCGCTCGATAGCGGTAAACACACGCTCTTGCCTGTAGCCCGAGTCGTCACCCCTCAGGTGGAAATCTTCTTCATCTCCGGCCTCGTCCCTACGGACCAAAACTTCGCCGACTACACGGCGGAATCCCTACGCACTCTGGCGCTCACTTCCGTCTCCTCCTGCTTTCTCGTCTCGGCCGCTCGATTAAATACCTTCCGCGCCACCTTCCAGAACGTTCTCCTCATTTCGTCGGCGCGATGCGCAGCGAAGGCTGGGAAGAGGGCGAGACGGTTGGAATGCCCTCTCCGGCCGGTGAGTCAACTCGGTATGGCCCCGCCCCGTTCGTTCTAGAAAAATCGCGGGCTTGCTGGGCCGCCGATGCGGGGTGAGGAGGTTCATCGCTTCGCCGCTTCCGAGAGGAGAGGCGCCGCGCGCCCGGGAGCCCTGGATGCTTGTTTTCTTTTTTTTTTCTTTTGACCTCGCGGCGTTTCTCCCGCCCGTTGTCGCAAGAATTTGGCGGCGCGCTCATTTTTAGCGCTCGTTCTGTGACACTGCCCCCCACTTTAAGAATATTATCTCATAATATTCAAAACCACACAAACGAGCGCGAAAAGTCACCACACACTCAAAGACTGTAACATGGTCCGTCGCTCATGTCACGTCACATTCACAATAGATCGCTCAATACAATCGTACATTGTAGTTCAATTCCACAACACATGAAATATAGCCACAGGTACATGCCTACAACACTTCATCACACATTCCAAATATTACAAACGTACAAAGTTCTGTCTATACAACAATTATACAACACTATACATCACATCATCGCACAGAACACTGACTCGCTCGACATACACTTGAGACACAGGATAACAAGAACATTACCACAACATATGTCACTCAGCCCTGCCAAACACATTATGATTCCACCTCAGCACCTATCCTGTGTGTTTCGAGCTGTGCTTGCGTACCTTTTTGCGGTGCTCGCTCGATCTCTTCTTGTGTTTCCACGTTCCTTTTCGGCGAGCCTTTTCCAACGACGGTAACTGAGGCGTCGTCTCAGCCATCGCTGTCTCTTCCGACACCGTTAACGCGTCATTACATTCGACGGGTCCTGTCTGTTTATTTTCCCGTTTGATCATGCCTCTACATTTTGCCCGGCTGGCCGACTCCGTCTCCTTTACACTGTCGGTCGGTTGAGGTCGTGCCGACGTAAGTCCGGTTGCTCGGCCCGTGAACTTATTCGACCCGATCAACTTCTCACTCACTGTCTCTTGCGCCGCGGCTTCCCCTTGGGCTCTAGTGAGATCCGTCACGGGATGCTCCACCATTGTATCTCGCGGTCGCTGGGTTGGCGAGGGCTCTATCTTCGGGTCTTCTCCCAAACATTCCGGATCATTCGGTCCTCGCGCCCCGTCGATGTTTCCGATGACAAGGTCGTACAGGGGGGTCGTCATACATAGAGCGGTAACTTTCCCGCTGAAGTACGGGGTCTCCACCTCAATCTCTGCTTCGGGAAGTATTCGAACTGTGCGGTCAATTAGGCAAACTGGTTTCGTTCTGCCTGTCAGCTCACTTTCCCGTACCAAATCTCTCCGCACGATAACAGTGGAGCTACCGGTATCTCTTAACACCGTAATCTTTTTGTCCGCAACTTTTCCAGGCAGCGCTGGCATTCCTTTCGTAACACCGGTTGGCTGTTTTGACATTACAGCACCCACAATAGGAATTTTCTCCCCGTTTTTCAACTCTACGAATCCATCGGTGACGGCATTATTATCAGATTTCGGTGCCGCTTGCACACAGGATACCTGGTGAGTTTGACTCGCTCCGTTTCGACATGCATCTGCTTTGTGCCCAGTCTGACCACACTTGAAACATTTTACAACCGTAGGGCTCGTAAAGATCGTTCGACAGTTTTTCGCGCGATGACCCACTCGGTTGCACAGAAAACATCGCGGAATGCTCTCTGGTGCACGCTTCTTTTCTTCGGGAGCCAATTTCTTCGTATCATCGGGACAATCCTTCTTGACCTTGGCCAAATTAGTGCCTCCTTGCGCTTCCAAGAATTGATCAGCTAATTCAAGCATTCCTTCAAGTGACTCAGCCTTCCTCTCTTTCAAGTACAGCGACAGGCTTGGGTGGCAACTAGTAAGAAATTGTTCTCTAATTAGGAGCTCTCTAAGTTCATCGTACTCGTGCGCTGTCCCTGAAAGTTCAATCCATCTGTCGAAATAATGGCAAAGTCGGGCGGCATACTGCGTAGCCGTCTCCCCATCAGCTGGCTTTCCTGTCCTAAATCTGTCCCGGAATCCTTCCACGGTAAATCTAAATCGCTTCAGCAAAGCAGCTTTCACCTTTGCATAGTTGGCTGCATCTGTCGGCGTCAGCCTACCGTACACACTGAGCGCTTCACCACTCAAGCAGGTACTTAAAGCAGTCGCCCATTGATGTTCCGGCCAATTCTGGCTCCTTGCAATCGTCTCGAATCTGTGAAGGTACGCGTCAAGGTCATCCTTCCTTTCATCAAACGCTACGAGCAGCTTGCTTGGGTTCAAGCGGAATCCGTGGTCCTCCCGTTCGCTGCTTTCAACTCTAGCTTGGACGGGAGTTTCACTTCGCTGTTGCAAACGGAGCCGCTCGAGTTCCATCTCGTGCTGCCGCTGCCGCTCCCTTTCCTCTCTTTCTTCTTTCGCCCTTTCGGCTGCCAAATTCTCTCTCTCCAACTCAGCTTCTTTTTCCGCTTTGGCTCTTTCGACCGCCAACCTCTCTCGTTCCAACTCAGCTGTTTTTTCTTCCTTGGCTCTCTCAGCTGCCCACCTTTCTCTCTCCACCGCCTCTTTCTCCTTCTGGCTTACCCATTTCCGTAGTTCGGCGCCGGAAAGACCCATCTTCTCACCAAGCGCAACTAACTTTTCGATATCCATTGTGTCTCGCAACTCGCAAATAAAACCTTGCCGCGTGCAAAAAGTATCTGCCTAAATCAGTCTATCGGAACACTCCCCTGCACTCGTTAACGAGAACACTGAACAACACACAAAATCGTTCCGATAGCACTATCAACAACTCGAGGCTCTTTCTCACTACTTTGGACACACTGTGCACCAAAAGGTCCTGTCGCGGACGCCAGATTAATTGTCACACAAGTCCCGTTTATTAGGGAGGCGATCGCCGGGCTAATTCCAAGAGCCGAAGTATCGGCCCCCCGAACCGCACCACGAAAGCGTGGACAATTTAGAAGTGGTCCTTTTTGGCGCGCCAGCGGACGCCGGCTGTGGCCCAAAGAACAAGTCAGAGCCGAGAGTTGATAAACAAACAAATTATATTCTCAATAATGGCAGATCGAAAACAATACACAAAAATTGACACTCCACAATAGTTGCATACAATATGTCACCAATCAAACCAATCAATCAATGTACTACACAATACAATCAGCCACACTTGAAACAACGGACACGGACAACAATACGCACTACAATGCAGTCGCATGCATTGAACAACCAAGACACTTAAAGACTAAAGAGATAGAAAACCTATTCAGTCCAAAGTTCTTGGAACCAAAGTCTAGATGATACTCTTCCGAGAATCACTCACTCAAAGTCCAGCGTTGTTGTCGTTCCGCAGCCCTCGAAGTTTCTCTTCCAGGAAACCTCGCCGGAGTTTCTCTTCCAGGAAACCTCCCGTCTTCAATAGGCCACTCTCCAAGCTTCAAACTTCTTCGCCGGAACACGTCGGCTCCACACACGCAGCTGTTGCCACGGGTCTTCGCTCGATAGCGGTAAACACACGCTCTTGCCTGTAGCCCGAGTCGTCACCCCTCAGGTGGAAATCTTCTTCATCTCCGGCCTCGTCCCTACGGACCAAAACTTCGCCGACTACACGGCGGAATCCCTACGCACTCTGGCGCTCACTTCCGTCTCCTCCTGCTTTCACGTCTCGGCCGCTCGATTAAATACCTTCCGCGCCACCTTCCAGAACGTTCTCCTCATTTCGTCGGCGCGATGCGCAGCGAAGGCTGGGAAGAGGGCGAGACGGTTGGAATGCCCTCTCCGGCCGGTGAGTCAACTCGGTATGGCCCCGCCCCGTTCGTTCTAGAAAAATCGCGGGCTTGCTGGGCCGCCGATGCGGGGTGAGGAGGTTCATCGCTTCGCCGCTTCCGAGAGGAGAGGCGCCGCGCGCCCGGGAGCCCTGGATGCTTGTTTTCTTTTTTTTTCTTTTGACCTCGCGGCGTTTCTCCCGCCCGTTGTCGCAAGAATTTGGCGGCGCGCTCATTTTTAGCGCTCGTTCTGTGACAATTCTAGAGTTTCCCTGTTGGAGACCTCAAAAGTATCGAGTGTTCTCCAACTTTTTCTTAACTTGTGCTATAATATTTGTAAACACGATTGAAACGCGACATAAAGGAGTTCTGAACACACCCCTCATGCTTGGGGAGGAAACTGAACTGCTCAAAATCTTGCAGTCGTGCGCAGCAATGACTGTTCGCTAGTGGATCACGAAGTTGCCATAAAGTCTGTGTATTTCTTGAAATGAACACATCATCCTGTGTCATCTGCTACACCGCAGATGGAACACCAATATCAATGTGCGAGAACGAACGGGGTCTAGAGGCACCATAACTAGCGCGCACCGGCTACGGAAAGGGAGCAGCTTGAGTGTTTACAGAAGTCTGCACACGTGTTTACTACACATAATGCATGTTAAAATGAATGAAACAACACACGCCTAGTGCGTGCGCCGAGGCAGCTTCTGTGTTACCTTTCCTTGATGTTATCTAAAAACACGCTCGGAAAACACAGCATATCCGCGGAGTGAATGATGATGAGTGGGCGAAGCTCAGGAGGGTCATTGGTAAAACCGTGAATCTTGCCCCCGGCTGTCTGTCTCCTACTCATCGGAGTGGGAGCGAGCACCGCAGTGCCACCTTGTGAGCACTCCGAGAGCAAGGGGTGGCTACGACGGCAGACAAGCCTCCGCCTCAAGGAGCTTAGCCCCTAAACCTCGCCGGGTCTCTTATAGGGCCTCAGTCGACGCGATGATGATAGCCGTCTTTCTTCTATGTCGATGTACTCAACCGCCTGTGTACCTCATGTGCCCGCCCTCGAAAGCTTTCTGCAATTCACGCATTTTTTTTAGTGCCTACACGATTGAAGGCTTTGGAAGCTTTCTGAACCTCACCTGGTTTGGCACTGCCTCTGTCATCGGCCCGGCCCAACTTTGACCAAGTGATGTTATGCGATGACATCTTGTTATGCGACGTCACAAATTATGACATCTTTGACCTTATAACTTGTCAATTTTTGTCATCACTCATATAGATGCTGCCGGCGTAAAAAGCCGGTCATTTTTCGCGTTTGATGAGACGTCTAAGACTTTCGGCTTTAAAGGGACACTAAAGGCAACTATTACGTCGATGTTGATTGCTGAAATAGCGGCCTAGAAGCCTCGTAGTGTTACTTTTATGCGAAGGAAGGGCTTATTTTGAAATAAAATTACGTTTTAGTGTTCCGCATCGGGTTAGCGCACTTCAAGTTACCCGCCTCAAGAAACGGACCGCCAAACTGTGCACAACGTTGCCCAGCTTTACTGTGCGGCCGCCGATACTAGTAGCAGCAAAACGAAAGCAGCGGAGCCACAGCAGCAACAAAGGCCACTGATCAATTTTCTGTCATTGGCTCCGAGATAGCAGACGTGTTTTAGTTCAACTAGACCCCGCTAGATGGCTTGACCTGTCCAGTTTACCCACGCGATATTTGAATTTTCGAACCACTTGCGCCATTCTCCATAGTAACCTCCGGTGGTTCTTTTTCCATGAAACAAGCCGCATTTTATTACGTCTCTTGGTGCACAGAAGGCTCTTTATTTTGTGCAGCTAGAGCAATTACTAGCGATTAATTGTAGGTGGTTCGTCTGACGTCATCAGAACGAACTTGAGAATGTCCTACTGCGGAGCATGTACTTTTGTGCATTTACCTTAATTTCTTGGTAAGTAGGGAACTTCTGTTGATAATATTGTCGTTTGTCGTTTTAGCTGTTGTCATACATTGAGCTTTCACTCTGACGTAAATTGTTATTTGACTTGAGTGTCCCTTTATTTTATTTTTAATAATTCCTAGTTTCATCTGGCTGCACATATTCTCTAGCCCGTTCTACCATTGGTTGAAGAGAGTTGTAGATGATCCCCACGCATGGTTCTTCTGCATGCGGTTGAAGTGCGAAGAAGTTTCTTCTGGGAAAGTTGTAGATCCGGTGGTTCTTCAATGTCAGCTGCGGGGATTCCCCTGTGAGCATATTAGACGCGCAAGATGACAATCGAGAGTGATTTCCGTCTTGTTTTTCTCGATTTTCAATTGGGGCATCAAGTCTTCCGTTAAAAGGACGGACAACCAATTTTTGTCGTAATTTCTATATTGAGCACCGTGAAAAGTTTACCTATGAGTGCGTCTAATCACGCAATAACAACGTGAAAGGCATCATGAAACAATTATAAAGTGTTTTTCTGGCGTCTGTGAAGCTGTAAAAATACTTTGGAAGTTCGCCCTTCCAGATTTCATCGTGGCTGTGCTGCGCGTTCCGCGCAGGCCTGGCGTTAATATAGTAATAATAATAATAATAATAATAATAATAATAATAATAATAATAATAATAATAATAATAATAATAATAATGTTATTATTATTATTATTATTATTATTATTATTATTATTATTATTATTATTATTATTATTATTATTATTATTATTATTATTATTATTATTATTATTATTATTATTATTATTATTATTTCCCCGTGGTTTGTTGGGGTGCGGCGTTATATGCTATGAAATACGGCGTCGATGTTAATAGCGCTTCCAAATTTTCAAACGCAGCTTTGCGCACTCATTTAGCACCGGAAAGCACCTAGTTAGCATTGGCCCGTATGTCAATCTCGTTTCTCAATGTCGTACCGTTCGCTACCCTGTATTCATGAGGGAGAGATCCTTTTCGTGAGGAAGAACCAACATTTGGGGTGTTTCGCACTTTCCTATGTTCGATATTTCGAGTGTTCCTGCTTTCTGTTTAATATATACTCGGGACTGACTGTATTTTGCATTATCAGGAGAAGGTCTAGTCGTTTCAACAACTGTTATTTTTTGTTATTCACTTTCAATGTTTTGCACAAAAAAAAATCAGAAATATCTACTTAAGATTTGTAAAAAGGGCGTTCGCAAAACTTTAATGCAAGCTGTAGGGATCGATATGTCAATTCAGTCAGCCATTACAAAATTTCTATGTCTAGTGCTAAGTTTCGAGTCTGTAATCTCCTTTCGTTAATTATCTAAACGATCAATTCTCGGAAATAGTTGTGGAAAAAGGCTCTCTCTCCTAAACAAAAGAGCCCGTAAAATTTTATTGTTTCTTGAATGCAGTGTTAACTTCAAATAGCTTCAGGGCTGTAAAAAAATGGAGCACGTTTCAAGCAGTTCCCGCGGATTTAAGCAGCCAAGTCAGAGACTCAAAGTTGCCGGAACAAAACTTCCCATTTAAGTCCACAATGGTGTAAGCGACGATTCTGTTGCATTGCATCTCCACTGCATTGTTTGTCGCTCGCATTCTGATGGCAGCAGTCAAACGAGTGCACTGTCGCGACCCGTTATCTTCTGTTAACCCTCGCTTTGTGCACTGCTCCGAATGCCGTCGTTTGACGAAAGCCAATGCCACACGATGCGAAGTCTGTCGAACCTTGAGTCGACCTCAGCAACAGGGGGCGTAGGTGGCGTATGATTCTCTTGCTCCGGCGTAGTGCTACTGGCGTCGCTGGAGATCTCCTCCGCAGTGTGGTAACTGCCGCTCGAAGAGGCCACACCTTCACTCTCTTGGCTGCCGCGTGATGTCGATCTTGATTTTCTACGAATCCTCTTGGCCTGCCGGGATGGACCCCGGGAGACGAACTCTGCGTGGGCCTTCGGTCTCTTGGTGGTCGTGGGAGCCTTCGACGCAATGACTTCTCGCTTTGACGACGTCTTGGCGAAAATCTTCCTTCTGCCTCTTTTACGCTGTTCCGCGTCTTCCAGGTGACCTATAGCTCGTTGCGCATGATATTCCTGTTTCGTTTGTGCCTTCTCCACGACCTCGTCTTCTTCCACAGTCTTGAGTTTTTTTGCCTGCTGAGCAACTCTCCTAGACTTGCCCGTCGCGCTGCGTTTCTTGAAAGTCTGCTGGCAACGTGACGGGCCTGCTAACGTTTCGTCCTCGATGACCGGCCTGCTGCTGCTCGCCTTGCGTTCGTCCACTCGCGGGACCTCGGCTCTCTTCGCGGCGAGTCTTGCCGACCTCCGGCAGACAGTCGATGGTTCGCCAGACATGTCCAAACAGAACGAGTGACGGTACGAAACCTGGAGAAGTAGGCCTAACGTAACACCACACGTTTCGGTGTAGCTTCTCTTGTGCGACTGTGTTACTGACCCTGTCTTCGCCGGCGAGTTTTCGTCGGGACCGATGGAGTTAGGACCTCGCACAACACACGGTGCTGTCGTCCATTAGAAGGCCATTCCAACCGCTTTCTGCGATGCTGGAATGACTGCAATTACCGCTGCTTCTTTCTTGGCCGTGTGCGATGGCGCCAACCCACTATGGAGCATTGCTTGCTTGCTTGCTTGTTTGTACCTATATGCTTTGGCTCGTACCCACTATGATGTATAGGCCATTAATCCGGCAGTTAATAACCTAATATAATTAAAAAAACGCCAACCACTTTTTACTTGCAGACGTTTCACAAGCCATAGAAAATTTAAAAAAAAGATTTTAAAATTTTATACGTAATATAATTGTTACTTTCATTCTGAAAATATCCTTGCCCTTGGTGCTTCTCTGGGCCACAGCAACAGGAACATCAGCATAGCCTGCTGTGAATTTTTTGAGACACAATCAGAATCACTTGTAAGGTAGTTCCTAATCAATTAATTTATGCATTTCAATTAACAGTTCTATACTTACTTTATCCGTACGTAAGGTTAACGCGCCTAAAGGGGCCCTGCAACACGTTTTGAGCATGGTCAGAAAACGCTGCCGATCGGTAGTAGAGGCTCCCGACAACACGCGAGCCTAATGTTATAGCGCAGCACGCGCCCTGGAATTCACAATAAATTATCAAAGTCAGCTAAAAATTGCTTTCTCTTCCCTCAACAAATCACGGAAAACGCTCAAAAATCACACGTAGATTGCCCATCTATCAGCCATTGGCTGATTTGAACATGGCGCGCTTGGTTGCTACAGAGATCGCCGCGAGAGGCCTTCACTTGTCCACGCGTGCGCGCGCGATCGCACTGGAAAAGTCGCGTATTCGATGAAAAAAAAAAGGGTGCTCAAGGTCACGAGACGCGCGTTACGTTTTTTGTTTGCCCCCTCCCATCCCTTCCTGCTTAGCTTCCAGCGCTTTCGTCGGGACGATAGAAGAAAGCACGCGATTGCAACGTGTGACAAATCTTTGTAACTACGCTCATACTGGACGGATTCTTAAAATTTTTGCGGCTTTGAATTTGCGAGGCAGCCCCGCCGCGGTGGTCTACTGGCTAAGGTACCCGGCTGCTGAGCCGCAGGTCGCGGGATCAAATCCCGGCTGCGGCGGCTGCATTTCCGATGGAGGCGGAAATGTTGTAGGTCCATGTGTTCAGATTCGGGTGCACGTTAAAGAACCCCAGGTGGTCGAAATTTCCGGAGCCCTCCACTACGGCGTCTCTCATAATCATATGGTGGTTTTGGGGCGTTAAACCCCATATATCAATCAATTTGTGAAGCAATACGCTTTTCCAGTGAATTAATTCTATGGTTACTCCAAAAAGGTGTTTCAGGGCCCCCTTAAATTTTTCTGCATTTCTTAGATGACGGACCATTGGTCGAGAATTGGGCGTGACTTTAATTGCTAGCCTAGCCAGTCGTTATTATCCGCAACAATGACGCATACTGACTACGGAAAGTTAGAAAATTGATTGTGTGATGCTGTGATAGCCTCTGGTGCCCGTCCTTTAGCATTCGGACAAGAAAAAAGAAATAAAGGCAGGTCATTGCGAAATGTAGGCTGGTTTACGTCCAAAAGCTATTCGGGCTACGTGATACACAGTGGATAGGTGTCAACTCGTTTAAACCACAAGACTACTCAACAAAGCGCCAAAATAACCATGTTTGGAAACTGATGTCTCGACAAGAAACAATATGTGCATTTGAGTGGTCAAGGCAAGACGCAATCAAATGGGCTAAAAGCAAAGAAAAAGAATCTTTCACATACGAATATCATTGTTTCCATCAATTTCATTGTTAGTCACATTGTTGTATTTCTTCCTTTCTTCGCTGCTTGTTGCTTTTGAATACACTATTTACTATTGTTTTTTTTTCTGAAGGAATGAATAAGAAAGTCATCTCCCTGCTTTGCTTCAATTTGTTCAAGAGTTGCACATCGTGCGCAAGGACGAATTATCTCTCAAAAGCAGTATACAGTAGTACGTCCCCGAGCGTAATAAACACAGCAGACTCCCTGCCCCCCTCTTCCTCACATACACACGCACACATATGCACGCACGCTTCCACCACTGCCAGCTCTCGCAGTGTAGACGTAAAAAACCAGTTCTCCTGTTTGTGTCACTGGCATCGCGTTACTCTGTCGTTGCTGCTTTGTGTATCGCCTGCAGAACTAGTCGAGAGCCATGCAATTCCACTCGCACATTAGTGCGGGGAGTCGGTGCCAGTGAATTGCTTCTTATCTTCTAGGGTTGAAATTCGCTCGCCGGACATTAAACCTTCGCCTGTGCAACCGGTTCGTCCGATAACCCACGCTCCGAATTCCTGCTCGAAACCTTTCCGGCTTTCATGGCGGTGATTTAGCTGACCGCCAGCCAATGACCACTCCTTCGACTACTTCTACGACCACACAATGTCATCGTATACAAAAGTGCACGCCACCCCGGATTCATAGCCTTGGAACACACTACAGATGAATACGATATGCGCGACAGTGGTTCCAGGGTGTGGGGAGTTCCGTACGAAAATTACTGGAAAGAACCACGAAGCTACGCTCGTTCACACCAAATGATGGTTAGTATCTGGTCTACCGTTTCATAGTTTCCGAGCAAACACTTTTTGAAGCACAATGCATTTAGCCTGAGTGCTAACGTCATCATTACGAATTTCTCTATCATCCTTCAAGTTGTTAATAAGGATCAATTTGCAATGCAATGAATATATAATAAAGCTTCAGAGCACAGAAAAAGACTCACGAAAAGCATGAGTTAGGACAAAGTGAGACAATTCGTTTTGTATCGTCTTTTCCTGTGTACCTTCTCTGTGCTGAAGTACCTGCACGCCCAGGACCATCAGGTCCACATTCTCACAAGCAATGATTTCGTTCCAAAGCTAAAGGGCGAAACTGGAGAGGGGGGACTTCGTATTACTCACAGTTCTCATAGTAGTAAAACTACCATTTTATAGCTCTCGCAGACACCATTAGATTTATTGTATATGCGCCCCTGTAAAAGTTGCATATGCATTAACTTCATACAGCATAGCATCACAGTGCCCTATTTAGGCATCTTTCTAAGCAGCACTGTGTATTTTAAATGCTCTTCTAGACACTCAAACGTACACCGCCTCAAGTCAATCAGAGTCTTCGAAGGTACCTGTCCGGTTTACCAGAGCTGACATGTTGACGAAATCATAAAAATCGATAATATTGTCGCGTTTCATGGCTAAATGCTCTTCTAGACACTCAAACGTACACCGCCTCAAGTCAATCAGAGTCTTCGAAGGTACCTGTCCGGTTTACCAGAGCTGACATGTTGACGAAATCATAAAAATCGATAATATTGTCGCGTTTCATGGCTACCATGAAGAATCGAACATCACCAGAATCGTATGTCAAGAATTCATCTTATTGATGGAGTAACCCATTGTCGAGGAAAATGAGCAGCACCAAAATGACGAAATATCCGCGAGCGCAGACATATGTTGTCGATTAATATACATATCTGGCATAAAGTATACCATATGCATACGTACAGCATACGGTTCCCTGTCAAAAGGAATGCACAATTTGTTTTCTGCCATCAATTCTTGCTGGTATTTGGGGCGAGGGCCTGGAGTATATTTATTTTTAAATGCATGTGCCTATTGCATTATACTAGTGACTTTTTAACAATATAGATGAGAAATTCCTTAGTTATGCACCTTCCCTTTATCAGCTGGCTATTCCAATTAACCTTGGACGTGACTGAGCATGTCGCTCAAAACGTTATGCGTTCGCTAACCAAAGTTTGTGCATCCTGCGCCACTGGTAAGTTTGTAACAGCAATGATTGATAAATGTTCCGTGTGAAAAATGAAAGCGATGTACGTGTGGCAAGAAGACGAAATTTGGTAGCATGGCAGTAAAATTAAGTTTAACAGATAGTTCATGCCCATGCTGTTTCAGCTTGGATTGTTAGACCCATTCAAGTGCATGACGATAAGTTTAAGTACATGGACAGCCCACTCGGTTATTGTGCATGCCGTTACCGTTCGTTAAGAGGTTCGTCTACGCTGTCTGCCTGTCTGTTCGCCCTATGCGCGTTAGTCCCCTTCTGAACGCCCTTTATATACCGATGTCTTCCCCGTTATCCGGTCAGCAGTGCTCCTTCATGGCTGCTTGCATAGATCCGGGGTCTTAGTAAGGCTGTTAAAGCATGACCTTTGGGTGAAGACTTATCATTAGTACTTATCGCATTATACAACGCTAGGACAGGTACAATGAGTGCGACAGTTAACAGCTTCAGCTTAGCTCCACGCATCCGACAGATATAGCTGGCCAAGTTGCATGCACTGTAAGCGCAGTAATGTAAGAAAGACATTTAGAGAATCCGCATGCAGGAATAGATTTAAATGTGGAGAGGTATAAATCTTCTACAAAAATAAATAAGGTTCATCAATACCGTTAGTAAAAAAAAAACAGCTGTTTAAGAAAATCTGCTAGACGTTACAGATATGGTCAGTAGGTGCTCGCGCGTGTTTGGGTAAACTCTGGAACGTTCACTGTGCGTAATTCCCCAAGACACATGAGAAGCATGTGAACAAGGATTCTGCAATAAAACGTATGGAATTATCGGAATGTCATACAGAACGTTTCAGTATATGGGGTTGATTTCAGTTATACAACGTATAGCTATTGGACAATGTGATAATAATTTCTCTGGTTCCAGGTTTGAAAAACACGATATGATCTTGAGGCACGCCGCAGTGGTGGACTTCAGATTAACTTTAACCACTCGAGGTTCCTTCAACGTGTTCTTAAAGCTAAGTACTCGTGTTGTCCATGTATTTCACTCCGGTTGAAATGCGCTCCGGTAATCGAACCCACATCTTCGAGGTCAGCAGTGCGGCTCCTTGAACAAATATATGAATGACTTTTTTCGGGGACATTGCTGCAGACCAGGGATTCACAGAATGCGGTCCCGGGTGAAGTAGTGGCGCTTGCCGTCTAAAGCGTTAGAGGACGTGCTAAGGATCACAACAGTTGCGATAATACCATACACAAGCTACTTGTGCAATATCTCGTGTTCAACAAAGGATCTCCAAGTGAATGGGGAAGCAAGCAACATGCACACAGGACATGTGCCCAAACGGTCCTGTGTGTCTATAAACTATGAGAGCCTGTCCTGTGTGTCTCGTGCTTGCTTCCCCCGTTTCTTTAGCGTTCCTTTATTCCGCATCAAGTATGAACAGATTCGGCAACTAGCCTATAGAATCATCTCTTACTACGTGCAATATTTCTTTCCGATATAAGGATGACAACAGTTGCGATAATACCATACATAAGCTACTTGTGCAACATCTCGTGCGCAACAAAGGAACTAAGTGGCTGTGGCGGCTGCATTTCCGATGGAGGCGGAAATGTTGTAGGCCCGTGTACTCAGATTTGGGTGCACTTTAAAGAACCCCAGGTGGTCGAAATTTCCGGAGCCCTCCACTACGGCGTCTCTCGTAATCATATAGTGGTTTTGGGACGTTAAACTCCACAAATCAATCAACAAAGGAACTAAGTGAACGGGGAAGCAAGCAGCTGACACACAGGACATGTGCCCCAGACGGTCCTGTGTGTGTCTAAACTATGAGATCCTGTCCTGTGTGCCTCGTGCTTGCTTCCTCCGTTTCTTTAGCGCTCCTTTATTCCGCATTAAGTACGAACAAACTCGGCAACTAGCCTGGCAGCACCTGTTATATACTAAGAGCAACATTCCCTTCCGATATGTGGCTCGTAAGGCTCCCGGTTAGTTTGCTTCAGTTCTCGCTGGCCTTGAGCGAATGCAGCCGTGCTTTCGCACAGGGGTGTTTGAGCAAAGTATTGTGTTTGTTGAAGACACGTAGGCTGCTCGACAGGTTTGTTCGCAGCGGTGGCGTGGCGGTTACTGTGCGTGGCTGTTCACCCGAAGGTCGCGCGTTCGATCCCTGCCGCGCTGGTCGCATATCGATGGCGGTGAAAATGGATATAGAGACCCGTATACTGTGCGGTGTCAGCACACGTTAAACAACACCAGGCGGTCGAAATTTTCGGAGCCCTGCACTACGGCGACTCTCATGATGATGTCGTGGTGTAGAGATCGTTAAATACCAGATAATAATAATAATAATAATAATAATAATAATAATAATAATAATAATAATAATAATAATAATAATAATAACAAGGTTTCTATGTTTCTCCTTTTTTACCTTTTCACTTATCAATGAAAGTGTCGATACACGCGTACCCTTTGCATGTAACTGCTTATCTTAGCGAAAAACTATAGGCACGAGGTTTCCTTTGTTACGAATCGTTTCGGCAGCGAAGAATCGGGGTTTGTATTCAAACGTAGATCACTGTTCATTTCGAGTACCACTGGTTTATTAATTCATCGCCTACTGCCGCAGTTCCTTCACCTCTCTCCGACTTTTTTTCCGCTCGTCAATTGAGCGAGCAGTGGTGCGAAGAGGAAGAGGGGGAGGGTGTTACATTTCGTAACACCGCAAACCGCTCGAGCCTCGTTATCTTCTCGCGTTTCGCGATACTCCGATGCAACCTTGCTCTGTAGACATTTTCGTAGTCCCGGATTGGCCTTCTTTAACAGTCGCCTGCCGCGCGCAAAGAACTCGTGACTCCCACATACGTATCTGCTCCTCACCCTGCACGTTTTTTTTTAGATGCTTGTTAGAACTCCTTTCCTATCCGCCTTCGTTTATCTCTCTCTCTCTCTCTCTCACTCCTCCACTGGTCGTGTGTTCTGGTGTCGCAATTCTTGTTTGTTTCTTTCTCAACGATGCAGTCGGCTCTGCTAAGAAGAAAGTGTTTTTTTCCGGTCATCACTCGCAGCTTTGCTCGGCGCTGCAGCGCGCCTTGCACCGCCGCAAGCCGAGTCGTTCCGACTTGCCTCGTCGGATTGGCCGCAGGAACTCGGGGAGGTCGTGTGCCGCCAGAGTGGAAACTGGTTTACAATCGGCGACAGTCAGTTGCTACCGACCGACCGTCCATCCAGGACACATTGGTCAAGCGGGCACCCAACGACAACCCGCGAACTCGTCGCCCGAGCGATATACAGGCGCGCGAACCGACTCTATAGCGTGTCTGCGTTCTGCAGCGTAAAGCGGCAGACGGTCAGCTGTTCAGAGATCGGACAGGCTGTTTTTCGTTGCTGCTCCTGCTGCAACGGCTGTGACGACCTCGACGAGTTTTTTTTCATTATTATTATCTTTATTGTATTCGTACTGCGTTTTGAAACGTTTTCGAGCTCGTAACAGAGTGAGGAGGACTGCGGACGAAAGGACGTCATGACTTCCTCGCTGCTCAAGATCGGACTCCTTTTGGCACCGGTGATATTGGCCTACGCTTTCATAACCTACATCGAAGTTCGCCTGCCTCTTCCGGTGAGTGTTGAAAGGGGTGAGCGCGCGGCTTTCGCTTCGTCTAATGTTACCGCCGGGAACTTGATTCGTGCATGCTTTCGACGGGCGTTTGTTCCCAACGCAGACGCTAGTATATAGAGCGGTCGATTTCGCGGCTATAGATATAAATAATTTCTTGCTATATCTTTCTCACTTGTTCATAATTACCATTCTTCGTGCTTTTGAGCTACGGTCAGCTAAAGCAACTTGGTATAGAGTTCGAGGAACGAGAATTCCCTCTACGACAAAAACTTAGCAGACATGGTGCTCGTCGTCAGGAAGTATGAAAGTGGTTAATGAGGCACGATGAAGTACGGTGAACTTGTAACCCTACTCTCCGCAGCTTCGTATATTATACGTTTATAGTCGGATAGAAGAGCGAGTCGTGCAGACATGTGTAAACAATACTTGCAAGTATTGGTTGATGTAGACGCTCTCATGGTGGACGATGCATGTTCTAGCCTTCCTGTTTACGCATTTGTGTAGTATTGCTGAATTCGTAACTGTCATGGAAAAATATTGGAAAAGTACTAATGAAAAAATATGCTTATTAAATTCAGTGAATCTGGTTCACGGGCTTTAGAAAAGATCTAGGGCTCACCTGCAGTCATAACTTTTGGAAATTGTATTCGAAATTTTGATGTGAGAAATCTCTGGAAAGGGAAGGTTGAGACTTTTGGCATATGGCCTGCCGCCACGCAAGATATGAAAGACCAAATGAAGGGGAAGGAAGATGCGAGCGGAGTGTGCGTGCGAGGTCAGTCTTTCCGCAACTTTCGCTGCACGTACGCACTGGTCGTTTTGCAAGTTTTTAAACGCGTGATGTTTCGTGTACTGCCGAAAGAATAAAACAACAAGCAATCAAAGAAAAACAAGGCTGCAATGGTGAACGAGGCCACATTATCATACGCTTTATGAATACCGCAGTAGGATGCATCGTGGTGAAATGAGACTCGGAAAACTGCATTTTCACTTGCCGTGCTCCGTTTTATACGCTGTAGCTGGTTGGTCGCCGTGAAAGCGAGTCAGTTGTAACAAAAGAGCAAATGTAAGCGCTGTCTGCAGTCATCACTGTCACACAAAAAGGAAAAAAAATGCGTAGGTGCCCCATCCAATTGTATATGCTCATTTCGATGACGTCGAACACAGCTCGCGTATTTAAGGTTGAAGGTCTTGTTACGCAGAAACATATTCGTGCCGCTGATTTTCGATCGAAAATCTTGAACTTCCTGGCAAATTTCGGCGAGAATCCTGTCATCACTGCTCGGGGAAATGCATTATTTGGTTGAGTAGACACGACAAACCCTTTTTGATAATATGCGTACTGTTTACGTTGGAAGTGAATAAGTACTTATTGTTACAACGCCATCCACTCATCACGGCTTTCATGCACTGATGAATGGCGGGCTAGCCACAGTTCTTGGAGCGGAGCTTGTATGCGAAAGTCATGGTCGGCTGTAACCGACTATGACTTTCGCATACTGAATCACTCGCTGACTTTCGCAGACTGAAGGAGCGACACGTCTCGTTCGGTCCTTGTCTGAATTCGCAGAGTAAAATTTTATTGCAAAGCGATATTTGACCAAGTGGTAATTAGACTTGAGGAAGTTGCATTGTTTGGCTGCTCGACAATGGTTACGCCTCGTGCCTTCGCCAGCTTGCCGACCGGCCCATCGTCACACAGACCGCAGAAACAGGACCAGGTGCTCGGTTACCGACATTG
Source organism: Rhipicephalus annulatus (assembly GCA_013436015.1). Classification (NCBI taxonomy): domain Eukaryota; kingdom Metazoa; phylum Arthropoda; class Arachnida; order Ixodida; family Ixodidae; genus Rhipicephalus; species Rhipicephalus annulatus. Next base: position 193,373 of record WOVY01003470.1, on the reverse strand, counting down.
CTCGCTAACGAGTTGCGCTGCGCCGCCGGCGTCCCGCGAGGGCGTCACGCCGTAATTACCTTTAATCGCGTTCTTTCGGGAGTATCACTCGCACCGGTCTCTGTCGGCAATATAAGAACGCCAGCAATTTTAGCCGAAACTATGTATCGCGTGGAAATATATTCTGGGTAAGAAAGAAGAGAAATGAAAAAGTCTGGCGAGTGAAACATCTGAGCGTGAGGGAGTTTTGCACGTCGCATTTGTGGGGGAAAACGCCGTGCGTGGTAGAACGTTCAATCACGTTGAGGTTGCCTTTCAAGTTTGCCTACTGAGAGTGGACGCTGCACATGGCGCAATGTTTATTCACGTTGAGGTTGCCTTTCAAGTTTGTCTGCTGAGAGCCAGAACCTGCGTGTCTGAGTTTCTTAAACTAGTCCTGCAACACTTTTTTTAAATGCGAAGAAGCTCTTTGACTCACGTGTCTAACGCCGCACGTACGTGCGTCCGTACGAACGTGCCGCAACGCTTTCGCCTTGCCGCAGGTGTTGTAGCGGTGCCAAGTAGGTCATGCCGCATCTGCGCGTTGACGTCAGGCTCCACTCGCACGCTTCCCTCGCAGGTGCCGGCTGACGTCACTCTCTCCCTCACCCGCAGCTAGCGGCTCCTCCGCCCGCTCGCAACACACTTCTTTCTCGTTTCACCCTCTCCACCGCCCGCAAAGCTTGTCTGCACGTCGAGTGCAGATGAGCTAGGGGTGGAATACACCCCCACCCCTCCGTAAAAATCATATTGTTGACAATATCCACCTACGCCCCATGTATTTATTATAGATAAGAAAAGGGTTGCAGACCCCTTCCGGTACGGTCACTGTCTGATATTACAAAGGTTCCTACTGCAGGACGTGTTCTATTGTAATTACAATGTCTCACTTAAACAGGATGTTATGTGAAAAGATATAGATTGCAATAAAAGCAAAACGCCAAATTTTGGCTGAGCTGGTCATGGAAACCAAAAAACTTCTATATGGAAGGAGCTAAAGTCTTTCAGATCACGAACTTTCAATCCGATTAATATATAATTATTTAATTAATTAGTGAATGTTTTCTCTTTGAGCCAACGCTGTAGACACTAACAAAGGGCAACTTGCGGCCTCGCCGAACACTCCAATGCAAATTTTAAACACGTGAACATATGAATGTGTACTGATCTGAAAGGTCATTATGTGAAATACAATTAGTCGTATTACGTATGTTGCGTTTCAAGAAAAAATTCCATGCATGTATTCTCACACCTTTTTCTTAGGTAAGCGATACCTGTTTCGGGATCGCCAGCGAGGAGAAGGAACAATTAAAATGGACAAATCCTATACGACGTTCTAAGCCAATCGAAAGAAGAATGTGCTATCTCAAGCCGGGAACCTCTTCGCCGCAACATGTGCGTTGTTGACCACACACCGCAGTTGTAATCAGGCACGTTTTATTACAAGTCAGCACTAGGCGCCTCAACTTTTCCCATACAAGGTAATGTAGGTAATGGGCTGAAATGCTCTGGAAAGATAATCGAGTCGATGAGGGAGTACCGGTGTGATCTCCTTGCCTGAAAGTCAGTCACACTATGTAGTAGCTAAAATAAGCAATGGAGATTCTTTTTCTGAACATTGCGGTTACTGCTCCTTCACCGTCTTTTCTTGCACTACGATGCAACAAGTATAGCGTCCATGATGAAATGGTAGCATATGGATAGCGCATGAGTACTATATGCACATCACCAAGAATTACACGTTATAATTCACGCACGCACGCACGACCCGAACGGAAATGTATAAGAAAAAGGGGGGGATAAGATGGCTTCTCCTTAAAAATATGCTTTGTGCAGGGAAGTAAGCTTTGGCGTGGTCTTTCAGGTCAGCTACTCACGCATGTATGTGTAACACACATGGATAAACGCGAACCTACTATCTCGTACAGAGAGAGATGAAGGTCAAGCTAGAGGCATGGAAGTAAACCGGAAGATCAGTATCTGGTTTGCATTCCTGAACTGGGAATAGTGTATGGGAAGACAGAAACACAAACAAATGAAATCGCAGGTAGCGCGTATCGTAATTGTAGTGGTGTGGGAGAATAGAAATAGGTATTCAATGTGTTTCTTTCTGAACCGTGCTTTCGATGTCTTGCTGTGCATTTGAAAACAGCGCTAGGTGATGATCACAGCCTGATACGCAGTGATTTGAATTCATTTGTCAAACCACACAAGGTATGCTACTACGTGGGGTCCTCCCCGTTGGAGAAGCCACGTCTGTCGCGTCGTAAACAAAAGTGAAAATACGGGGTAGAAGAACGGTTGAAGATATTGAAGTACTTTGCGGTGGTTTACAAAGTTATTTCGCACTTTCTCTTTAATCACAGTGTGCCACCTCGTCAGGGTTAGTTCATTATGCTGTATTTCAGGCATGTTTTGCTGTGACTTTGAACAACAGTGTGGTGCAGCAGCGCGGACTATAGCATGTAGCTATGAGTCAATGGAAGGAAAGGTCATTACTAAGAAGCTTTGTATGGGACCGACATGATGATAAATACAATGAAAGCAGCAAGAGCATGTAGAATAATATATTATTCAGAACCAAGCAGGTTTAAGCTCTTCGTTTCATGCGGATGTCACATGTACGCGGCCGCACACACACCCAAGCGCCTGCCTGTACCTCCGCTCTACACCGTGAGAAGTGCCCCGCCGCGGTGGTCTGTTGGCTAAGGTACTCGGCTGCTGACCCGCAGGTCGCGAGATCGAATCCCGGCTGCGGCGGCTGCATTTTCGATGGAGGCGGAAATGCTGTAGGCCCGTGTGCTCAGATTTGACTGCACGTTAAAAACTCCAGGTGGTCGAAATTTCCGGAGTCCTCCACTGCGGCGTCTCTCATGATCATATGGTGGTTTTGGGACGTTAAACCCCACATATTTATTAATCAATCAACGTGAGAAGTGAAGGGACGTCTACATGTTCTAAAATGCATACCAGCCGCATATGTGACACTTATGCTCAACTTCCTTCGGCGTTTTTATCTGCCCGGGATGACCAAACAACCATATCGAATATGTTTGGCATGCGATACTCAACGTGCCACATGTCACCAGTCGTGCTGCTTACGAATAACTCCCGGAGTGACACACGGGTTGTCACACGTTGGCACATCATGACAACTGTTGTTTTCACTTCCTCGAAACGCCGTTTCTCCGTTTCTTCGCACCCAGGGCAAACGGGCTCCTCCGGGGTCTCCGTGGCCAGCACCACAGCGATGGCAGTCGTGGCCGCTACAGCGCAGTCTGGACCCGGAAACGTTCGCATTGAGTTCTGCGGCTGCCGAATCGTGCGACGTGGTGGCGAAAGCCCTGGTCCGGTACCGCAAGCTTGCCTTCCTCGGCGACACCCGAAGAGGAACAACCGCAGGAGAGTTCATGTCGGCCGTCGTCGACCACGGAGTCCTGCCGGCTCTCAAGGTCCAGATTTCCAACTACGAGGGACCGGAACACTGCGGATACCCCCAGCACAAGAGTGACGAAAAATGTACGTATTAAGCGTGCGTGCACTGATAAAGGCTCGTGTGGAACGATGCTGGTTGGCTAGTCGTAAAACTTGTTAAGGTTGGCAATAGGCCAATGTCTGTTGAGATCATTCTTACATGTCCTTGACCGAAGACATTTCATTTGATCGCGATGAATGCACTACTTCGGTTTTAAAAGGAACTGACTTTATCAGGTGGCTGTGACAGGAATGTCGTGTACCACACAAGACTGATTGATTGATTGATTGCCTTTTTTATCCTGGCGCAACCCGCCATGGTCGATCTGCCATGAAACTAGCGGTGCCTTTCTATATAAAATAATCTGCTCATAATTTCAAAATGGTAAGCGACCAATAGTTTTGAAATCGCTTGTTAGAACTGAACCACTGTGTGTGCTAGGTTATCTGCTGTATTTCTCTCTTTTTCCTCTCCACCTTTCAATCTGCCCCCTCTTGTTCCCGTGTGTCGGGTACTAAACCGGATGTGCTATGCTGGTCAACCTCCCTGCCTTTGCTTCTTTACTATTCCTCTGTCCCGTTGTTAAGACATATGATTAGGCGACTTGTTGTGCATTTGTAAGGAACTTTATTTCACGGAATGGACACAGGGAAACAGACGAGGCACACTGCACTAGTCTCGAATATGTACGCTGAAGTTTCATTATAGCAAAACTGCAATTTAGCCTAGCTCGAGCATATTCACCTTGAAGTATTTGCACAGGTACACGGGTATACAGAAGAGACGCACAGACGGGTGGCATCTAACAACTGGTTTATTTTTTGAATACGTTCACTTGATAAGTTGATAGTGATAGCGTTCACTTACTAGGATCAAAATTTGTGCCACGTGCGCATTTAAAATGTTTTTTTTTACCAGATTTAACGGATATGAGGATTATTAGGTGAACGCTTTCAAAAAATAAACCAGTCGTTAGATTGCGCCAGTTCGTGTGTGTCTCTTCAGTGTCCCTGCGCCATATCCTTCAAGATTCCATTATAGCCTAGTCGGTCCGTGCTAAGCAGTCACAGCATAAGTTGTGACTGCTTTGCTTGAAAACCTTGTCCCATTCTTCCTCCAAGTCAGATTTGCACTCTAGTGGAGTGGATCTCTGTGTCAGTTCCTGAAGTTTCATTCCGGCCCCTCGCTGTCACTTTTCTAGTCCACCCTCGGGCAAATGCCGCATCCAGCACGCTCACGTAGCGTTTACAGCAGGACGCGTGTCAGGCCCGACATGGCTTCCGGCATCACGCGTGTTTTCTCATTCTGCGAGCCGAACTCGTTTTAGAGTAATGTCGCGTGCCGCTGGTCGACAACCGAGTTGACATTAGAGCTGTGCTAGGGTGGCAGCTAACAGAACTTGAGCTCATATTTCCACGCAGCTCCAAAACTCTATTTCGGTAATGAGCCAAGTAGTCTCTAACACTAAATTTTATCGTAGATAGAAGACCGCAGAGTCTGCGCGATAGTTACGAAAATGTATTCTATTTGACAGTAGGTTGCTGAAGAAGTTATCAAAAGCTGGCTGCATCCAAGTTCGGGAGAGAGAGTAGATTGCTGCAACCCTTTGCTATTTGTATACGGCCTTGAAAACAGTTCAAAATCACGTTATCCTTATATGCGAAGCAAGTTTGAAATTTTGGCTGCGATCTGAAGCTCGGGGAATGTTCTGATTTTTTCCTACATCTCGTAAATCTTTCTCCTCACTGACTGCTTGAGTAGAATGTTTGGCGTAAGGACATTAGTCGGAAATAATATTGAGAATCACATACACTATAGCACTGTAATGCAACGGAAGAAAGTAGCGGCTCTTTGTCAGGTTATAAATAAGATAAATGAGAACGACGCTTTATGCCACGAAAGCAAATACAAACGATATATTGGTGCGTTTTTTTTTAAATAATAGATGCTTATCACGAAGACTTTCAGCGCTGACGGCATCACTTTGATTGCATTAGATTGCGTATAAAATACAATTATATCACGTTGCGCTAAATAGTTGGAAAATTGAATTCAATCCGGCCGTCCTCGCAGAGGGAAGAATGACGTTTTCGATGCCACATGTGCACACGTGCGTTGTTCAACTATAATCGCTTTTTGCTTTTTTTTTTGTGCGAAAAAGGAAAACGTGAAGCATTTCCTTTTTTTTTCAGGAAGAGAGAAACTACCAAAAAAAATAAAATAACGAACGACGTTCTATTCTTTCATGATTCATGAGCATAGCGCATTGACTCTGAAAGGGCGATTACATTGTACAGCTCGCGCGCAGCAACGCAGGACATAACATAATAAAGCGACCGTTGTATGACCGTTGTCTCGGGATTAACCGAAAAGAAAATTCCAATAACATTGCGAGGTACTTTCATCATATTGATCGAAATGAACGGGACACAGCACTGAAAAACGGGCCGATGCGGCAAGCAACGTGCACAATAATTGCGAAGCTCTTTTCAGTAATGCAGACGGAGCCGATCAGTGCAGTTTATGATGAAGTAATAAACTTAATTGTAAAGACAGAGCTTGCGATGTTGTTTACGTCGAGAAATTTCGGTTCATACCTTCGGCGGGAATCTGCGAAATATATACAACAGAAGCAAAAAAAAAAACTTACTGTGATTTCTTCGTCATGCAAGCACAACGCTGGAAACACCTATACGTTTGTAGGGCTGTAGATACCGTTGATCGTTGCTAGAACATCATCCGTAAACTTATTTACGCATTGCTATCAGCTGACACGTTTGTCGACCCCAGCAGTAAGTTCTGTGCTGTGCTCACTGCAAATAAAGTACTATTACTATTACTACATGCGTTTATTCGAAGTCTCTGTAGAGAGACAGTAAAGTTTATCTTATTCGTACTTGCGGAGCACTTTTGGGACTGTTATATGCTGTCGTCGTCGCTTGCCATAACGCAGACAAACCATGTATAAAAACTTAAAAATAGAGGAACCCAGCCAGAAATATAAGGAGAGAAAAAAAGAGAAAACAGACGAGAAAGAAAGAAGGCTGCTCTGCTCCGCGCTATCTTCAGGCTTGTCATCACTAATATGAAGCCGCTTTTTTTTCCCCCTATCAGTCGCCCTCCCTTGTTCCTCGCTCCTATTCCGTGGCAAGGTCTGTAAACCTTTGTACAGCCACGGCCACGTCTGTGTATGCGCGCGAGCGGCCTGCTTTGCTTTGCGCCGCGACACCTTGCGGCCGTTGCGTGTTGATACGTCGCATGCACAGGCTGAGTGGTTCTTTAGATAGAGAAAGGAAGAGAAAAGTGAGCCCCGTTATTGTCTGCTTCAGGAGCGACACCGCCACAGGGCTCACAAGGGATGGGGGTAAGGAGGGATAAAAGGGTAGAAGTAAAGGTATAGGAAAGAGGAAGAAGAAGCACCAACAAACTGAGGGGATAGGAGAGACAGGAAAGATGGAAGCACGGTCACTGGAGTCCGAGGACGGGGTACACTTGCGAGAGATGTTGTCGGCGTCTGTAGATGGCGTAGAGCAGGTCCAGTAGGTCAGAGCTGCGCTGTCACCGAAGACCGTCGGCGACAGGAGGTGACATAAGGCTAGCCCAGTCGGCCAGAGCTACGATGACGCCGAAGGTCGCGAGCGCGCGGAGCGCGCGGGCGCACAACTGGTCGGCACGAAATCCAGGGAGCGTCTCTCGCATGCACAGGAGCATGCACGTCCTTACAAACATGCAGGTGTGCTCAGCACAGGTGACAACGTTAGAATGTGTGCCTGTTTAGCTTTTGATGAACACGCCTCGTTGATGCAGGCGTGTTTTGTCAGTCGAAACGTGCTCCGTCGTATGAGTTATATGTGACGAAAGCACAGTGAGGAAGCGCCGATCTTCGGCTAAACAAGCACACCATCCACCGTTCTCACCCATGTAGACGTAGACGCCGTAGTGGAGGACTCCGGAAATTACGACCACTTGGGGTTCTTTAACGTGCACCCGAATCTGAGCACATGGGCCTACAGCATTTCCGCTTCCATTGGAAATGCAGCTGTTGCAGCCGGGATTCGATGCCGCGACCTGCGGGTCAGCAGTCGAGTACCTTAGCCACTAGACACCGCGGCGGGGTTAAACAAAAAAAAAAAGGCAGCATATCCACGGAGTGAACGATAGAGAGTGGGGCGAAGCATCCGTCCGTCCATTCGTTCTTGCTTCCGTCCGTCCATGCGTGCGTCTGTGTGGCCGCCCGTGCGTCCATCCGCCCGTCCGTGCGTGCATCTGTTCGTGTGTCCGCACGTCGATCTGTGCATCCGTCCCTGTGTTCGTGACCATTCGTCCACCTATTCAACACTCCAAGTACCACCATCTCGCATCTTTTCATCATATATTCCTTATATAGAAGCACCGCCATCTAGCAGACATTCCAAGGACTCAACGAGAGGAGGCACAAGCACACTTTCTTACGGCTTGCTCTTCGTGTCTGCTTCCCACCTTTAACCACCTCGATTTCATGGTATATACTAGTTCGCTGTATTCATGACACTGAGGCCCAACGTTCGCTTAACCTTTATAAATACAAGGAGGTTACGCCCAGCGAGTATAACGTAGCAACCCTTTCTTGTCAGATAGTGCTTAATGTACATGCCAATGGCTGCTTAGGGGGAATGAGAAACAAGAGAATTCGGCGTTTAGTTAACGTGCACGCTGCGAATTTTTTATTGTTCAACAACGCACAGAAGAAATCTCCCACTGGCACCACCTTAGAGGTCAAAATCTAAGACTGGTTACACACTACTACTACGACTACGAGGGACGAACGGGTGCCGCTATAAGGAGCTTTGCCCCTAAAAATGTTTAACTGCTATGGAGAAGCATTGTATCGCATGTACTATCTGCGTCAAATGAAATCCGAACAGTGGCAAGCCTTCGCGATGGTATAATAGTGCGCGCCGTGAATCCTCTTCGGTAGCTCTGCGCATATATTCGTGCCCTGTTCATGGTGATAAGGGGACGGCGCGCACTATACCATAACGGAAGCTTGCTGCTGTACAGGTTTCACTTGACGCAGATAGTACTTCTAACACAATATAGTCCGATATGCCGTAATGTTTATTGCCCATGGTACAGGGCTATCTGTACAACTCGACACGTAACGGTGTTTCTTTTTCTCTTTGAAGACACCCTCAACATACCTGAGCAGGGAGATGCCACGCTGACAGCTCAAACCGTTTGGGGTGCCTTGCGCGGTGAGTGACGGAATGCCTCAGACTTTTCGAACGCATTGTGCAAAACATTTGACAGATGTCATTACAAGTTGTTTGTGTCGTGTTTTCAGGGCTTGAAACTTTTACCCAGCTCGTTCACCAAGATCCCGTCAGCAAAGCGGTAAGAAACGTGTCAACTTGTGATGGCGGATGCCACTTTTTGACACTGCTCTGGCGTATACTAACTAAGAGCACAGATTTAGGCTGAGCCTAATTATCTACAAATCGAAGGGCGAATGATTCGACAAGGAGTTAAGGAACACCGAGCAAATAAATAAAGAGCTCGACAGGCAGTTGATCGAGGCGGTACACTGTAGCGTGCACAGTAACTCAAACTTCTTTGCATGGGAACATTGCGTCAGTTCAGTATTTCACGAGTGCAGATTCTGTTGATTTGGGTTTCTTTGACTCCGAAAGTCTTTCTTAACACAAAACACACAGCTTGCGGTTCTATTGGGCATGCTACATAGCCGATTGCATGCGCTTTACTGCCGATTTTTAAACATGTTAAGTTCATGATAATTGGACAGAAAATCACTCCCTATAACAGTTGAAATAGTGAGTGTGAAGCTCCCTAGGGCCCTACTCTGTTAACCGTCACTATTGGTGCAAAGTAGCGTTTGCAACGCTATGTTTGACGGTGGTACACACCTTGTAGTTGTGTACGCGCGAAGTGTTGGGGCGTATCACTCAGTGAACGGTCCTCTCACGAATGAAACGCCTTTAACAAAACTTATCTCGTAATGTGGGATCGGATACCTACGCTTCTTTATGGGGAACAAATAAATTATTATTCCATTTCAACAATATTTTTTTTTAATTTTTCTTCGATTTCTCTTTATTCCCAGTTTCTAGTCAACGTCACCATGATCGACGATTATCCCAGATTTTCCTACAGAGGTCTGCTTCTGGACTCATCACGGCACTTTCAACCTCTGAAGCTTCTCAAGCAAAACTTGGTACGTCCACGACATAATTTCTTAGATATTTCATAGCGGTTTTTGATAGCTGGACGGGTTGCACCGGAAGGTGACAATAACCTTATAATCGACTGTGTCGGCGTCTATATTTTATACATTGTGTGTCTTGCCCTCTGTTACAAGCATATCGATAAGGTGTTTAGAGATTCATTAATTAGCTCTTGGTATGCGCGCTACCTTCATTTCTTGTTTCGATTGCAGGACGCCATGGCCTACAACAAGTTCAACGTCTTCCACTGGCACCTCGTTGACGACCAGTCGTGGCCTCTGGAAATGGCGACGTACCCCAACTTGACGCAGGTGCTCATTCGGGCTAATTTTCATTGGCTGATACTGGCTTAGCTTTAGTTCTCTCTTAACAGCACTTGAGAGCTTGAAAGACAGTTTTACCGCATCCGTCAGCCCTTCCCTGGCTTTATTCTGTTGGGCCATCATGGGTCATCATGCCACGTCCGTCGTCTCAGGTGTCCCTTCATCCTTAATTTGAAATTTACTCTTTGGTGAAAGAAGAGCGAAATAACTCGTGTACTGCTCCTGCAGTTTTTTTAAAGACTGCAGCCATATATCTTTGCGTATGGAACAATATTCGCAGAAATGGACAACGCATGCCTCTTCTGGTATGTGCAGAGTGCGTTCTCTCCGAGGCACGTCTACAGTCGAAAGGACGTCCAGGACATCATCGAGTACGCTCGATTGCGCGGAATCCGCGTTATACCCGAGATCGACACTCCGGGACATACGCAAGCCCTGGGAAAGGTATTCCCCGGTAAGTACAGTACTGTTTGGACCTTCTTTATGTGGCCTACCGCCGTGTCTGGCGCTAACCTCTCTGACCTGCCTGAAAGTAAACGCTGTTGAAGTTTGTCAGTAGTCAGGCCTCTAATTGTGAGAGTAAAGGTCGCCTGCCACCATAACTATATATTTAAGTGAGGCGATGCCACCTACACGCTGAGAGGACCATGACAGAAAACAATTCGCATGGTTCAGCTACGATGAAGCAAACGTCTCTTTCAAAGCATTAACGCGTCGCGCAATTGGAGTTCCGATCTTCGCGTACATTGGCTGGAAGAGTCGATCACGCATTTGTGAAAAACAACAGAAAATAATGGAGAGGAACAAGGGTGGTGGGTGGTGGTGCGTCTGTGTAAGCTGGACTCTTGACTTCCAGACTAGTAACGTTACCTTCCATTCCCCCCTTCCCTCTTCATTCGAGCCACATTTTGTGGCAAAAGGTGTCATTTTTTTTAGATGCGGAGCATCTAATACTCGAGGCTTGTAGTGCGGCGCCGTCCGCAAGCTTCCTCCTCCTTCTTCCACCATCTGTGCATCCCTTCCTCTACACACCGCGCGCGCTTCACTCCTCCACCATCTGTGCACCCCTCCTCCTCTACACACCGCGTGCGCTTCTCCTCTTCACGAACATTCGCTAGCTGTATAATGTAGCGCGCATGCGCCGTCACGCTTCGAGAACATCGGCAGCTGACGCGCGCGCATGCGCCGTCGCGCTTCGAGAACATCGGCAGCTGACGCGTGCGCATGCGCCGTTGCGCTTCTCCCCCTTCTCGAACATTCGACAGCTGACAGTGCATGCGCCGTCGCGCTGTATATATACTCAAGGTCGGCGCTCGCTCGCTCAGTTGCCGCTCGTCGGTTGGTTTGTACGGCGCGTCGACGTCCAAGGTTGCGGTGAAATGAATTCCAACGAATCCACAAACACAATGATCGACGTCCCTTCGACCAGCGCCGCCCTTTCGCGTACGTGTGTACGTGTTCACTCATTTAACACCCCCTCCTACAACCACGTTAACCATTCAGCCATCGACCCAAGTAAGTCGCAATTTAACACCCCATTTCACAACCACGTTAACCAATTTAGCCATCGACCCAAGTAAGTCGCACTTTAACACCCCGTTAACCAATTATATGCTCCGCATCCTCCTCAGTGTTCCCCCGAGGGAAGCTGCGGGCAATTTTTTTGCCATTCTAAGTCCAGGTACTCGGATGATTCGGGCTAATCACTGTACTTTTGAAAAGATCACGACTATGTGGTCGTAAGTCAAACGAAACGTGTTTTTTTTTTCGAAAACCTAAATGGTGTTTTCGCAACTTATTAGTACAAGGGATAACATAACACCAATGCTAATGTACCTCCAAGTCCACGCTCCTATTCGGTTCATCGGCGGTGCCCAAACAATTTGGTTCAGATTTTAGAACCTTACGGCACCAATTCCGAATAATAAGTAATTTATCAAGTGTATGTCTGATAGTAAATTAGTTACGGAATAAGTGACAGTTACCTTGCGATGCATATCTGTACAGTATAACAGCGACACTTCATAATATTTGCGTTGAAGTCTGCGGGAATTGCAAACATAGATTGTACGAGAAAATTATGAACACATGGTATAGCAAGAACTTCACATATGAACTAAGGAGCTATCAATGCGCTGCCTCTTCTCATCAGCCTTCACGCATTCTGCATTAGTATTACACAAATGAATATGTACTTTCAATTCTGCCATTTCCAGACATTCTCACGGCATGCTACTTCAACGGCACCCGTGGAAAAGCTGACTATCCAAATCACGCGGCCTTCGAGATGCTGGACCCGATGCAAGACTACACGTACGACGTCATGAGAAATATTTTTCGGGAAGTCATCGAAACCTTCAAGGACGAGTACATTCACCTGGGCATGGACGAGGTCTACTACTCGTGCTGGTCAGTACAGCAAGCACGGCTATCATGCTAATAGGCGCCTATAAGATCTCAACAGAGGGCAGCACGTTACCTATGAACAGTTACAACACACCCTGGTGCACAAACGTTACATTGATTTCCACGCCTCCTGAGTCGCGAGGGCCCCCCTACCCTGACTTTCTCGATTCAGAAAATTATCGCGTTATTCTTCGTTGGGTCCTCGCGGCTTCGTATCATAGAAATGACGTCAATTGTAACAAGGGTTGCAGCGCAAGCGCGAAAGCGCTCGTGTTGCCCTCTTTTCCTTCCGCTCGTCGCCTTCTGTTTGCCTTTCTTCCAGCACTTTCGTGCTTGCGCTGCAACCGTTATTACAATTAAATTTAACCAACTAGCCCAAATAGCTGTTCTCCTTAAATGGTGTCAACTTAGCGGCACATGTGACGTCACTGGTATAGGCTGTCGAGCGTGCCATTTGCGAAAAATGTCAGTTCAGATTCGTCATGCTGTCATGATTTGCCAAGAATTCGCACGCGCAGCATGCATGGCACTCATAAATACGTAGATGCTATTTTTCCATCCAAATCACAGTTGTTCTGGGTCTCTTGTATGTTTGCCAGTAGTGACAGCCATTATTTTTATCTGTGCTCCACTTTTCTTGAATGCTAGTAAGGCTGGACTCTTCAATCTGGGAAAGTAAGGGGCGTTCATAACACATGCACTTTTAGCCTCTGTTTTTTTTTCAATAAAAATTATTCATTCTGTAGTGTCATCATCTTCGCTACTCATCATCATTTCAAGCCACTGCGCCGCGACTCTCGCGCAGCTCATGCCTATCTGGAGCGGCAAACAGAACGAGATCATGTGTCTGGCGTGTCGGACACTGGCAGCCGCCACCACTCCGCTTCAGTGGCAAGATTTGCACGCCCCTGTCGGCTGCCTTTACCACGTCGTCTGACGTCTCTACCTCTCTCGCTACACTGCATGGTGACACGAAGAACACGCCCTTCGACGAGCTACCGGCTGCCATGCTTCAGCCACTCTGCCCGCCAGTGCCGCCGTTTCACCCGACCTTACCTCAGGCATGGTTCATGCGGCCCGACGTCGTTTTTCTTGTGAATGGCGTAAAAGACCAGCCGCTTATGCACGCCATCTTGCTCGACGCGCTGCCGGTCGAGTTTCGCTATCTTGCTTCCAAATCGACCACAAGCCCGCAGCCATGCGAGGCCCTCTGAACTGCGGTCATCACCTGCTACGGCCACACGTACCACCCGATTCCTTCTACCCGCGCCTGGCAGGTTTCCCCGGCGTCGTAGGGTAAGGTATCAACCGGTCCGCAGGGTTCCCATGACGGCTACCTTATTTCCCCGGCTACGACAACTTCTACCTTCTATCCGGTTACTGGAACATTGCATCCTGCACCTGACCACGACGACGTGTTAGAAGACGCCCCCACTTCGACCGACCTCACCACTGAGAGGTGCGTCCCCTTGAGGCCCGCATACAAAGGTTTGTCGCGCGTGCCTGACACCTGCAAGTATCCCGTGACATCGACGGCATGCAACGCCGCGGCTCCAACAGACACCATGGCGGCTACATTGCCGCATGCCTCGGAGTTTGGCGCAGACATTTCGCCCGCTGTTCGCCACAAGATTGCGGAGACATCACCGTCCACGATGTCTGATGACCGTCACCTCTCGATATTGGCAATCTGTGCGTCTTGCCAGTAGTTACTACCATCTACCTCAACGTCTCCCGCAGCTGAAGTTCCTGCCCGTGACATGCTACGCGAAACTTCCGGGATGCTGCTACAATGACCAAGTACCAGGTGACAGCTTCATCAATAGCCGAACACTCCGCACCTTCTGTATACCAATCTCAAAAGCGGACAAGCACCATTGCCACCACGAGCACGGGCACGCCATCCGACCCTCTGGCAGAGGTCACGCCTACTGGGTTTCATGATCAACCTCTCAAGTTTTTGAAGGGCGACACGACCCAGCAGGAATGTAAGTACCCTGCCCACTGTGACCATCATGCGCTTTTTCAAGCAGGTTGCTTGCGCTTTCGTCGATTCGACCACTCGCAACGGCACGTGACCCGAAATGAAACGCTGATTTCAGTATCCCATCGACTCCGACGTCCACACCAGCACGACTGGCCCACTGCTCCTTATCGACAGCCATGTCGGTGCCATGAGCGCGGTCGCAGACGCCGCCACGGCTGTTACACTTCAATTCTCGGTCGTCATGTCTCCGGTTTGATGCATCGCACCATTTCAGCCACATCGCCGGCGCGGGCTCTTCGGTGCCCTCCCGCGGCTCCACCTGTGGGTGCCTTTGTCGACCGCGTCCGTTTGCGACACCTCGTGGGCTCTCGAACAGTCGATATCACCACCATTGTGGGAAGCACGTGTCTATCACCACAGCGACCCGGCGCTTTCCTCCCCGTCCGCTCAGTGTCGCCCGCCAGAGACCCACTGGTTGCCGATAGTCCCTCCCCGTTGACGACCTGGACTGCTCACGGGCCCTTTCGTTTATCGAATTGAACACTTTTGTATATGCGCTCTCACTGTTTTCAGTCGGGTTTATTTCTGCGGGGAGGGAGGGAGGTAATCTGTAACGTCATTTTCGCCATTCGTCAACATCATCATTTCTAGCCATCGCGCTGCGACTCTGGTGCAGCTCATGCCTAGCTCGAGCTGCGCGAGCAACAGAGCGAGATCGTGTGCCTGGGGTGTCGGACACTGGCAGCCGCCCCGTTTCCCGTCAGCCTACGAATAAAGTGGCGAGATCGGCACGGCCCCATCGGCCGCCTTGACGACGTCGTCTCACGTCTCTCCCTACACATTCTTATGTTCACTTTAACGGGAGTCAGAATACGCACCGTATGTTACAGCTCTTTAATATAACTCCTGTTACTTTCTGTCGGTACCACGAAGATACCAGAATTGTTTCGCAACATTTATGTGCAGCATCAGAAAGGGTTAGACTGTGCTGAGCAGTTTTGTGCGACCAGTGCGCAACTTGGCCCTCTTGTGTATACATAACCGAAAGCATTGCAGACATAGCACGTCTGTGAAGCTAGAAAAAAATAATTTGCTTTATTATCGTTTGCTTCTGTACTCATGTACTCATTTCACTCGATATACAACATAAAGATCCAGGTGAATAATATCATTATAACTTTCACAGCACATTTTGTGCAATTAATCTGACTCAGCATGGTGAAAACCGCTTAGTAGCGAGTCATATGAGCGAAGTTACTATAGTAAACAAAGGCATTTTCTTTTCTTCGAAGCACCCGTCGTGGAAGATTGCAGCATGATCTTAATGTCAAGGCTTCACTTTAAAAAAGTAAAATATTTCCTTTTTTTCTTTTTTCCTTCTTACATGGCACTCGCTTTCTGTAAAGCGTTGTCCTTGTTTTAACCGACAACGTAGCTCGGGTATACTTTATCTCGTTCCTTACATTCACACTATACGGTCAGTAGGTCGAAGCTGACGCGGTAAGCCGTTGTCAAACTTCACCAACATCGATTCGCAGGGAGTCAAGCCCCGAGATCGCCAAGTTCATGCGGGAGCAAGGTTTTTCTGAGGTCAACCAGGTGGAGCAGTACTACGTCAAGCGAACGCTAGCCAACGTCCACAATCTCGGAGCCAAGTACATGATTTGGCAGGACCCCATTGACAATGACGTTGAAGTAAGTGCACCCTTAGAAGTTGTTCCTTCGTGCAAAGTTATGTGAAAAACTTTCGCGCAACTTTTACGCGTTTGAAATGCGCTTGCACGTCGACTATAAAGAAAAAAAACAGTGACCATTATTCCTGCGATGCTGAAACGTACTGCCTCGGTGGTTAGCACAACCTAGGATCTATTTATACGTATATTCCGTTGTACCTGTTCATTTTTCTATCGCCTCATTCAACAGATTCAACACCTTGCCTTGGGTGACGTCAGCTTAAAGGTTATTAAGAACAAAGGCTTCGGGAGTAGCGATCCATGCTGTGGCGAATATCGTTATGCTGGCAAGCCTCGACGAGAAACCAGCGCCAGCGTGGAGACCTTTCGAAGTACCTATGCTAGCATTGCCAGAGTTTTACCACTGCTGCTTTAGTTTTTTGCAAACTCGCGCACCACCACATTTTCCCAGCTCCCAGCCTTATGCATCTTCGTTGTAAAATGCAAAAATAAACTTCAGCGGGGCTTCTTCGAATCGCTGCTAGACAGCGCTGTTGCATTATTTTCAACAAAGTTTTGTTGTAAAGTGTCATTCCAATATCAACGTATAAGCTCTGGTTTCCAGAAATGGCTGTGTCCTGCGTAGAATAAGTGAAACACGTGGATTGATATAAACATTGCCTTTGTAATTAATCTATAGAGGACTTTCCACAGCGGCGTACGGGCGTGGCCATTTTTGGTCACTTGATCGTGTGTGGCCTTGAGCCAGTGAAGCGGCCGTGGCCCTGTCACACCAGCAGGTCGCAACAAGTAACATGCTTAGGCAGAAAAACATATATAGTTCTATAGATATGTGTGATTTCCTAAAGACTGATAAGGTTGAGGCATTTGCGTTTGTTTGGTTTGTAACACTCCACAACTATGCGTGGTAATGGTTATTCTACTCCAAATTTACGTGGTATGCCTCTAAGTGTTGTATCAGTAACCGCCAGTAACTGCTGTTGCAAATCAACATACCAGCACCCATGCAGAAGCGACTGCCTAGTTCAATGCGAGCGCTTGCTTGCTACTCACTTGCTCCTCGCATACTGTACAAATAGCAAATGGCGAAAGGGGCTATCACTTATTGTCATTTCACTCTGGGGCCAACTCATAAGGTACGTTTTGTCTTTAATACTGAGATCAGCTGTTTAGTCACGTACGCCTCCTGAGGGGGACGGGGTGGGGGTGGGGGCTTGTTTCTTACTATTGGAGAGTACCACTGAAAAAATATTGCTAAATAGTGACAGATACATTGCTCTCAAAGCTTCCGGGTACAAATATAAAGTAAATACTAGCGTAGGTTTATAATTCACGGACCACATAGGAGTGTGTACTAAAGGACGTTTTTCCGTGTTTTGACACAATATTAACGAGATCTAACAGACAATAATGCCAAGTAAAGTATAGGGGAAGTTATTAGACCGAATTGCAATGTAAATATCAAGACAGAAAAGTGGGTGGAGGGATAACTTGCCGTGGGCAGGAACCAAACCTGTGACCTTTGAATAACGCGTTCGATGCTGTATCACTGAGATACCACGGCGGTTATCCTTCTAGCCACTTTGTTGGGTATATATGTGAATTTAAACGTGGGAGTGTCAGAGCCCATGGGGGGACGCCGACCAGACGACTCGGCGTGGATGAAGACATATTGAGCAGCGCTGCCCAAGACTATACGTTCAACAAGATACGAAAAATGGTATATAAATTACCATGATTTTTCGCTGTGTGAAATGAAAACGAAACGAATATCTCCGCAGTGATTTTAGTTCATAATTATATTTTCTCAACCAAGGCGAACTCGGAGAAAAAACACACGAACTACAACTTTACCTAAGAATGAATTTTAGTTAGAGTTGGTCTGGCAGTTTCCAAGGGGTGAGGCGGTAGAAATAAGGGAGTAGCTCGCGTCTAGTTCCACCTTCTGTCGATGATGGTGGTCGAAACATTTCAGCGACAAGCATGGTTTTCTAATGATACGTGAGTGCAATGTTTTCGGGTGTTCACACATTCGTGGACGGTCTACACCTGATCATGCAGGCGGAGGATGACACCCTGGTTGTCGTGTGGAAAGACACCTCCCTGGATACCAAAATGAAACGCTGGCAGGACTACATCAAGCCCATCGCGCGCAAGGGCTACCAGATGGTGCTGTCTGCCTGCTGGTATCTCAATTACATCAGCTACGGACAAGACTGGAAAAAGTTCTACCAGTGCGACCCACGTAGTTTCGAAGGTGTGTGCGTAGAGCAAAACATAACGTGTTCTGAAAGGAAGAACAGCCGCTGATGCCCGTTTCTTCTTTTTATACATATATGTACATAAACATTGTGAGCACGAAGTCAAGGGCTTGATTCCCGGCTACAGGTGTCGCATCTTTTCGTGAACATAGTTCAGGAACTATCTTGCACCGAATGTTGTACGCGCGTTAAGCTGCTAACAACTGCTTTAAACTCGGCTAGATTGGTCGTCCAACGCACCCGTATGAGTAGGGCACCCACAAGGATACATGCAGTTGGAGCCCCACGGCTAGACGCGCCACTTTGTATAACCAGTTTCACACAATGTGTTTTCGATCATGTTCATGATCTATTTGCATGAAATTTCTGAACTGTAATTGGTTTCTTGGCGCATGCTGCGATATGGAGCCAATAGTGACAGTGAAATTGGACCCCGACCGGGCTCAATCGCGATTGAAAGTGCCCCGTGCGTGGGTAGCTGCACGCAAGCTCTGGTCCTGGTCCCCAACATATTTAACGGTAAACCGTACACAAGGTGTTTTAGATAAAGAGCGTAGAACAGACAAATCGCTTCCCTATACGGTGGGCGACAAACAACCTATCAATGCGGTTACGACAGCCGTCGTGCCAGGCTGGTTACCAGTCGTTGGTGTTCGGTCATTGGCCGTGAGCGCATTTGGCCGGGAGCGCGAGTCTGCTTATATATTAAATGGACTCTGCAACACTTTTTTAAGCACGGCCAGAAAGCACTGCCGATCGGTAGTCGAGGCTCTTGAAAACACGTCAGTCAGCCAATTATTGTAGCACCGCACGCTGCCTGGAAATGACAATTAATACCAAAACAGCTAGATACCTCTACATCTACTCTCGACAATAGTTGCTATAAGCCCAAATGACCACGCTATAACCACGCCATAAACCCATACTCCATGGCCATTCGCTGACATGAGCATTGTAAGCTGCCCAGTTGCCATGGCCGCCGCGAGATGTCGCCACGAGCCCACTGTCGCGCTCACGCGAAAAGCAACCTGCGAGTTAAAAAAACAAAAAAAAGTGAAAAGCAAGTACTGGGTTTAAGAGAATTTTATTTCTGAAAAAAATCGTACATACACAGAAGACATTTGTGTACTCAGTCTTGGCGTGCGCGGATAAAATGGCGTTGCTTCTCGCCTTCTTGTAATACCCCTTGCGAAGCTATCGGCGAGTTCGCAGGTACGAGAGGAGAGAGAAAACGCTAGAAATGTGTGGCGAATCCTTGTAACTCTGCTCATACCTGAGGGATTCTAAAAATGTTCGTGGCAGTATATTCGCGAGGTAATAAACTCCTTTATTAAAGTCATTCAGTGATTACTTGAAACAATGCTATGCCGCTTTAAACGTAGATGCATGGCTCACGAAGGGCAAGCCGATTCCACACTACTGTTACTGTTGTTTCTTTACGCTTGAAGTTCATTCCAGGCAATTGCGAATTGTATTGAACTGGCGGGTTCGTAAGGCGTGTTCACTTGGCGAGAATTTTCGGAAGTATACTTCTTTCGAGATATTCATTCTTTAAATGTAGAATGAAATGCATCGACATTTCAGTCATATTTGAACGACATCTTGATGAAAGAACGTCGCATAACACTGCATCTTTGAACGAAAGTTTGATAGCGCCTGCAGTTGAGACTGGTGCAGTTTCACAATTCGTTCCAGGTGCCTACACGAGTCGCTAGCTAACCGGTTAACCTAAGCGAAATTTCGAACATCAGTCTCTTTCCCTTTTTTACATTTGTTATGCAAGCAATGTCAAAATGTCACGATTGTGTAAAAAAAGTTCTTTTCAGTTAAAAAAAAGACAACACCTGAAATAAATCGGCTTGCATGTATAAGATTATATCGAATGTGAAGCCAGCGACGCCTGAAGTACTGACATCTTCATTTCGTTTGCAGGCACCGAAGCTGAGAAGGATTTAGTTGTAGGTGGAGAAGCCTGCATGTGGGGCGAATATGTGGACGGCACCAACCTGATCCCCAGGCTCTGGTAAGCTTGTGATTAGAAGATGCGTAAAATATTTCTCTCTATAGTAAAGGAGTCGTGGTTACACGGGGCCGTTGGGGACTTGCCTCTTCACTAAAACTTAGAGAGTGATATACGAAAAAAAAAACATTGATGGAGACTGCCAAAGGACAATATTTTCTTAATAAAACCGCATTTCCTTCCCCATTTCTGCTTTGTAGTACATAGTACAACGTTCCTTATTGTAATTTTCGCCCCAGATACAACTCAAATGTCAATACTTGGCTACTACATTATTACACAGAAAACGAATGCCATTACAATATACGTTCATTTGCACTTGTTAAAGCGTTTCAATATGTAGTTAGAGTACTTGTAGCTTCTTTACTATGTTTCCGGTCTTTATTTCACTTACTCTGTAGCTGAGTGGGGGAATGAATTAATCATTCTCTCTGTGCCTGTGTATACATACATACATGCATGCATGCATACATACATACATCGCAATACCTTTCACTGCTGCCGGTGATGGCTGTTATCTTATACCTACCCATGTTTTTCTATCCGGACATCGCAGGCCACGTGCTTCTGCCGTTGCGGAGCGTCTCTGGAGCAGTGCGGATATAAACGACGTGGACGATGCCAGTTTTAGGCTGGACCAACAACGTTGCCGCATGCTTAGGTCAGTTACCCAAGTAGCACCGAGTATGCACGAACTTTGTTGCGGCAAATCATGGATCGTAATCGATCACATTCTGTCTAATCCGAAATCAACGTGACCCCGCTGTATAAACCGTACAATGGTACTTATCGTATATTGCGGGAGCTAGACCGATACTTTCCATATACTCTGCTGATTGTAGTTCCTTAGAGATTACTTTTCAGATTCTGTTGAACGCACGAACTTTCCTGTGTTCGCCTTTACCCGTTCATTGAGATTATGCAATCAGAGATGACTGAATCGCGCAGTGGTGTACCACATTGAGTAGAGTCCCTTCAAGTCCTTAATTCGTGTAACGTGGCTTTCGAGCCCTTCAAGTCACTTTTCCAATTTCGTTATAAACCAGGCTCCCGTGTGGGTGTCGAAACGTCTCGGTTGTTTTGGAGTGTTCTTGTTGTGGTCACCGCTTATTTCTTTTTACAGTGCTTCTTTTCTACCAGTATAGAGTCCCTCAAATCCTGGTTTTCTAAGTCCTTGATGAGAACCTAAACAATGTTCATTGACGGAGAACTATTAATGTATCTTAAAGTGAAGTCTCTTACGCTTGGGCGTGCCTAATAAAGACGAGAGCTCGGTAAATGTGTGAGGTGCATGTACACGCCCTCTCAAGATTTGTCCAAGGTCTTGCGTCGCTTACGGGTCGATGAGAAACAACCGCGGGAACAGTGACTTGATGCAAGGCATCGGCAACTTTCTCTGACGCTGTGAGCAAAGTATGTGCTAAAACAAGCTTGGGAAGCGTATGCCCCGAGAACGAGCGTGGAGACGTAGAATTGCCCATATATATATATATATATATATATATATATATATATATATATATATATATATATATATATATATTACATACACTTTCTAATCCTTGATTATAGAAGTTCATTTTCGAAAACTATTTGCCAGGTTCACTCTGGCCCTTTCGGATATTGTAGCCACAGGCTGAGTGACCATAGACGATATTTATACTTCAACAGCAAACACATGGCTGTGAGATTCAAGTATTGAGAGTCCATTATTTAAAAAAATTAATTTGTCTTTTCTGCTCAGAAAAAACTAATCCGCTTGTGCCAGTCACTTGTTAACTATTGATAGCGGGTACCAGTGTCACCACTACTTAGTGGCGTAGCTAGGCGATGACACACCAGGCCCATGCTCCCCCCGCCTCCGAAAGCCATGACATACAGAGAGGAAAAGGACCATTTCAATAAGCTCCCCTCCCCCCCCCCCTTAAAAAAGAAATTCTCTTTACACCCCTGCCACTGCTCTCAATATGTGCACAATTGCGAACGGGACTGCTTTCCGCGTTCGTCTACTTCGATACCATCCTCAGTCATACCGTACTCTCGGCTTGCCAGTAATCGAATCCCGGCTGCATTTTCGATGGAGGCGAAAATGCTGTTGGCCTGTGGGCTCAGATGTGGGTGCACGTTAAAGAAAAGAACCTCAGGTGGTCAAAATTTCCGGAGCCCTCCACAATGGCGTCTCTTACAATTATTCGGTAATTTTGGGACGTTAAACCCCACATATCAAATCGAATCTCGGCTTGCCAGCTCGTAGAAGTATCGCGTGCTATGTGACACCAACAGGCAAAAGCAGAGCGTTCCACACTCGCCGTCATGGCTACGAGTGGCGCTGGCTAACACTCCCATGCTGAAATGGGCAGAAATACCCAATAAAGTAGATGGAGTCACTCCGCTATAACTCAATTGGTGGAGAATTTCCCATGTTATTCGAGGGTCGCGAGTTCAGTCTCTGCCGGCCGCTAAGGTGTCTTTTCGTCCACTGTGATTTCTGCACACTTATATCGCAATTGCTGCAAATGACGTCTCCTATACTTTCCTTGGCTTGATTTTTGTTAGTTGTCATTGACGTTGTGCCTAACAAACAAACAAAAAAGCGAGCCCATATTATTAATTTTCTTTAATTAGTACCTAACTGCATGTATTTCTTCTGCAGGCGCGGCATACCAACGCAGCCGATCTTGAATGGCTACTGCGGCGACTACGAGTGGGATCTGGAAACTCCATATCACATCGAATGAACGCTTAGCTGGACGAGCGCGTGGACAGCGGGACCGTTCACCTAATGGCTGAATGAATCGTACAAGACGTCGTCACAAGCATACGACGACTCGAAGATACCTTCGGAATGTTTTCGAGCTCTCATAATAACAGTAGGACTACTTAGTTCCGATGCCATGATGGTAATCATAATTACTCACATAAGAACTCGTATAATATTGGGAACGAACTTGAAGCTAAAAAAAAGTCCGCGATCTAGTTGGGCACGGGTCAAGGGTATTTAAAATGCCACTACCGCGTTTCAGCATTTCTAAGAGAAGAGCGTGGCGCGTAGATCAATGATGACCAAATAGGCATCTGTTTTGCTTAGATGTGTTTCATTCCTATTTTATTTTCATTTTCCTATTTTAAGTTAACTGCCGAGACTACGTGCATTCATCGTCTAGGATAGCTATTACGAGACCTACATTTAATTACTTTGTTTTACACATCTTTCTGCCCACATTTTACTAGGGCCTTTTTTTTTCGTTCCCATGTCTCTCCCTGCGGGATATCAGACAAAAATACCCTGACTGATCATTCTGAGAGCTTTTGTTGGCAGCTCAAATTGGTCTCTAAATTACCCTTGGAACTTGGTCTGCCGGCCCAATGTGTTTGTAAAAACAAATCGTCAAAACCATGTCAGGTTTCCTTTAAGGCGCCGCGTTTGCCCGTCCTTCCCTCAGACAGGTAATAAAAACGTAGCAGGTGACTGCGATTATTCACCCAAAGCACACCACGCGTTTTCTCCAGCGCATATACGTCTATATACAAGCACAATAAGTAGAAAAAAAAAAAGCTGGGACTCGTCACGTCAACGTGACGCGCTTTCTGTCCTGCGGCTGTTGGGACAATTCTGGGTAACTTTGCCGCTTGCGGGCACCAGCCGAAGCCCTCGGGCAATAGTGCTCATCTTATTTGGAAGCATTTTAACAGGACAACTTCACTTTTTCTCGAATTTTTAATAATGAACTGCTTCGGTGAATTGTTTCTGTAAAGCGCTCCTCTGACGGTGTTTCGCGGCTTCCAGCGATTTGACGAAGTTCGAGAAAACGCTTGGTGAGAACCAACTAGAACCAACTGAAATGTAACCCAGTGGTGCAATTGTGTGTACCAGACTCCGTGCAATGAAACAGGAACTAGAAAAAAAAGAACTATTGTATGAAGTTCTAACTATTCGTGAAATTCTACTTCTATAGTCGGTTACAACCTAAGAATAAATATAAGCTACACCTACGGCCACACCTTTGCCACCACGAGAAAATTGGCATCGAATCGCATTTGTTAATTTGTGTGACGCCAAGTACCGTTCGTGCATTTTACATCGGTGGTTTCCTTATGAATACACACGTAGGTGCCACTGGTTATAGGTAAAAAAAAAAGACGCCGACTTCCTTCGCGGTTTCCGAAAAGATTTTTCGACATCACTCTCTGCCAAACACAGCTCTTCAAGGACGTTGAACTTTTAATTATTATTGGGTGTATTACTTCAATGGTTGCAACGAAAGTCACGCAGTAATACTTTCTCGCACAGATGAATGACCCGCAGTTTTGAAGGCGGTGCTTGTTTTTTATTTTTGTTTTGATTTTCATTCTTAGGTTGTCACCGACTATAGGTCTCTGAATCTGAAAAGAAAAATGCCCCACTTCCTCGAAGCCAGTCGTGAGGAAATGAGAATGCATTGCGTAGCGTCCATAACTGCGTTTCCCACGTGAGAACCCAATGTTAGAAGAATAACGTTTTCTTTTTTTAACACTATGCAGCCAATAGCGCCATTCACCACACGTGGCGGTTTTCTGTTGTGGTGAGAAACGCGGTATGCGTTTCCAGCTCTAACTGCTAGCATGCACGGTAGAAAATACTATGAAGTGAACAAAACAGAGTTTTTGGCTCGGCGTTGGCGTTTCAAAGCGATGTCTCGAGCAAATATTTCCGTATGTTCTTGAGAGGCGCCCAGCCAGTGAACAGTTGTGGGTGAGGCGCGAGCGTACGGGAAAGTGGAGCGCAAGGAGGAGAGCGAATGGCGAGAGAAGAAGCGGCGAAGTACAGTACCTACCCTTTCCTACACTCTCTCGCACCACATGCTCTGGATGCTAGGGGCGACGATAAGCGCGCGCGTCCGCAACTCTTGCTATGGGAGAGGGAGTGAGAGTGGAGAGAGAACACCTGGTGGAGTGGGGACACCGTCGCGGACGCCGTGTACAACGCCGGATGCCTGACCAACGCCTCCTTGACACAGCCCGTTTAAGAAATGCATTTATCACTCGCCAGAAGTCGCACATTACCCAGAATACCCGTAGCCTTCGCATGATCTCCTAGGTGACGAGTCTAATGCGGTCATCTGCGGTGCGCTGAATGGCGTCGGGGCTGTTGTGCTGGCCGTTGCGTCATCTCCACTGAATTCTGACATTAAGTATGACCTACGAACGTCCAATTTTATCTCCATAGTTATAATCACGCTGTCGATGTCGCCTTTAGTAATGAAAGCTGATGACCTTTCCTGTCTTAGTATAGTAAAATCAGGATTTTGAAAGCAGCCACAGTGCAATTCTGCGCGTGGTTGTTAGCTATGAAAAGTAACATTCTACAGTGGGTATCCTACGTGAAGCGCCTGCATCGGCGACCAAGGACATCGACTTGGCGCTCTTCAAATGCGACATTGTGTTCGGTGTGTGCTCTTCGTGAATTCAAGTGAATAAATAAGATAAAAGTTTTTACAGACATGTCCACGTTATTTATGAGCCTAACGAGAAACGTGAAAAACAGACCAACATGCAAAACTCTTGATGGCGCAAGAGCACGCTCGATATGCTGCAGATGGCTGTGCTATACGTTATTTTGTGTGCGTCACGACAAGCGAGGACAGCATAGAATACCCCGAACCACTAATGTATTCTACACTTGGCACTGACTGGCTAGCTGGCTGACTGACTGACCGACCGATTAGCCCATTTTAACCTGGCGCAACCCATCATGGGGGATCGGCGATGAAACGAGTGGTGCCTTGTTATATTTAAAAATGTGCTCATAATATCACAATCTTAAGCAATAAATAGTTTTTGTATAGCGTTGTATTTATTCTTTACTTCCATGGTAAAAATTGTTATACATTGACAGAGGCCAGGAAAAAAGCTGCTGTAGGTGATAGGAATATGCTCAATTCTGTGGAAAATTTGTATGCGACTCAAGTATATTTACTAGTTGAATAGACCGCTAATAATTCTACGTTATGTCATCCTAGTACAAATTTCTTTGGTCATTGGGAGGAAACGCAAAAGCGTGTAAGCTAAAACTAAGATTTATCGTAATTAACACTTTTTTACGATTGCATTGGTTACCTCTATTAGCACTTACAAAAGTAACAATAAATCCAGTATGTATGATCCACCCGACTCATGCCCTATCCCCGCGAGTGGGTAGGTGCCAATCATCTAAGGAGCATCATCGTCATCATGAACTGTGTTAGCTACGGCGGCACTACCATACACCTCGTGGCCCGTGCCAGTCGAGCACGAGAAAGGCAGAAGAAGCGACGACTGGTGTTTCTGAGCTTATATATGTCCCGGTTCTGCTCTGTATCACTGTTCGCCATGGAGAACATTCGGAGCATCCGGTTTCTCACTTTTATTCTTTACTTCTGCGCCGTAAGTATACACGAATCATCGCGGCACATATTCAATATATTAGATACATTGCACGCCGATTCCTATCGGAAATACTTAATGTATTTCACGTAAACTGGTCTGTGGAGGGATTCTCAACGCCGCTATGTTTTGTTTGTGAGAACTACTTTGGCAAGAGTAACATGTATTCTAGATCGCATTACCGAGACATACATTTAAATTACCTACAGCAAGCAGAGGTACCAGGACACCGATGTTCTCTATTGGGGACCTTTCGTAGGATTAAGATGGCGCCATTACCACGACGTTGTCTTGCATTATATGTTTGACTTATCCAAAAACATATAAATATTGCGGTATACCGGGTCACATGGTCGTAATCTTGAGCAGCCGCGGAACTCAACCAGATGAACATTGAGAGGTTACAGGCCTTTAACCAAGAGGATTTTACGTCGTGAAGCTGGCATAACTCTGCGGCAGTGGCGTAACTGTGAACACGTGTTTCTTTGTTTTTACTGCACTATGCGTAGAATAAGAAAGCGCGTATTTAATTTTAGTTATACTAGTTATCTTGAAAATTCGCTGCCAGCGTCGAATAGCCCGGTACTATTGTGATAATATCAATGCGAACACCGATATGCCGAACATGCTAAAACTGAGTTATTGGGTAGATGCCGCTGACGGGCCGCTGACGACAGTTGGTTTCTCTTGGAAATGAGGAATGCTTGTCAAAACTCAAAATGAATATTCGACGATTACAGCCTGCTCATCTAGCTGTTAAAGTCGCACTATGGAAAGAGACTGACACAAATCTAAAGATGCGGGATATAGCTTCTTGTCAATTATCGAGGAGTAGAAGCTCCCGAAGTTGTCAGATTACAGCCTCTGGTGGACTCGGGTTCGAAGATATGTTTTCAAAAAGGTCGACTCAACGCTCCGATTGTGAAGTCGGCGCGCGTCGTTCTCGATAACAAAAACTTGAAGGTCGTTTAAGCTTCTCATTCAACAGGGGAAGGCCTCATCATTTCTTGCTGCGTTGGTTTCATGGTGCACATGCATCTATCTAACTTCATTTTCCACAGCGCACTCTAATCTCACTGCCCACTATACTACTAAAGATTGTTCCAGGGAGTGCATACTGAATTAGGTTATGTTTCTTTCAGGTGAGCAACTTTTTCTATGCCTGTACAAGTGTCATGGGTGAATACAGCAGGGTCAAGGGTGAGCGATTATTTTCCGTGTAATATTTGGACTTCTGAGCACTGAGGTATTCCGCGTGTTTCTGCTCAATAGTCGTAAATAACCGTTTACCAACTCAATTATTATATACATGATTCAAGATTTATTGCGACAGCAATTATATGGACGCCGGGTGATTGTTTGCCGTCGCCATGATGTTCTATAAAGAGTCTAGACCAATAAAATCGCCTCACGTGTCGCATGGTTTGTGTTTGAGTGGAAGTGTGTGAGGGCTGCTGATGATCGCTGCTTAAGCAGGAACGTAGCTTGCTGACTGTATTTCGTCGCGTGGCAGGCACCTGACAGTAATAGCCGATGGGAGGAGCAAGTGTGTAGCTTAAGCAGGAAATGTGCACTTTGAGCGACTGGGCGTAATCGCCCGCGTTCGCGCGCACCGTATATTTAGAGGGGATCTGCAGACAGCTCTTAACCTTCGACTGGTAAGATGGGTTGCCCTCTCACCGAAAAGTTTGTGTTGAAGCCATTTAGACGGTACGAAGATCAGTACGCTCGCAGTGGCGACCGCGTTTCGTTGAGCAGCGAGCTGCTGTCCTTTCTTTGTATAACATTCTGAATTGTTTCTGGCAGAACTAAATCTGGGAGAACCACGTCTCTTTCAAATATTTTTATGTATATTCGTAACGGATTTGTCAATACAAACCTTCAGTCAGCTTAAGAAGCTTGGGGCCGAGTTCACAAAATTTATTTTTCGTATGTGCGTTGTCATTGACTAGCTGGTTTTGCTAATCAAATGCTAAAGATAGACGTGTAAATCAGCAGCTTGAAAAACGGCCTCTGCGAACACTGTGCAACCAATATAAACCCGTGCTCATTTGTTTCGTATTTTTTTCGTTTTTTCTAAATGCCACTAATTTTTGAAACAGTTTGCGAGAAGCAGTTGTGCAAGGAAACGATGTGTTTGATTTTCAAATATTTTTAGATATATATGGGACAACTATGATATTGCTTGCTAGTGGGCCGTTGTTAAATACATGTGTCTGTGAAGAGTTCTTTATTGTGCCCTTTCTGTAAGAGCTCTCCAGACAGGATTGACAGCATTACTAATTATATAAATATGTCTGAGATCGTGATAGGTGAATAGTCTCTCAAGGAAGTTTTTCAACTTGAGGCGTCTTTGTCAACTGGAGCCTTAAATTCTACTATTCAGAGTAATGACGCAGTGCATGGAAGCAATTTTTTCTTAATATATCATGGTTCTCCCTTGATAGGGTGATAAAATAGCAGAGTTTTTTTTCCGACACCATTTCTGCACAAAAACTTTCTGAATACCAATAGAAAAGTAAGAATGAATATGCGAACTTTTTGTTACCAACACTTTTTTGGCAATAGTCAACCTGTTTTTTTGGTAATACTTTGTGCGGCGTTCTAATTGGCTGACATCTGTGCGTGCGTTCGGTCATAGTGTAATAACAATATCTGTTGACACTTGTCTCGTTTCGTATTGTTCTATCATCAAATTTTGTATCGAGTTCGATGATTACTGAACTAATAATAGCTTTTTTGTTGCTGTGTACACGTCATGTGTTTTAGTTATAATTTCATACGTTGAAACATTATAGTATACAACTGAAATTAAAACTTTCTGTAGCTTTGATATTTCTGTTTTGACGCAGCGGAAGGACTCATCTTCGACATCATCTATGGCCTTGGATGTGGCCTCAATTTCATTTGTGACGTAATGATGATCCAAGCGCTGAGGAACCTGGTACGTGAACAGGGCTAATACTCGTTTCGGAATTCGCTTCTGATTATACAGCATTCCAGCATTGTAGATAACACGGTTGACGCAGCCGATAGAGGGGGGGGGGGCAGCTTACCCGCTTGCGAATTCTCATATTTCCATTGAATACACATACGCACACAAACCAACCCATGTATAAACATACATACAAAAAGGCTGACCCCCTCCTCCTGAAAAATTTATTTTTGTCGATGACTCCACTTAAAAGAAAACTTTGTGCATGTGCAAAGTTTTATTGTCCGTGCCATTGTCAACGCAGAGAGAGGCGAAGGAGAAGTTTCGACTGTTCATCATCTGGAACACCTTTACAACCTGTGCCTGTTACGTCACGGATATATTCCAGAATAGATTCACCAGCAAGCACGTAAGTGGCCAGCCACTATTCACCTAAGTTTGAATACTTCCTTTATGCGAAATTTGTTGTCTTGGGCAAAGGATAACGTTTCGTTACTTGATGGAACGTATAGGCACTTTCACAGAGATGCTTTGCATAGAACAGTGATGCCTCATCTCAGTAAAGTAACGATATAATAGACTACAGGACACCAGTGTTCGGTTATGAGATGTCTTCTGCATTCGCTGATTTGTTCCGGGTATTATTTAACTGGCCAAGCAAAACGCTGTATTTCGGAGGTCTTGACTTCCCATAAGGAAGTTTTGCTTTTATCGACCATGAAAAAATAGTTGTTTTCATTATGTTATCTTCTCTAAAACCTACCCTGCCAGTTTTACTCAACGAAGCGCCAAAAATATCTCCCGACCTGTTGCAACATGTGCGGTCCCTAATTTAATTCGTAGAAGCTAGCTTTACGGCTCTTACATAACATCCGAGCGCCATGAAAGTGACAGGCTGCCATTGTTGACGTTCGCTTTTTCAAACCGAGAGATTATTGTAACCTGGCGCTACGTCTTCAAGAATGCAGTGACTACGCATGCGCAAGCCAGGTCTGCATGTGTACAAATACACCGGCATCACTCAATAAACGGCTTTTTCGTTTCCTGCTGCTCGGTTGTTCACATGGTGTCAGAAGAGGGATCGGTGGTTCGTTAGATACCACCGTGAAGTCGGGAATGCATGAACGCATGAACCGGCCGCCAACAACCCTTGTAGGGATGGCGTCAACACTGCTGCAGCCACCGATACCACTTGACACGGCTGGTGACACGTTTTACAACTGGACTGTTTGGAAACGTGAGTTTGACCTTTTTGCTACAGCGAAGGAACTGAGAGTGCAGCCTAACGAAGTTCAACCCGCAACTTCTTTGATGACAGTAGGTGAAGATGCAAAAAAAAAACGTTCTGTACTTTCAAGTTCGACAGCGAAGATGATAACGAAAAGAGCTCGGAAATATTAGAGAAAAGTTCGAGGCACATTTCAAGTCATCTGAGAAACTAACCTTTAACGAATTCCGATTTGGGTCGAGGGATCTGCAAGAGGGAGAACTGTTTAATAACTGGCTCACGGAACTGTGAACTCTCGCGAGAAGATGCGAATTAAGTGAGCTTGAGAAATGGGTGATTCAGACCAGAATAAACATTGGCATCAACGATAAACATTTCCAGCAGAAGCTTCGCTCTGAAAACCCCTCATTTTCAAAAGCAGTAGAAATCTGCCGCGCAAGAGAACAAGCATAAAAACAACTACGAGAAATCGATTGATTTGATTGATTGATGTGTGGGGTATAACGTCCCAAACCCACCATATGATAATGAGAGATGCCGAAACTACGAGAAATCCGAGCCAAAACCGACTATCTGACAATCGCTGCCATCAAACAGAGTACAACGTCTCGCCCGCGCTGTGGTCTTCAAAAGCTCCATTATCGAAAATGTTCGGCTCAGAGTAAACGCTGAAACATCTGCGGCAGAAGCAATAGTTTTACACGTGTGTGCCGTCAGCTAAAGCAAACATCAAGATCAACCACACGTGAAGTAGTAGTAAACAACTTTATTAACCACGTGTGAAGTGACGCAAGTTGTTTTAGGCACTCACAAAGAATACTTTTTACAAGCGCTAGAAGCGTACGCTATCTTCAGTGAGGACTGTTGGTCGGCGATAATTGTTATTGCACGCTCGGCGGTTTATTGCAAGATTGACACGGGAGCTCACTGCATGCGTCATGCCTGCGTCGTTGTTACGAAAACTAACCCCACAGCCGGCACAGCCATGCTCGCCCACTTTGCAGCGCTTTTTTTTCGGCCACAAGCAAACACTCTTGCTCAAGATCACTTTACCACTTCGCACAACGCTCAGACGTGTTCAGTGGAATTTTTCACCGTACATCAGTTCATTCCCGTAACAGTGAATGGCAGTGTTGCAGAACGCTTAGTACTGATATCCCGTGTACGCTCAGCCAACGCCCTGCAAGTCCAGCCGGGACCCAAGGGTTGGCTTCGATTATGTATATATTCCAAGGCCTTGGGGGAACTGAAGAGTGTTTCGAAGAACATCGAACTCAATCCCGGAGCGCGAGGCAGTGTCAAACCAGCCCGAAGAGTCTCGGTTGCTTTTCCAAAACGATTGAAACATGAGCTCGATACAATGGAGCATGGTGTCGTCGTCGTTCAAGGTAACTGAATTTACCGCCTGGGCAAGCCACATGATTGTAGCGGTTAGAAATTTCAAAGTGCGCATTTGTTTATATCCTCCAGATTTGAATAAGTCTATACTGAGGGATCACTATCATATGCCAACATTAGAAAATGTAGTTCCGCGCCTGCATTGGGCAAAGTACTTTTCAACGTGATGCATCTTCGGGATTTTGGCAAATCAAGCTAGACCAAGAAACTTCGTTGCGTGTACGAGCACTCCATACGACCACTACAAATTTCTGCGCATGCCCTTCGGTATCGCCTCTGCCCCAGAAATTTTTCTGCGGGCATTGCACAAAGTGGTAGAAGGCCCGAGTGGTGTTGCCATTGTAATAGATGACATTCTCTTATGGGGAAACTGTCGAGCAGGGTATGACTATAATCTAGCAGCTTTATTTGCACGCTGCAGGAAGCGCAATCTGAAGTTGAATAAAAAAACAAAAAAGTGCCATTTTTTTGCAGCCGAAAGTTCGCTTCATGGGCCACAACCTCCCCCAATATGGACCTTGCCTATGTCCCGGGAAAGTAGACAACATATTGTGAAAGCCACCACCACAAAATTTAAAGAAGCTACAGGTTTTTCTCGGGCTGATTAACTTTGTCGCGCGTTTCATCACAAACTTGTCTTCACTGTCTTCTCCGGCAACTACTGAAGAAGAACGTGGCATAGGTGTGGACACAAAAGACCCAAGAAAGCTGCTAAGAGTTTCTCGCTTGTTTAACAAAAGCACCCATTGTTTCCTATTTTGAGAAAGGAATTCGCATGGCGTTGTCACTATAGGCGCAAGCCAGAAAGGAGTAGGGGCAGTTATTTCGCCAAAAGGAAGCCCTATCGCCTACTCGTCACGAATGCTTACCAAGGCGCGAAAAAATTACACCCAAATCGAGAAAGAAATGCGAGTGTGAGGTGGTTTATTAGCCGTTAAAGACAGCGACGAGACAGCGTGAAGAACCGTCCAGCGATCGGCACAGCAACGAACCGAAGCACGAGCCGAGAGAGCCGGGCGTTGGCGATGCTGCTCGCTGCAGGCACATCTTCTTCTTCACAATCGCCCCCGCTGAAAAAGGAGCCATCCTGGCGACTTAAGAAGTTTCAGGCAAAGGCTCATGGTACGGTTTCAGTCGGGAAACATGGACGATGTCACGTGCACGCCGGCGCATGTCGTCCGATCGGGAAACTGGTTCAATTGGAAAATTAACCGGAGATGTTTTCTCCAAAACGGTGTAAGGCCCCTCGTACCGGGGGACAAGTTTCGAGGAGAGTCCCGGTGTTTGGTATGGGATGGCAAGCCACACAAGAGACCCTGGGGCATAGCTGGGATCCGGAAGAGAGGTGCTACGGGTTTCTTTCTGGCGTTGTTGCTCTTCCGAGGTGAACGCACGGGCGAGCTGGCGGCACTCTTCGGCTTGTCTAGCAGCATCGGAGATAGGTGGACACTCGGAAGCATCAGGACGGTAAGGAAGTAGGATATCAATTGTATGGGAAGGCTCGCGTCCGTAAAGAAGAAAGAAAGGTGAGAATCCCGTGGTGGTTTGTATTGCGGTGTTATACGCGAACGTGACGTATGGGAGAACACGGTCCCAGTTGCTATGATCAGATGCTACGTACATTGAGAGCATATCACCTAGCGTGCGGTTGAACCGTTCCGTTAGTCCGTTAGTCTGCGGGTGGTATGCTGTTGTTTTCCGATGAATGACGTGGCATTCCGAAAGCAGAGTTTCGACGACCTCGGAAAGGAAAGCGCGGCCTCTGTCACTAAGGAGCTCTCGAGGTGCACCATGTCGAAGGATAAAGCGTTGCAAAATGAAAGAGGCGACATCCTGAGCTGTAGCGCTCGGCAAAGCGGCTGTTTCGGCGTAGCGTGTCAGGTGGTCAACCGCCACTATAATCCACCGACTACCATCTGGTGTCAATGGAAGGGGACCGTAGAGGTCAACGCCGACGCGATCAAATGGCTTGGCAGGGCATGGAAGTGGCTGCAATGCGCCAGTCGCACGTGGCAGTGTTGATTTACGTCGCTGGCAGTCAGGACAGCACTGCACGAATTTACGTACAAAATTGTACATGCCGCGCCAGTAGTAGCGATGGCGAAGGCGTTCATATGTTTTGAACACTCCGGCGTGGCCACATTGCGGATCGTCGTGAAGGGAGGCACATACTTGCGATCGTAAAGTGCGTGGAATGACCAGCAACCACCGGCGGCCATCGGGAGCGTAGTTGCGTCGATGAAAAAGTTGATCGCGGATGGCGAAATGGAAAGCTTGACATCGGAGGGATCGAGATACTGGAAGGTTGGGCGTGCCAGATAAATATTCGATAAGACAGGCGATCCACGGGTCACGACGTTGTTCGGTGGCAATCGAGTCGAGATTTAGTGATGACAAGGTCTGGAGGCAAGTGTTTCCGCACGTCTGATCTGGTGGTAAAGGTGAGCGGGACAGAGCATCAGCGTCAGAGTGTTTACGTCCGCAACGGTATACGACGCGAATGTCGTACTCCTGGATGCGGAGTGCCCATCGCGCAAGGCGGCCAGAAGGGTCTTTCAACGTGGAGAGCCAGCAAAGCGCGTGGTGATCAGTTACTAGATCGAACGGGCGGCCGTATAAGTAAGGCCGGAACTTTCCAAGCGCCCACACCAGAGCCAAACACTCTTTTTCTGTCACGCTGTAATTAGTTTCGGCTTTCGTCAGAGTGCGGCTAGCGCAGGCTACAACGTATTCCGAATAGCCGGGCTTTCGTTGAGCGAGGACCGCGCCTAGCACGACGCCGCTGGCGTCGGTGTGCACTTCGGTAGGAGCCCTCGGGTCGAAGTGGCGAAGAATAGGTGGGGAAGTGAGCAGACGGCGCAGAGTAGTGAAGGCAACGTCACATGCAGGGGACCAGGAGGTGAGGTTCACGTCACCGCGAAGAAGCTGCGTTAACGGTGACATGATAGATGCAAAATTGCGAACAAAGCGCCGGAAATAGGAGCATAGGCCTACAAAACTGCGAAGTTCTTTCATGGTCGTCGGCTTGGGAAATTCTGCGACTGCTCGAAGTTTTGCTGGGTCTGGTAATACGCCGTGCTTGGACACGATGTGGCCTAGCATGACGAGCTCGCGTGCAGCGAAGCGGCATTTTTTCAGGTTAAGCTGCAGACCAGCGTTGGTCAGACAACTCAAAACGTGCCTGAGGCGAAGGAGGTGCGTAGGAAAGTCATGGGAAAAAACCACGACATCGTCGAGGTAACAGAGGCACATATTCCATTTGAGGCCACGTAGCGTATTATCCATAAGACGTTCAAACGTGGCAGGCGCGTTAGAAAGCCCAAAGGGCATGACGTTAAATTCATATAGTCCGTCTGGTGTAATAAATGCCGTTTTTTGGCGATCGGCTTCTGCCATTGGGACCTGCCAGTAGCCAGACCGCAAATCTAGCGACGAGACAAATTCCGCTCCGTGAAGGGTGTCATTGGCGTCATCAATGCGCGGCAAAGGATAGACGTCCTTGCGGGTTATCTTATTCAAACGACGATAGTCCACGCAAAATCGGATAGATCCGTCTTTCTTACGCACCAGGACGACGGGAGACGCCCAGGGACTGTGAGATGGTCGAATGACGTCTCTACGAAGCATATCTTCGACTTGATCGTTGATGACGCGGCGCTCTTCAGCGGAGACACGGTATGGTCTTTGACGCAGTGGCTGGTGTAGGCCGGTGTCAACATGATGTTTGACTTGTGATGTGCGGCCCAGTTGAGGTTGCGACCCATCGAACGAACTCCTGAACTCATGCAGAAGACCCAGCAGGTCGGCATGTTCGGTGGGAGTGAGAGTGTCGGCGATGGCGCTGGAAAACGTATCATTGGACGACTCCCCGAGTGCCGACAGTGCTTTTGGGTGGTCGCAGTAGTCGTCCGGGACATCAAACAAAAACGAAGGGTCGAGATCCTGCACGCGGCCGAGACATTCCCCCGCAAGCAATGTGACAGGTGTGGAAAGCGGATTGCTTACGAACATGTTGCTTCTTCCGGCGGCAAGGTCAATTGTTGCGAAAGGCAGCGGCAAAGCTCGACGACATTTGAAGATATCAGAAGGCATAAAAAGAACTGTAGCGTCAGTGTAGGCGTTGCATGAAACGGGAACAAGGGCGAAATTTCCAGGCGGAATATCGGTATCTTCATGAACGAGCAACTTCGGCAGCTGATGAGGAGCGTCCAGTAATGGGACATCACACAAGGGTGAAAACTCAACTTCGGCGCGTGCGCAGTCTATGACGGCATTGTGGCGGGATAGGAAGTCCCATCCGAGGATGACGTCATGCGAGCAGACAGGAAGAACAATAAACTCCACGATGTAAAGAATGCCTTCGATGGAGATTCTTGCAGTACAGGCTGCGAGAGGCGTTACTTGCTGTGCGCTTGCGGAGTGAAGCGACAGTCCGGAAAGCGGCGTCGTTACTTTGCGCAATAAACGGCAGAGATTAGCGGCAATAACAGAAACAGCGGCGCCAGTGTCCACAAGGGCGAAAGTACAATAACCTTCAACAGTTACTGCGACCACGTTAGCAGGAGAGGAGCGAGGGCTTAGACAGTTCGAAAACGGCGCAGTTCTTGCCTCTTGAACTGCGTTGCTTAGTTTTCCTGGTCGGAGGGTCCGGGCCGGCGACGCATGGGGGAGGGCGATCGCCGACGAGGAGAGGGTGCGCGTTGCGGCTGGAAGTCAAGGTGGTCAGTAGGCGCATAGCGAGGTGGCGAGACGGGCCCGTATTGTACGAAGGGTTGGCTGCCGGGATGCGACGACCGGGCATAGTTGCCGAACGTCTGAGGTCGACGGCGGCAGTAGCGAGCAACGTGTCCGGGAGTGAAGCAAGCGTAGCAAATCGGTCGGTTATCGGGCGTCCTCCAGGGATTGGCGACTGGTGCGGCCGCCCAAGGTGCAGTATAAGCAGCCGGGTGTGCGGGCTGTGAGCGCGTGGTGTAGGGTGGTTGCGGGAGCCTACGTACAGCGTCTGCATACGAGAGCGGCGCGGCTACGGGATGCATCTCTTGCGAAAAGGCGACAGGAGGAGCCACAGGCTGCGCTGCATACGTTAGGGGCGCGGCCACAGCCTTAACGGCTGGCGGATAGGCGACAGGAGCGCCTACCGGCTGTGCGCCACCCGGGCAGTGGCCACGGCTAGGTAGAGGTGGCTCGTAGTGCGCAAGAGGAACAGCTTGTGCAACCTCTTCCGATATAGCAGTGCGAAGCGGGGCAGGTAGACGGGTGGTGGTCTCGTGAGTAAAGGGCACTAGGGAAAGTTGGCGGGCGACTTCCTCACGGACGAAGGCTCGGACTTGCTGAAGCAATGGTGAATTGTCCGGCATGGAGTCGAAACTGGACAGCGACTCACCACCAGGCTGAGGCTGCCTAGTCAGAGTGCGTTGCTTTTTCAACTCGTCGTAGCTCTGACACAAGCTGACGACTTGAGAAACTGTGCTTGGATTCCTTGCCAAGAGCATTTGAAATGCGCCGTCGTCGATGCCCTTCAGGATGTTTTTGACCTTGTCAGATTCGGGCATGGTGTCATTCACACGTCGACAAAGGTCGACGACGTCCTCAATATAGCTGGTAAAGGTCTCGCCAGTCTGCTGAGAGCGGACGTGCAGGCGCTGTTCTGCCCTCTGCTTGCGGACAGCCGGCCGACCGAACACTTCAGCACATGACGTCTTGAAGACGCTCCATGTGGGGATGTTGTGTTTGTGGTTATTAAACCACAATTCGGCGACGCCAGTGAGATAAAATATAACGTGGCCCAGCTTGTCGGCTTCATCCCATTTATTGTTAGCGCTCACCAGTTCGTAGTGCTCGAGCCAGTCTTCTACGTTGGTCCCATCCGCACCGCTGAAGACCTTCGGCTCCCGTAGCGTAGGATGGCCAGGGCAGTTGAACTGGAGCGAAGGCGTCGATGTAGTGGCGTTGGCAGTCATGACAGGTGGTAGCGTGCGGCTTCGCAGCTCCAGGGTGTAGCGACGGGGATTAACAGCACCTTCCACCAAATGTGAGTAGGTTTATTAGCCGTTAAAGACAGCGACGAGACAGCGTGAACAACCGTCCAGCGATCGGCACAGCAACGAACCGAAGCACGAGCCGAGAGAGCCGGGCGTTGGCGATGCTGCTCGCTGCAGGCACATCTTCTTCTTCACACGAGCAATAGTTCACGGACGCGCAATGTTTGAAGACTACATTCTAGAACAGCCAGAGGTCATCGTCAAATGAGATCACCGCCCTCTGGAGTCAATATTTAGGAAACCACTTCGTGAGTGCCCGTTACGATTGCAGCGTATGAGACTCTCCCTTCAGAGGTTTTCTCTAAAGGTGATTTACAAGCGGATGCACTTCCACGCTTTCCAAATAAGACTGAACTGAAAGAAGAATCTCTAGATTATCATGTACATGCTCCCTCATGTCTTCGAGTTTCTGGTCCGCGCCTGCGGGAAATCCGGGAAGGTACTCAAGGACTCAACAATGATCGAATTGGGCAGCTATTCAAGCAAGGATTGACCCGAGAACAAACATGAGGCAACATGCTTGTTATTTCGCCAACAAAAAGAAAAGAAATACTCCGTTCGCTCCATGCGGCGCACTGAGATCAAGAAAAGATGAAACCAAAAGCCAAAGTCGACATGCCGACAGGCCCGGCAGGAATGCCAGGTTATTTATGTTCTGTCACGATATACCTACTTTGCCGTGGCCAGTTGTCGCAGTCGACCTCTTCAACCACGAAGGCGATGAGTACCTTGCTATGGTCGATTACTATTCGTTTAGTTTTTCGAAATCAACCAGATACGTCGAACAGCAGCAGAAGCTGTGACAAACGTGTGCATCTAAATCTTCGCCACACACGGCATCTTGGCAAAAATATGTAGCGATAGCGGCCCCCCGTTCAACAGGGCGCGCTTCCGCAATTTTTCCACACAGCTGCACATCAATCCCGTGAATTCGAGTCCACATTACCCACGCGGTAATGACGTGGCTGAAAGGGCCGTCCAAGATGCAAAGAAACTTGCCGGTTTGGAACTCTGGAGTTCTGTATTGGCTCGCTTGAATGGAGAAACGTGCCAAGATATGATCGCCTAAGGTCGCCTGCTCGACGTCTCGTGGGTCGACAGACGAGGACGAAGCTGCCCGTACTAGACTGCCACCTCGAACCCCAAACCGTGCCGACTGAAGTTGTTCTAAAGCGTCTCGATGAAACCCGGGGCAAACCACGCATCTCCTACAAAACAGATGAACGCGGTATCTACCAGATGTTCTTATTGAATCCACAGTTTCTGTCTATAATACAACAAGCAAGACATGGGCACCAACGGTCGTCATAGGTCCGGCAAATGCTCCACGCTGTCGTTGCGGCTGACAGCGGCCAGCATCTACGACGCACGCGGGAACACCTCAAACCAACCCAATGACCGGTTTCTTCGAAGCAGACTGCAAGTGCGATAGCGACCAATCAATCCAGCCCGCAACCGTACACCACCTAACAACCATGCACCTCAAGAAACGCTCCGTAGGAGCATGCGACAGCGTAGAGAGCCACAACGCTATCCTCTCCCTGAGCTTTCCTCAGAGACAGTTCAGCGAAGGTAGTGCAGATCTAACACTGTTTAACTGTGCACTCTTTCGACATTTTTGGGGCGAAGTTCCTTAAAGCGGCACCCGTTCGTCCCTCGTAGTCGTAGTCGTAGTGTGTAACCAGTGTTACATTTTGACCTGCAAGGTGGTGTTGGTGGGAGATTTCCCCTGTGCTTTGTTGAACAATAAAAAGTTCGCGGCGTCCGTGTTAACAAAAAGCCGAATGCTCCTCTCTCTCATTCCCCATTAGCAGCCATTGGAATGTACATTGAGCACTATCTGACAAGAAAGGGTTGCTACGTTATACTCGCTGGGCGTAACCACCTTGGTTTTAGAAAGGTTTAGCGAGCGTTGAGCCGCAGTGCCATGAATACAGTGAACTAATATATACCATGAACTCGAGGTGGTTAAAGGTGAGAAGTAGACCCGAAGCGCAAGCCGTAAGAAAGTGTGCGTGTGCCACCTCTCGTTTAGTCCTTGGAATGTCCGCTGGGTGGCGGTGCTTCTATATGGGGAATATATGATGAAAAGATGCGAGATGGTGGTACTTGGAGTGTAGAGTAGATGGACGAACGGACACACAGACAGATGCATGGATGAACGCATGAACGGACGCAGAGGCGGATGCAGGGACGGACGCACAAACAGACGCACACGCGGACGGGCGGATGGACGCACGGACGGTCACACAGACGGACACATAGACGGACGGAAGCAAGAATGAACGGACAGATGAATGCTTCGCCGCACTTTCCATCATTGACTCCGTAGATATGCTGCCATTTTTTTGTGTTATGTTCCATTCAATTTTTTTTCCCAAGGGAAGGAAGATGTAACCTGGTGTGACGTCAACAGGAATGCAGTGACTACGCATGCGCAAGCCAGGTATATGTACAAATACACTGACATCACTGAATAAACAGCTCTTTTGTTTTCTGCTGTTCGGCTGTTGACAATTATTTCGTCATAATAGCAGTGCATTCGAAACAATGAGGCAATCACCTGTTGTCAACTCTGCCGAGAGTGTAAATAGCTGCTTCAAAGCACAGTTAGGAGTGCTCATTACGTGGCATGCGGTCAGGTAATCGCTCGACACTAGGGGGTTTTAGAATACCGTTTGCAAGCGCTGCGGGCGTAGCGGGCGCCATATGAGTTTTAGAACAGCGTTTGTCCTGCTGCAAACCGCAAGGCACGACGATAATTATAGCGCGAGAACAGAACGACGACACAGAGACAAGAAGGACACGAGCGCTCGTGCCCTTCATGTCCTTCTTGTCCCTGTGTCGTCGTTCTGCTCTTGCGCTATAACTTTCGTCATGTCATACCAACTAGCCCAAGCTGCCACACGCAACGCACGATCGCAGCGACACCGTAGCCTCAAAACCAGCGTTTGCGGGCCGCGATCGCCACACGCAATTTCGGATTTTCTGCGTGTGGTTCGCGAACGCTGGCTCGCATTACGACGCATGCGCAGTGGCAGCGACCACACCGCAAAAGCTCGCGGTGCGCTATTCTAAAACTCCCTACTATTCGTGCACCGGGCGTTGCATGTAAAACGCGGAGAAATGTTGCACTAAACGTCCTTACCGTATTCATGTCTGTAGTGTTGCTCACGGAATGCAAATGCCCTGGTACTTGTGCAGATATTCGGCTAGATCTTTATGCAATGTGAGCAGAGTTACTGTACTGCACACAATACGACCAGTTACGTGCAGTGGTGTCTTTCGTGTCCTTCTTGTCTCTGTGTCGTCGTTTTGTTCTCGCGCAATAACTATCGTCGTCCCTAGAGCCACGAAGATGAGAGGTCGACGAAAACGACACGTACATTGATTACCAATGATCACGCGAGGCCTACAGCGTGTTATAGCAGCACGGAAGGATTAGATGGGCACAGTGAGCGTGCCTTTCTCATTGACCCCGAGCGCACAGCCCATACTCGTTGCTGAGCGACTAACGCATTCTGTAGCTTTCACTCCATTACCCAATAGTTGTTTAATTGCATGCGGATAACGCGTTGTTTTTATTCCCTCTGTTTAGATGAAGCTTGATAAGGACCAGCTGGGAGGCATGGACGAAGCGTCTGCTCGAGTAAGTGTAATGAATTAAGTCAGGATTTCTGGCTTATTTTATTGATTACAACGATAAGCCATTATTCTAGTCGGGTATAATGGGATTACGTGAGACGAAAGCGGTTCGCAAAGCAGTAGGACTACCATGCCCACTTCTACCTTGGATTGTTTTTTTTTTTCTGAATGAAAGAATTATCCAGTTTCCTTCTTCCGTCCCTTTCATTCGGTCATTCCAGCGACGCAGGCGGCGCCATGTAGCCGTGCTCCGAAGCTGTCACACGGTGATAAACTGCGACGCAGTTCGGTCTCTCAGTAGTCGTGAACCAGTGAACGCGTATTCACGTTCCGCGACTCTGACATGCACGCTGGCGACATCACTGTCTCGTCCACCGTTTCGACCTACCACTGCGCCGCCTATAGTCGCTGGAATGATCGAATTGCGATGGTCCCTACAACCGCATGTTTCACGCTTTTAGGTAACATGTGATGGTTTATAGGTCAGCTGCTAGCTTTTTAAAAAAAGAAATCACGAGTTGCGGCACGCCATGTGATAAAATTGAATGACCCCCATTTGCTGCCGCAGCTACGAAATGGGATATTGACGTCGAATCATGGAGACAGAAAATGGTCGAATGAGCAAAGCTCGCAGTGGAGTTTTTCAATCTGACTGCGGCGCCAAAAAGCAAAGCCTAGCGGATGAAAACAGCAACATTGAGACGGTGTCCGTGAAAATGGAACGTGACGCGCGCGTCTTCCTTCCTGCACGAGTGGGCAGATTGTGGCCGGGCTAAACGCGTGCGCGTCTGCTTGTTTTGCGTGCCCCTTACGGCCAATGCCAGCGAGCTTGCGACGGGGCAGGGCGAGGGACGCAGCTCCCTCTTGTCAGTGTAAGGGCAAGGTAAATGCTGGGCAATTTAGAGAGGCCTTCGTCCTTCAGTTGATGATTGATTTGTGGGGTTTAACGTCCCAAAACCACTATATGATTATGAGAGACGCAACCCTTCGTCCTTCAGTAGACACAAAAATAGGCTGATAATGATGCGGGGGGAGGGAGAATTTTTGTAAATTGTTTTGCAAATTGAACGTTTTTGGGTAAGGGATTTGTCGCGCCAATTAAGAGACGTTAGGTGTGCTTTGCGTAATCAGCAGTATTGCTGCTGTCTTTATAACTGAACTTCAGTTTGATGTTCTGTATTTTTTTTAATTTTTCAGAATACAATATTTTACTTTACTACGTTCTTAAGTACGGTGATCTTTGCTGCAAAGGTAAGTCTGCGCGCTATCCCGTTTGTGCTTACCTGAAAACATCATTCGCGCGTTTTAAACTGCACGTTAGCTTAACGAAATGATGTACTACAAGTTTGTGAAGATTTACGAGCACTGAGGTGCGTTCTGCATCGAGTGTTGCTAACAGGCCATGCGGATTAAACCGAGCGCATCAAAATAACACACGTAGCAATATCCCGACGTATTATACGGAGAGTTCGAGATTATGCGCGCACAGAGCCGATTATATCACGGCAACTAGAAGCGCAAGCTGGGTATCTAAGAGGCTATATTGAAGTGATGCTGGCAACGTCGCTGCGTAAAAAATACAGAAAACAAAAAAGAAACGGACGATCTTACGTACCATGGTAATCGATTTTACTTTACCACGTCCTTAAGTACGGTGATATTTGCTGCAAAGGTAAGTCTGCGCGCTGTCCCGTTTGTGCTTACCTGCATGCGGAAAATATTGACGACTGTGGTGTATTTTTTGTTGAGTGAAACGTTGCGAAATGACGTTAGAGATGTATGTATATGTAAAAATGTTATACGCGCAGACATGTATGTTGAACAGTCGCATATGTTTTATATAAC
Source organism: Rhipicephalus annulatus (assembly GCA_013436015.1). Lineage (NCBI taxonomy): Eukaryota > Metazoa > Arthropoda > Arachnida > Ixodida > Ixodidae > Rhipicephalus > Rhipicephalus annulatus. The sequence goes on along the minus strand of WOVY01003470.1, from coordinate 149,474 downwards.
CTGTTGTTTACCGTAGCTTAACGTTGAAAGGAGCAACATGGGTATTCAACACCAGAAGAAATTAGCTCAAATAGAGTGCTTTGGCTTGCGAGAATGGTAGCCCTGGAAAGTGCCACGCAGACCAACTTCAGTGGATGGCACTTAGCTACAATTGGTGCTAACCCGACGTGACGCCTGTATCATTGGAGTACATACGTAATTTTTACAAAACTATGTTGGAAGCACTGCAACCACAATTGATGTTTTACTGTATTAGTCCTGCAGAGGGTGTTTTCTCAAAGCAGTTCTGATCCGAGAGCTGACATGGCTCTGTGATAAAATACTTGATTGCCACGCAGCATGCATCGTTTCGAATCCTGCTGAGGCCATAAGATTTGTTCTTTGCGTTCCTCGTGTCAACGCTGCCGCTGTCGGTTTATTTTAACGCTCTCGGATTTAAATTACCAATGTCTATTCTCGTTGTTGTGTGGCAGATATAAGCAAACACCTATGGTGCATACTCGCACACCGCGGCCCATGGTATACTGGATTGTGCCACACGTCGGGTGGAAAGGGTTTTACGACGCTTGCGATGGCACACTGACATTATTCATGTCATGACCAGCGAGTCATATTCGTGAAACCATCTTGCACTCCCAAACTAACTTTGGTTGCGCCCAACTTAATGGGGTGATCACGAGAACATCCAGTTGTAGGCGGCTATAGACAGAAAAAAAGAAAGAAAGAAAGAGAAATAAAAAAGGGAGAGAGAAGGAAAGAGAGCGAGAGAGAAAAGAGATATGGAAATAGAGAGAGAGAGGAAGAAAGAAAGAGAAATAGAGAGATAGAGAAAAATAGGAAGGAATAAAGAAAGGAAGAAAGAAAGAAGAAAAAAAAGACAGAACGAAGGAAAGAAAGAGAAAGAGAGAAACGCTCAAAGGGTCAGCAGTACGCTAAGAAATGCTTCGCAATAAAACACTGCTTTGAAGGGAGTGTGCCGCTAAAATCGGCATATCAAGTTCATTTCACGAGAAAATTCTGGATGGTATTCGCAGATTAAAGCTGCTCTAGGCAGTTAGACTTGGTCCATGAAGACCCTTACACTGGCAGCTTAAGACGCTCGCAATAAAAACTGGCGCATAAGATTACAGAGAACGTAAGTAATACTCGCTAAAGAAGACAGCATCCAACGCTAATCTTGTCTGTCTTAATTACGACTTCGTCAGCGCCCACTACTCCCAATAAATTATAAGTGACTTTCGAAAGGAGAAAAAGAAAAATAATAAGCGCAGTTTTGTTACTGCCTCTCCCTCAATGGAGGGCACCTCCACAGTTCTGCGCAGATGATGGGGGTAAGGAGGGTTTAAAAAGGATAGGGGGGAATTAAAGGTATCGAGATAGAGAGATGGGCAGGAGGAGAAGGGGGCGCAGGGACAGCCACATACGAAAGTAAGGAGCAGATAGGAAAGATGGACACGGTCACAGAAGTCTGAGGACGGGGCACCACTCAGCGAGAGCTCTTGTCGGCGTCAAGAGATGGCGTAGGGCGAGTCAGTCGGCCAGAGCTGCGCTGTCGTCGGAGATCGCGGGGGCACAACCGGTCGGCACGAAATCCAGTGAGGGAGTCCCCCCTAATAAATGATCATCTCATGTCTATAGTCCTCAAGGTTTCAAGTGGTCTACAATGGATTAACTTCACTATAATGTGTACGAAAGCATCGGTGAGATTGGGGGAGCCTTGTTTCTGGGCATGGGATGGTGCAATTCGTTTTCGCAGTTGCTCTTTACCAGGTGTTCAAATTCACTTGTACAGTCCATGCGCCAATAGCTTAGACGGCAATATTTATGAGAAAACATTGAGTTCTTCGGCAATCTTTTTATTGTATTTTCCTGAACTGCATACCATCTTATGTAACACGTTTTATATCTAGATTCAAGGCTGCCAGCCGAAGTAGCGCAAATATTCGGCTTTGTGCCTCGTGGTCTCTAAGCGTTTGACGATGACTATGCATAAGTACGTTCGGCATGAAACCCGCTTGTAAGAACTAAGGTATGTCATCCCTCCATTTCAGGGTGGTATCCTGTATGTCTTCTGCCAGATCTACCAAAACTACGATCAGGTGGTGGCCGACGAGGAGGCACGGATTCGCGGTGACCAGCAATGCGCAACCGTCAATGCACCGGTGGTCACTGGATACATGTTCCAACAGGGATACCCAGTCGGGGTTCCCGCCGTGGGAGGTACGGCTCCTGTGGCTCATCCAATGGGCGGACCACAAATGGTGCCTCCGGGCTGGCAGGTGGTTCCCACCACTACCGCTCCTGGTTGGTCAGGGATGCCTCAAGGAATGCCTCAAGGGCCAGGCATGTCTCAAGGGCCAGGAATGCCGCAAGGACCTGGAATGCCTCAAGCACCGGGGCAGCCGTACTACGTAATGGTTCAAGCACCCTGCCCGCCAGGACAGCAGCAAGCCGCGGCTCCCAATCAGCAGATGTCTTTCTCGTCCGGGGGAATCGTGTACATGCCTTACTATCCCGGAGTCCAGCCCCAGCTTATGGTGGGTCAACCAGTTGTATCTCCGAGTACGACTGCCCAAGCCACGACGGCCGAGTCTGCGTCCACCAAAGTTTCGCCAGATCATATGACCGCGGCGGACGCGCATCTCCCGCGAGTGAGTCCAGAACACGACTCGCAGGCCAAGGAAGCTACCCCAACGTCACGGGAGTCGCCACAGAAGGTTCATGGCTCGCAGACCGAAGTTGCAACTGCTGAGGCCAAACCCGGTGAGTCCGTGCATGCCTCGGAGGTTGTGGCTACCGAAAAGGAACGCGTTCACCATCACAAGCAGCACCATACTTCTCCAAAGTCAAAGACGTCATCTGAATCAAAGTCGCCATCCGATGGTGGCTCTGAGTAGCCCGGGCTCATTCTAACCGTGCTGCCCAAGCAAACTGCTCACCAGGTGACGACGGCGTTTGTGACCGCCGTGGAACTGTTTCAATGGATTGCGCAGTTCCATGAGCACCCGTTGGCGAGATACTTTTTCATTGGCGTGCAATAAATGACCCGTGTATCGTACTTTCAACATCTGCTTGCAAGACTTTCTATATAGACATTAAGGCATTCAGAGCTTGCCCTCTCACGAAATGCAAGCGTTCGTTAATGTTAATGTGTGCGGGCGCGTGAACCAATTACAAAAAAATATTATTTATGAACGCCTGTGAATAAGTCTGCCGATTATTAGAGGACAATAATTCGTGACTCACGCTAGTGTGTCGCTGATCCATCGTCGCTCAGTTTCTGGCGTGACGGTGAATGAGAGAGCATAACCGATGCCTATCGCTTGTAATACGTTAACACTGTTGTTTTGTGCAGATAGAAAGACCACGTCCATAACGTAAGGCGTTACGGCCCATAAAAACAAAGCAGGTCTTATGTAGGCATACACGGCAGCGTCTAATGTTGTCGAAAGCAAGCGGGACAGTGTAGTAACTGCAGCAAGTAACCATATCGTATACGGTCTGCAGAAGTTATTATCATGGATTTAGTGCAACAAGTAACCATAACGCATGGTCGTCACGTAAGAAAAGCTGAGCATCAGTATAAAGTACTTATAACCGCATAGTCAACGTTTGGGCTACAGTGTATCCTTGCATTAATGGTGCGAGGCTGGAACCATAGCAGAGTAATCTTGAACGAATCAGCGAAGTTCGACCTGTACCTAAGTTTCACTAGTAACGCCAATATTCTGCTAGAGATGCAAAATTTTTGCGAGTATGTGTGCTGTTACACGTGTTCTTTGGCCGGAACATGTCACGTGAACAGTTTTTACGATATGTTAAATGATCCTTAGTCATGTGGCTAGTGGTAACGTGGTGTTAAGTGGTTTCAGTATTGGGGCTAGCTTTGCGAGCTGTTGCTTAGTCACGTAAAGTGATTCTGGTGGGAACAGGTCACGTGACTTGCTATTGCGAGCTGTTACGTGATTTTAATCCCGGCACTAGAGATTACGTGGTTTACGGCGGGAACGTGCCACGTGACGAGCTGTTGCGGGATTTCAGTCACGTGACTACATATAGTCTATAGTCACTGAGTGTTACGCGATATTAGTAATGTGACTAGATGTTACATGACTTTGTCATGTGAGTGGTTCAACGATGTTATTTTAGCCACGTGAGTTGTTACTTGATGTTACGTGATTTTCAGTCACGTGACGGGTCACGTGATTAAAGTCGCGTGACTAGGTGTTACGGGATGCTACGTGATTTTAGTCCCGTGACTAGGTGTTACGTGATATTTTACTCGCGTAACACAGTCACCCATTTGTTTTATTTCACGCCGGCAAATCGGCGCACGGGTTATGGAAGTGAAGCACACCTTGGAGAGGACGAAGCGATGTGCGTGCCGGCAGATGATGATGATTTATGTTAGCACTAGTCGGCGCAACGAAGAGCTTCAACAACTCCGCTCCTAAGGTAGGGAGGGATGGACGTTGAGGCGAACGTTGAGGGGTGTGTTAACTTTGCATAGCGAAGAGAGGGCTGGAGGACATTCCTAGTATGTGCAGTGATGTTCCGTGCAGGAAATTTTCTCTTTTTCGGGGAATTTTCGTCTGTCATTTCGAGCCAAAGGGAAAAAGGTTATATTGCAGGGAATTTCAGAATTGGTTGAATTCTGCTATGATGAGTGATATTTACCGGTCACAATGCGCCTGTACTATACTGTAATCGGTTTTTGGCGCCTGCACTACGCAAACATAGCCCTTGAGATTTGTTTCTGATGTTTACGTGGAGCGATGTCTAGTTCACTAGTGTTAGACTTGAAGCCCACAATGCACAGTGTTCTAACTGTATATGAATTAATAAAGTCATGATTTTGTTGTGCTGACCGGATAGGCAAATGTAATTTCAAAAGTCCAGTACGTCGGACACGTGTATTGTGGTATGTGTGTGCGTAGATTGGCGCGTAAATTAGTACTGTTGTGCCGAGAAATATGCTGGGAATTTCGTCCACGCTTGCTGGGAAAAATCGCCGAAATAGAGAGTTTTCATGTCTCTGAACGGGAATTCTTCGGCGTACTATGGAACATCACAGACTACGCGTGTCTCGTAAGGATGTCACCCCTCGTACCTGGCAGATGGGAAGGAAGGCCTGTTCTGCGGTCAATTTGATAACTTGATGCGTCATTATATAGAAACAAAGTTGGAGTCTGTGATTGTGGGATGATCAAGGCGTCGGCGCGTGTGAGACATCGTCTTAAAAAAAAAAGCGGGTAATATACAGGGTTGCCAACTCTCGCAGATTTTGCAGGATTGTCCCAACTTTACGTACAGCTTCCCGCGCTGCGTCTGTCGGGACAGCTACCCGTCCCGGATTTTCCCGGATAGTCCAGTTAGAAATTGTAATATGATGCAATGCGCGCCTATAAGAACGCGCGTCACGCAAGACACGAAGTTCGCACGAATCGCACGCATGACCAAATCCGGGCGCTGCTATAGCGGTGGACGCGAGTGGCTTTGGCCACTTTAGCTGAATTTCCGTGTGAAGTGTGGCAGTTTTTAAAAAGTATTCTCCGGCAAGAGGAATTGTCAGAATGGCCGCGAGCAGCACGTGACCAGTTGAAGTATTCTTTATGAAAATGCCGCAATGACAATAATAATAATTGTCGGGGTTTAACGGCCCGAAACAATCTCACGATTACGAGAGACGCTGTAGTGGAGGGCGACGGAAATTTCAATCACGTGGGTTTATTTAACGTGCACCTAAATCTAAGCATACAGAACTCAAGTGTTTCCGCTTACATCGAAAATACGGCCGCCGCGACCGGGATTTGATTCCGCGACCTGCGGGTACTGCAGCCGAGTTCCTTAGCCCTTATGCCTAGTTCACACTGAAACATCCGCTTTCTACAGCGGCCGAAATTCCCCTGCCGCCGAAACACAGCGTCGTTCGCACTGGACGCGCCCCACGCCACCGAATATGCCATCTACTACGGGGCGAACGCGGGATGGATGCGCTGTCACCCGGTTGTTGTCGCAGCTCGCAAACGCTGCTACGCTATCCAGTTGTGTATACTTCGACGATTCTCGTACGCAAGAAGCAAGAAAAGAAAGTAGTGCTTACTTTGCTGGCAAGTGGCTGTCTTGTAATGCACGAAGAGCAGAAAAGCCACCGACGCCAGTGGCGTTGGTGGGTTCGTTTTGCTTTGCAAGACCGCAACAAGCTCGGTCACACCAACAGCAAGCTAGGTCACCTCTTTCACGAAATACGGAGGCGAAGTGGGCACAGAGTAGGTTAAACCCCATTGGTTTCAAAATTCAGTTACGTGCACTGCAGCATAACAAGCGAGTAGGGCTTGGCCGCCATTTTTCGAAATTCCTTGACTAGCGCTCCTATTGGTCCGCGGTGACCGATTCGGCGGCAGACGCCACAAAAATTGGTCCGAGAGCGATCGTTGCGGAGAGGGCCCTTTCGGCGAATCTCGCCGCCGCCGAACCAGATTCGGAGCACTTTCGGCGGCCGGAATGTTCAGTGTGAACGCGGCCTTAGACCCACATGGGCGGGTCACGCCGCTACAGTAAAAAACGATTTTTTTGCTAGAAGATACTGCAATAAGGAAAACTCATTTGGCTGACTACCAATAATAATGTCGCCCCCTCCCCCACCAGTTCCTACTTCCTTCATTGAAGAGTTGGTAACGCTAGGAATAGATCGATAGAGTGAGGTTCGTTAAAAGCATCGATTACTATACATTAGAGATAATTGTTTTAAAGAGAAGAGTGAGCGATCTCTGAGAGGCACGTTAAATGCTAGACAACTTCTAACGTATGGTGAACCTAGCTTAACGATAATAAATGACAATCCGTTGCTCCCCCTTTGAAATCGGCAGTATGCAAACACCATCATTGGTGTCATTACGTGAATTCAAAGAATAGGTTTAATTCAGCCCTGTCATGGGCGCTGTCGTTGTCGTGCCCTGATTTCCCTGACCTTGCGATGCGTTTAGATGTCGCTGTTGGCCTTTGCTGAGAACTCCCATTCATCCGTTCTTTGCAACCTAGCTCCCTTCTTTTCCTCTTCATTTCTCTCTTTCTCTCTAGTGCGCATGTGCCACGAAAATTCAGCAAGTCCCACTACCAACCACCGGTCCCCTAGAAGTCAAGGGAACACATTGCCGGCAACCACCAACTAAGATTTCTGGACAGACGTAACCGATAATTTACAAACACTTTCATGAACAATCGCCATCAAACCAGTGACCAACACAAGGGCCGCATATTTCAGCATCGCTGGTTAACCGTCTGTAAGGAGTGATGGGATGGTGGTCTTTTCATTCAACCAATTTTGATTGGTGGTAGAGAGTACGTTGCAAGTAAATAAGCAGAAAAAAATGTCCCAAGGTTACAAACAATTCAAATTACTGGTTTAGATTGCACGCATGCCAGCCACAAGATATCTTACGTGACATGTGCAAATGGAGCATGCGGAAGTAAGAAGCAACGACAGTGTACGCTCTCTAAACGTCGAATTTTTGGCCAATCCCCCAAAGCGGGGACGTGCCATATATTGTAGGAAAACAAACAAACAAACAAACAAACAAACAAACGCTCTATTCTTCTTTGCTTATCACTTTATCTTCTTTGCTTATCTTCTTTATTATCTATCACTAAAAATGCCTAAAAGTTCACATCATCAATTCTTGGTGAATCCCCCTTAGTGGGTATGAGCCATAGTGGAGACATCATCATCGTCGTCGTCGTCATCATCGTCATCATCATCACCGTCATCATCAGAGTTTGGGCATGCCGCTCGGTTCTGCGTTTCATCTTTCGAGATGCAGGACTTCCGGTTTCTTTACTTTATTCTGTACCTCTGCACCGTAAGTACGCGAGTCTATATTGAGCGCTCGCTAATTTCTGGAGCCTCCTGCTTACTCCCTGGAGCTATACTTGTGTCTCCAAAGGCATTAATCTTTCTCGTCTAGGTTTTTTTAATGTGGCGGGGGGGGGGGTGTTTTAGTGCTCTGAACCAAGTAGAGTGCATGTCGTGAATATGTTAAAGAAAAAAATTTAATGTAGCACTCGCGGCGAGACTGCAGTGGATAAGCTTACGCTTACTATCTTTCATAATCGTCTTTCAAAAAATGGACGACCCCATGTCTCGTGCGAGCTTGGACCGATTGGTTCAGGCCGTCTTCCATTCACGAGAAAACTCCAAATACAAAATTCAGCTATCAACGGACTATAACTTGCCTAAAACGTTCATTGTATAAAATCGGTCAGTGACTCATATGTCGGGTAGATAGGTAAGTAAACTTAATGAAAAACTGTTTTTAATTTGTTTCTGTTTATGGCATTTCGAGAGTGGACATGTATGTAGGCGTTGCTGTCGTTTTTTTTTTCGCAGGCAAGCAATTTTTTCTTCGCTGGGTCAAGCGCCATGGGGGCCCACAGCAAAACTCACAGTTAGTAATCGTTAAGGAGTTTGAATTGTTAGGAATTGTTTTCCACTCTACATTTCCATAGCGTTGCGTTTCAGCATGTGTTTGGTTATTCTACTTGAGCCACTTCAGTCAATTTATCAGTGCGTCGTGGTCTGGATTTCCTTGGGTGCTTCTCCTTTGATGCAGAGGAAGGAATCATCTTCGACATCATCTACGGTCTCGGATCCGTTCTCAATCTAGTGAGCGACGTTTGGATGATCCGAGCGTTGAGAAAACCAGTACGTGAGCCCTCATTAATTCCCTCTATCACAGTGATGGAAGTGCTGCTCCAATTGCTCCAAACTGCTCCAAAAGAGAAATGCTGCTCCATGCTGCTCCAAAGTGCTATATTTGTTAATAACTGCTTCAAACCAGCTCCGAAAGAATGTTGGCAAATAAATATGAATGAAGTTGAACAATGGGACCATCTCGTGAGCCTAAGCGAAACCGACAGCAAGCTGTATACACTATCATCCTAGTATGCTACCCAGTGGCATAAATCCAGCAAAAATCTCAAGGGGTGACACATATTAGACCATGGTGTCCAATTCATATTTTTAAATAAGGGTTGTATTTTTATTTATATAGGAATTCAATATTGCTTTAAAAAAAACGAGCATGGGGTCCGAGCTCGAGGAATCGCATTGTTCTATTCAGTCTCTTCTTTTCAGGTTTTTTTTTATTTCCGTAGTTCACAAAGCTGAGGGATATTTAACGCAGCTATGCAGTAAAAAATAAAACGCCTTTTTAGAAGTTGATCGCTCTATACTTAACTGTAAACTCAATTATAACGCGTGCTAAAGCAGGCGCAGGGGTGTCCCCTGTCTGAACTCCAGAAAAGTCCGGACTATATTGACCCCCCCCCCCCCCTAACATGATTTACGCCAACTACACTGCTTGTATACATGCTGCATACTAGCATATGACATGTTTATTAATTAGTAGAAGTATTTATCAGATGCTCAAGTGATGTTTTAGACTTCAGAAGTTGTTAAGAACATGCACCTGCTCCGAAAACACCAATAGCAGCTCTAAGCTACAGCATTTTTTTCTGCTCCAGAATTTGCTGCAAAAAGCAAAGTGTCGCTTCGACCACTGCTGTTTTCAAAAGCCCTAAGTAGGGCAATTACATAAGGTGAAATAGGCAGGGGTATAACTTTTTCGGATTGAATTCCGATTGCTAAGAGTTATTGCACTATAAGCTACACTGGTTTAGCATTGCTCGGCGCGTCATGGGTCTTCAGGAACGCTGGTGGGTAGCGTGAAGTATGTTTTACATCCAACCTGTGTGTAGGGCGAGCTTGTATTAAACTGTCGCACGTGAACACCTTGGCTTCTGTGGAATTGGCAATGGGACATCTTTATAACAAAACGTCTGCATTCGACGAGCTATACGTGACATTAATGTACTGCAGTTGTACTTGCGTACAAGCTGAACACATACAGGTTATAGCTGTGCAACTCTTTGTGTGGGCTTTATGTTTGTGTTTTAATATGCGCACACAAGCCAGGATGAGGTCGTATGACTTCTTCTCCTAGGGGAGTTGGTTACTGTGTAAATAGAACAGGACAACAGAAGACGAAGTCAAAAACCATGGGAAGTGACCGTGTCGCGCACATTGCGCCCCTATAGAACCAGGTCTTTGCACTTCGCCGGCTTTATTTTTGCTTCAACAGCTCCGCCTAAGTGTGTATAAACTAGTCCTATCACAGTTAGTGCATTTGGCTTTTTTTTCTTACTCTTTCAGTTATACATTGTTGAACTTTCCAACCATCTCTCTATGTAATATCACTGTCGCCTGACGTCACTTCCATCAAGTTGCATTTAACCGAGTTGCATTTGACCTAAAGATGGCACTTCTCTGTGACTGATGTGTTCCGCCGTCTCTGCCATTGCAACAAACACAGAGCGAGGCAAAGGTGAAGTTTCGACTCTTCCTCATCTGGAACACGTTTACGACCGGCGCCTACTACGTCACCGATTTATTCCTCAGTAGCTTCAACAGCAAACATGTAAGAGAACGCTTGTTCGTTTAAATAGGGTCACTTACTTTGCGAATCTTATTGTCACATGCAAATAACATTTCATTGCATTATGACGCACAAGGAAGTTTTTTTTATAGGATGCTCATGATACAAAGTGTGTCACGGTTGAATAACAGAGCTAATACACGGTACGGTTTCGGGGCTATGTTGTGTCTATTTCTGTCTACTAACACCGTCTACTTCAGATTGCTGTGACTCCGTAAGTTGCTTTAGTATGCAGTAGTTGCGTTGTATAGGTGCGTTCTTGTTGGCGCGGCTGCCGTGCCCATAAGAATCGTGCCGGTACGAACCTTGGTATGGACCCTGCGTTGCGCGCACGCCTTCAAAGGGTCGCCAACACGATGGACCCATACGGGGACAGTCTGTGTCCGACAACCTCTGCAGCTGATCCATGAGCGGTCGCGCGCGCACGCGGGCAACACGACGAACAAGAAGCAGCGCGAACCAAGCCTATTCTAATAACGTTGACGCGGACAGCTGCTTTCAGGCTGACGGGAAGTTGCGGGAGCTTGCTCGACCAATCACAGCATACTTGGATCGGCGCGTCAGAGATATCGGAGCGGCGCGTCACGCGGTGGCATGAAAAGCCCGGAAAGAAGGAGCTGTCGGGATTGTTCCTTGAAATTAGAGACGCGCCGGCGGCTCGTAGCGCTTCCGCGTGTAGAATTGTTGATCGCGACGGCTTTCTGCACACGATGAGCGTGTTTATTTGAAATGTGTGAAATAATATCGGAGAAGAGTTATCTTGTTCCGCGGAGTAGTTGCCCTGAAGACATTAGAGAATGTAGCGCATCTAAATTAGAAGTCAGTGTATGTAATTACCCGCCTTTACAGAGGCATTCGGGTGAGCGGAGCTCGTACTTCTTCACCTTCAACTGTATGCCCTGCAACAAAAGGTACGCTTCGCGTCAGTCATTCAGAATAAAAATAGCCTAAAATAGCTCCTCTGTAACCCTCCTTTGATCAAGTGACGCCGAATGCGTGGTATAGATTAGCGGAACTGTTTGTGACAAATGGAGTACAAGCTTTTCTCACTTCCAATGCATAGTCCATCCATATTGACGGTGGGCTACCTTAACGCAGTTTTCACAGGAATGCCCAGTTTATGTGCTGGAGATAATTGTTTTATTCTTATTTCCTCTGTTTAGATAAAACTTGAAGAAGAGCACTTACAAGACATGGATGAAGAGTCGGCTCGAGTAAGTGAAACAAAATGCGCCATGTCACCCGGTATAGTTTGTCGATTTAGCGAACAAATCAGTGAACAAACAAATATTGACAGGCCAGTTAACTTGAAGGAGTAAGAGAAGAAGTAGACGCAAGTGGCAAAGACACTGGCTCTGACAAAATTCATCACCTCTTTTTAACAGAGCTGTGCGAAATATATGTTCAGCGTGCGTGAAGAAGATTCAGTAGGGTTGAGAGCTGGGCTACTTGGTCAGATATTATTTTAATATATGGTGTAGTATCGTAAATTCGGTGGGACACAAGGACAAGAAAAAACACGACACTTGCAACTAGTTTTATTTCCGAATCAGCACTTCATATATATAACCCAAACCCCTATCGACACAGAAAAGAACTCCGAACATTAAATCATTGCCAAAAAAGTCATTTGCGCACACTCAAGTGATAGAGCACAACAGATAAGCTTTAACACCTTTAGATGATACAACAAATGACAGTGCTGGGTATCATCAAGAGCATTGGCGTGAATTTAACGTGCCTGAAACAGAATTGAAACAACACGAAGGACAACGTGACACATGCAAACACTAACTTCAATTATAGTCCTTCGAGGAAGCTGACTTCTCGGTTACTTAACGAAACTGATGACTGACTAAGGGAGGTATCTTTTCTTTTATTAATGTGGAAGGTTTCGACAATTTCTCTGGTTAACTGGTTCCCATGACGGAAGATTACGGTTGTATCACCAAACAGTGGCGAGCAGCCACACTGATAAAAGTGTACATTTATGTGAGAATGAATATTAGTTGCCAATGATCGTTTATGTTCTAAAAGCCGGGCGTTTTAACAACGTACCGTCTGGTCGATGTATCATGTATTCCACATGGTAGCGGCAATCAATATACAACCGCTAAGATACATATAAAAAATTTGTTGTGTGGTTATGTGTACAACCACTGGCGATAGCTTTTGCCGCTATGGAGAGTTTACGGTCTAGTTTGGAACATATTTTATTAAGCTTATATGGTGCCGAAAAAAAATACTTCTAGATCATATATATTGCTACGTAGCTGACGTATCAGGGGCCAGAAGACGACAACGAGGAAGTGGTCTGTCAGTTGTACGTGCTGTCTTTCATCTTAGTCGACGCCATACGCATCAGTTTGAATATCGATTTTAAATAGACACGCCTCGTGTCATTTTTACGTAACATCTTTGTCGTGGACGTGCTGGGTACTTCCCTGTCTTCATCACGAAGCTCCGCAACGGCCGCATCATCTTAGGTCCAACCATGTCACAGGCTGAACAACCATCGTCTTCGCCACCTGCCCCTACCGTGACTTCTACTTACGTCGTTCTAACTCCTGCTCGTGATCCCGGTGTAAAAAACATACGTTTTTTAGGTTACGGGCAATCTTGTGCGCATAAGTAACTGACACTATCTTTCTTCTGTTTTCATTACTTCTCATTGTGGAAATACATACGTCGCCATCATGTGGAAAGATATACATCGGCCAGACGTAACGTTGTTTGAACACCCAACTTTCAGAACATAAACGATCATTGGCAACTAATATTCATTTTCACATAAATGCACTCTGTTATCAGTGTGACTGCTCGCCACTGTTCGGTGATACAACCGTAGTCTTCCGTCATGGGAACCAGCTAACCGGAGGAATTGTCGAAGCCTTCCACATTAATAAAAAAAGATAAATAGCTGCACTAGTCAGTCATCCGTTTCTTTAAGTAACCGAGACCTCGAAGCACTATAATTGAAGTTAGTGTTTGCATGTGTCACATTTTCCTTCGTGTTGTTTCTCTTCTGTTTCAGGCGCGCGTAAATTCTCGCCAAAAGTTCATGGTTTTATAATACACTGTGTTGTTATTTCTCGTTCCATCTAGAAGTGTCTACGCATAACTGCCGTACACCATCGCTTGAATTTTGTATTTTCACGGATACTTTTTCTTTATTTTATTTAAACTCTGCTTCAGGCACGTTAAATTCATGCTAATGATTTTAATGATACCCAGTGTTGTCATTTGTTATATCATCTAAAGGTGTCAGCTTATCTGTCGAGCACTGTCACTTCAGTGTGCGCGAATGGTTTCTTGGCAGTTATTCAATGTTCGTAGCTCTTTTCTGTGTCGCCAGGAATTTGGGTTATATATACGAGGTGCTGCTTCTGAAACAAAGTTAGTTGCGAGTATAGCGAGTGTCGTGTTTATTCTTGTCCTTGTGTCCCGTCGAATTTAGGCTACTACACCATATCATAAAGTGGAAAAAAATTCTGAGACGGCGGAGATGCATTGCAAAGTTGTGCAAGGTAATGAGAAGGCAGATGTGCATTGATAGCACCATTCTCTTATTTTATGATATTGTTTCATAGGCGCCAGTTTTGTTCCATTTCTGATTAGCTCATAGAACCATAACTTGCGTGCTAGCTTCTGTGTGTGTTCGTGTGTTAAACAAACACGCGCACACAGTGAAAAAACTTAATGTTGCCGCTTTGAGCACCGCAGACTGCTTCAGTAATTTTGTGTCGAGCATAGGTTATTACTTCGTATTTAACGCAATATCTCTGCTGTGCGTAAGCTGTAGTGTTGTGCGTATACAGTCCTTTTCATTAAATTTCACGTTTGTTTTCTTCGTTCTTCTACTTTCAGCATACGATACTTTTCGCCTCCGTACTGATCAGCACGGCAGTGTTTCTTGTAAAGGTAAGAATTCAACGAGTGTTGTACTTGTTTGAAGACCGGGAAACTATTGCTCGTATTGGTTTACGGTCACGAAAGCTGTAAAGTTACGCAAGCTTCTTTACCACGGCCTGCTCATGACATGTTGTCACGAGCAGGCCATGTCGATTTAATACACGCCCCCGCCTTTGCCGTTGATGCTACCACCGTAGCACTGTCATTGTTCTAAGCGCATGTGCAGTTTGTGCATGCAAGATGGCGTACATGAGAGGCGTGCATTATTCGGCTTCAAAATTAGATTATCCGACTCAGTATAAGATAGACGGCCGGGAAACATAACGTCCGCACATTTTTATAACGTCAAGCACTTTTTCAAGTTTAACACGCTTAATTTTTTTATGGATCAATATTATCTGTAGGAGTCGGCTACGTTGTCAGATGAAGGGCTACTCTTCATGAATCCAACACAGTGGGGCCGCTTGGCAGACCAGGGGGGGGGGGGGGAGTGGGAGAGACGAAGAGAAAAAAAAATTGTATTGAGAATATTCTCTACAAAATTGGTAAAAGAATCATCCTTATTTTCAGCATGCATGTTCCAAGGTTCCAATTTTTAAAGATAGGTTATACAAGTGAAAACCCCATTTGAGGTCACATATGTAAAGTCGGCCTCAAACAGGAAGTAAAAAGGGGTTCTGACATTGTGCCGGGAGCCGTGTCATACAGCCTCACAGGCCTCAAGTGGACCACCCCTGAAATGTCGTTGGTTTTTTGAATGACAACATTCCGATTGATTGGTATGTAGGGTTTAACGTCCCAGAACCAACATATGATTATGAGAGACGCCGTAATACAGGGCTCCGGAAATTTCGACCACCTGGGGTTCTTTAACGTGCACCCAAATCTGAGCACACGGGCCTACAACATTTCGGCCTCCATCGGAAATGCAGCCGCCGCAGCCGGGATTCGATCCCGCGACCTGCGGGTCAGCAGCCGAGTGTCTTAGCCACTAGACCACCACGGCGGGGCTTGACAACACTGATTAATGCTAGTGGAGGAGGTGATACCAGTTTGTTCAGAAAATATGATAGCTAACACCAGCTAACACATATAACTGCTAATTTTCCAAGGCTCTAAGTATTTATATTAGCGAAGGAACTATATAATACTTAAGCGGAGAGCGGGCACCAGCTGGCGCTGCACCTTTACAAATGCGGAGTGTACTCGCACCTGCCGCTCATATCAGTGTTTACGAGAATATAGCTGTTTCAGTGATGCCTGCAACGCCAGTCACTGCGCTCCACATCATGCTAACATTACACTATCGTTCTGAGTTTGAGCGCAAGGCTAATTATTCATATCTAAATCAATCAATATGTTGCCCTTTCATGCTGCCTATTTAATGGTGCTGCATACAACGGCTGTCATGTAAGCGAACAAATTTGTTCAGAGCATAAATCCTTGTAAGGAATCGGGGTCGCAAAACTTGTGAAGCATTTCACGACTACCTCTCAACGCGTTGTTTTTAGTCAAATTTGCCGCTTGTTGTTCAGTGGCAGTTTAGTTCAGTAGGAACTTCAGCGCGTGCTATAGCTTCCTTGCCAATTTCAGTACTACAAAATTTTAAAGGGGGCCAGCAACATTTTTTTTAATGGCCAGGAAACTATGCTGACCGGTAGTCAAATCTCCGGAGAACGCACAAGCCAAACATTACGGCGCTTCACGGGGCCTGGAATCACGAAATAATTTTTGAAGTCCGCGATAAATTGTTCCCTCTTATCTCGACAAATGGTGTCATAAACCCTAGTGACCGCGTCATAAACCCAAAGTGTACATTGACCGATTTGAGCATCGTGAACTGCATAGTTGCCGCGACCGCTTCGAGATGCCGCCACTTGCCCGCGCTCTCTTCCTCGCGATCCCACTAAATGTAACCCGCACCTTTGAGGAAAAGAAAAAAAAACTGTTCAAGGTCATGACGCGCCCGCTAACGCACGTATCTTCTGGCCCCCTCCCCGTGTAATCTTCCTTCTGCGTAGCTGTTTGCATGCTGACTGGTATGAAAGGAGAGAGAAACCACTCGAAGCGCTTGACGAATCGCTGTTACTTCCTTCGTACTTGATGGATTCGCAAATTTTCCGGCAGTTCATTCGTGATGCCATTGACTCTATTATTGAAGCTACATGATGGCTACTTCGAAAAGTGTTGCAGGGATCTTGTAAGGCAAGGCATCATATATGAAAAGCTCTCCTCACGGTGGCGCTTGTGCATGCTTTTTTGTAGGGCCAATTAGGATTGCTGTACATATCACTCGGTTTCAGGGCGGCATCCTGTACGCTTTCTACCAGATGTACCAGAACTACGACCAGGTGGTGGCAAATGAGGAGGCACGTATTCACGGTTCACAGCGCGCCATTGAGCCGGCGGTCGGATACTTGTTCCAACCTGTAAATCAGCTCAGTGTTCCAGCTGTGGCTGCGGGCCCGGCGCCCCTCCCGGCTCCTTCGACGAGTGGATTCCAAATGGCAACTCCATGCTGGTCGAGTGTACCCAGTAGTACGCACGAAGTGATGGGGCAGTCGTGCTACGTCGTGATTCAACAACCTCGCCCACCAGGACAGCAGCAAGCTCCCACGCAGCCGCAGTTCAATCCTCCCGGCGAAATAATGCATGTGCAACGCTGCACTGGTGACCAGCCCCAGCTGACCGAGGTGGACCAATCAGAGATAGCCCCGAGTCCGGCTGGCGTTGCGAGAACGGCTGATGGGCCTGCTTCGGTCGGGCCTCCTTCGGACAAATGGACTACTCAGGACACACCTCCTACCCGAGCGAGTTCAAGTCCCGATGCACGAGCCAGGACAAGCCAAGTCGAGGCCATGCCTTGCGAAAGTCAGGTAGCAGCGGGCTCGCGGTCGTCGGCTCCGACCCTAACTTCGGAGACTAGGCTACCGATGGCTCATGATCCATGTGCAGAGGTCAAAGCGGCTGAAGATGTGTCCGGCGAGTCCGTGTATATTTCGGCTGTCGTGGCTCGAGAAAAGCTGGATGGTCGCAAGGCGCACGCACGGATCTTCCATGCATCGCCTCTATCGGGGTCGCATACTGATGCGCCTGGGCCAAGTGACGCACATGCGTAGCGAGCGGCTGTGCCGAGCTGGTGAAACTATACGTCAATACATCAGCTCGCCAGGCGATGACGTAATTGGTAATGGCTGCATTGAATAAGGACAATGCTCTGCGTGGTGCTACAAGCACCCATTAGCGAGTCACGTATTTATTGACGCAGAGTAAATGCTCGCTTATACGACTTTTTGTTTTATCGATTCTTTCTATGAAACCTGTTTTTCGAGCCTTGTGAACGCACGTTCGCAACATACTATTTCGCTGGTATTTATACGTTAATAAAGTTAGCAAAGGTGACTGACCAATGTACACTGCTTTTACAATCGAAAGTCTGTGAGTTGGACCTCCAGTTTCAGTGTAACGCAACAGTTATACTTACGAGTAATGGACCTTTTTTAACGGAGAGCCCCGCCGCAGTGGTCTATATAGGTACTCGGCTGCTGACCCGCAGGTCGCGGGACTGAATCTCGGCTGCGGCGGCTGCGTTTCCGATGGAGGCGGAAACGCTGTAGGCCCGTGTGCTCAGATTTGGGTGCACGTTAAAGAACCCCAGGTGGTCGAAATTTCCGGAGCCGCCCTCCACTACGGTGTCTTTCATAATCATATGGTGGTTTTGAGACGTTAAACCCCATATATCAAATTTTTTTATGGAAAGGAGGATTTCTTCCTTCCTGGGCTGTTGCACGAGAGTACAAAAGCCGACGTCACAGCCTCGTTAGTGCATTTTTATGGGGGGGGGGGGGCGGCGTCCAGGGAGCCTTGAGTGAAAAGGTCTATAGCTCCTGAATTTCTCATGTCATTATTGCAGATTTGGTGTAGCTCTAAAGTATACGACACGGAGGTAGCATCGTGTCGCGCTGCCAGAATCGTGCAGGCGAACGCTCCGTAATGTCGGCAAAGTCGGCCGAACGCGTGACTTTTTAGGTCGAAACGTATGTTGAGGAAGTGAAAGTTGCCGATAGTTCGGGAGTTTGGTGCCCGATAGGTTTATACGAATGTTGCCTGTGCGCGCGCGCTCTTGCGACAGCTCCCCATCTCGTGCGGAGGTGCTACGACACGACGTGTGAGATCCATCGCGCTGGCCATCTTTGGAGACGTCCGTTCAATCTCATTCGCTCACAGAAAACGTGTGCTGTTCTGACAGTGTGCTATTCAATAACTCTGGTGGGCGAGACAGTGAGTACTGAGAGAGAGAGATAGAGACAGATAATGAGATCAAAGGGAAAACAAAATACTTCTTCGCGAAAAAAAGATAACTATGAAGGAGGGGGGGGGGGCGAGTGAGCAGTATAGTTTAACTTGCTCCCCCGCCCCCCTAAAGAAGATTCCTGTGCACACCTGTGGTAGTTTTCTCCCGCATGAGAACTACAGAGAAAAAAAAATGCGGCTGACTACTTCACGGGTGATTTAACGAGATTGACAGCGTATACGTTCGCCTAAAGAGCAATACCGGCCTTCGTGCGTCAGAGGTACGTGCATTTCAAACGCCTATAGTGTGTCTCGCTCTGCACCCATCAATCAGGTCGAGCCGTCCTTGAGCCACTGTGAGTGAACACATGCACCACCACTGGCGCTGTGGTGGAACCTTCACCGGGATCCAATATATCAATCGTTCGCGCTCGCCGTCCGTCGACTGCGCCACTTATAAGCGCGTGTATGTATACCGTGCTGGCCACACTTCGGTGGCCCCCCAAATGCCAGTGTGGGAACAGCTCCTTCGTAGCCTGTCACAGCGGTAGAAAAGCCATCGATCAGGAGTCGCTCCGTGTGTGTCAGCGCTACGCAATGAGGATGCGCTCCACAGGTTCTGCTCGATGAAGACATCTGCCATATCGGAACGTCGAGGTACGCGGGTGTTTCTGTGCGTGTACACTGCATGCTACCACCACAGCGCGAATGGCAACTACATGAAGCATGCAAGTGAAAAGAGATAACACTTTCTACTTTCTTAAATGCAAATGCAGTGACCGAGAAAAATTATTCCGTTTGTCAAAACCACTTCTGCGCATGCCCACAAGATGATAAAAACGATCTTGGAAAGAAAACGAATTAAATAGTTCTCACCCTCTCGGTAGCACGGATCGAGCGGGGCTTGACGTGCGCATGCCGTAGGTACCACCTTTCTCTTTTTATTTATCTATCTATTTATTTATTTATTTATTTATTTATTTATTTATTTATTTGTTTGTTTGTTTGTTTGTTTGTTTAGTCAGTTGGTTAGTTAGTCGGTTAGTGGGTTAGTCAAGTGGTTAGTTGGTTGGTTAGTTAAATCATATATTTGCATTGCGCAGTGCTCCCTTCTATATTTCCCCTTACTCCATGCTGGGAATTTTACCTTCATACACGTGCTTAGCGGCATGATAGTTCAGTTGCTACCGGCCACAACGACTGCCATGCGTTCATACCCAGGCAACAATGAAATGTGGTAACCTCAAATGACGAGTCACTTCGATCAAATGTCAGACTATCATGTTAGAAACGGCTGATCGTCGACAAGCCCGCGATGAAGAGAGCACTCATTATTAAAAAACGGCGCTTACGAATACGTATATGTGAACGGCGCATTACTGAAAACCGCATTTCTTTAAGCTCGCCGTCACCAGATTTTCTCTCTGCGACGCCGCCACCGTAACCGAGGGGTCATACCATGCTTCGCTAAAAAATTTGTCAATCCCTTTGTTGCACGATGCCGCGAGGATTAAGAAAACCCACGCAAGAAACCCATTCCGGACGAGGTGGAATTTTTCGCCCGTGTCTGAGGTACTACGTTTTTGTTCATTTATTTACTTATTTATTTATTTATTTATTTATTTATTTATTTATTTATTTATTTACTTATCCATTACCCTGAATTCTCTCTGGGTCATCGTGACAGGCTTACCAAAAATTTCATGTAGATTGTCTCGTATGCCTTTGCGCTATACAAGTGCGAGAAAATTTTCTCACTCGCGAACTTCCACATAGTGGGCTCACAGCTGCACCGATTTGTCATTGGCGGTGCCCTCGTGTCATGAGCAGTTTTTTTTTTTGGTCTCAAACATTACAAACACATCGTTCCCACATAAACCACTGGCCAGTTAATATTCGCACCCACTTTGACGCCCAGAGACTCTGAAAGATGCACGCAATTGACGGATCTTGATATAAGTATTCTGACATGCAATTATGATGCGTCTAGTAGTTTTCAGTCGTTGCGCAGGGGTCCCTGATGTCATGGTATCTTCAGGATGACCCGTTTACAAGACGGAATGGACGACACGGCCGAGACTACAGTGACCGAGACAGTCTCGGGTCTTATAAGGAAACCCGCATTATTACATTGCACAATCTCTTGCACGAGACTGCGCCGGAGGGTGGCAGCGTTCGTGGCAAAAGTTCCCATGGCACGCCGCCGGTTTCCGTGATATCAACGACGTTCTACTCCCGACCCTACAGCAGTGGGAAGCATCACTGTATAGCTCAAACTTCCGCGACCAGCTAAATCTGGTCGCAGGGCGGCGCTGGGTTGCCGTGGCCAGGAGTGTCCAAGACATAGAACTCCACCCACGCCCAGGAACCGTAGAAGGTCCCTGTGGTTTCTAGTTATATCAATAACTCACTCACTAACTCTCTCACTCACTCGCTCACTCACTATTCGCTGCAAAACGCACAATCTAGAAGTGCACTGACGTAGACTTCAGCCGACAATCAAAGTTACTGAAACATTGAAGTGTTCCGTACCCCCCAGCAGGTGCGAGAACCAGATTTGAAATTTGCCCCTCCTTTTTGTTTTACCTTTTCCTACATTGTTAACTTTTTTCACAAGTGCTGCATCATCACCGACAAGTTGACACATCGAACAGCCCTGTAACACCTCCGCTACCAAAAGCAAAAGTACAACCGCTATAGGCATAGCAACACTTGACAATACCTTATTTAGAGCGTGGCTGAATTAAGCACGAATTGATCAATATTCAATGTATAATTCAGGATATGCCACATAGGCTGTGCAAAGAATCATACTTTGATTCCAGAGCCGTTCCAGGAAGGGGTTTTTTTAGGTTGGTTTGTGTGCAGAACGGCTAGCTTAAGGAAGTGGTAACCACTGTGAAAGCGTGAAAATGTGTTCGTATCACCCGAAAAGTTAGAGCATGAAAATATTTCGGAAAATGTCAGAACCCCCCGCCCCCACATATATAGTTACGGCCCTGTTTTATCCGCAAGGCAGCAGTCTTCGCAAATAGCTTACGCATAATTTGAATCCAGTAATAGGATTGTCGAGCGAACGAGTTTGGTTCTTTTCATGCAAAAGTGTATGAGGTCCTGATACTCTAAAAAAAACCTTGAAATAGTGAACAAGAACCTCATCGCAGCCTGGCTACTGAAATTCTCGACTTGAAGAATGTACGTGATGCAAAAGTCTCCAACATGCTTGCATAAAGTACTATAGCTGCTCAGCTTCTAATGGGATGCTTGAAAGCTCCTGTCGTTTGCATCGTCGACCACTTTCTGGAAACTTGGCGTAACCTTGGGAATGTAATGTAATTTATAGATACAAATGCAAGGATGTGTCTTAAACTCAATTAGTATTTGTGTATCAGACGGTTTTTGAGCATTACTAGTGTGTGGCTATTCTCCGATTGTTAATTAGTTTATTCAGAGGGCACTCTCTGTCGCAGTTGGCGTACATTTGTGTCGAAATCGCGTTCCAATATACAAGGCTTTCGCGCAATATTCAATGAAATTCGTGGTGCAAACCATCGAGCAAGAACAGTGGCTCTAACACCGATAGATTCTGCTCAATCTGTCATAACTCTAAACATCGGTGGTACGCGCATATAGCGGTTATGTCACATAAAGGTTTTATCTGCATATAAGTACGCGTCTAATGTTGCATAATTATTCGCTTTGCGTCCGCGAATATGTTCATTCTGTCTCAATTCAGCGCTATTTTTCCATTCTCTTATCACTTTCCGTGATGGCGACTTCCAAAAGTGAGTAACACTCGTGCTGCCCTCGCCAAGCCCAGTGATGCGTTTCCAGCTGCTGGAAGAACGTCCACGCCCTTGTCGCGTTGATTGCCACATCAACCACGGGCATCGCGTTCTCTTTGGGTTCGCGCAAGAGGCGTTATCTGGAGAAGTAAGTGCCCCGATACCATCTGGGCCTTTGGACGCGCTTTTCTCCCAAGAGTGTCTCGTGTTCCGCGATTTGTCGTTGGTCGAGCCACTAGGCGCAGAGTCGGTCTCGTCAAGGGCCTTCACTAGCATGCGTCTGCTGTGGAGGAGGGGGGACTTGTCGCCCGAACTGGTTTGCGGTCGCAGCGTTTCACTCGAGTAGCGACAATCAAAACGACGGCGAGCGTCGGACTGATTGGTTCGCGTTGGGAGACGACTTCAGTGGCGGCGGCCGGCTGTGTCACGAAGACGCGCGCGTAAGCAATCGGTCATCAGTGCAGTGGCCTGCGGTCATATCAAGCAGCGCTCGAGGACTTCCTCGGAGTTTTTTTTTTTTTCGGGAGTCTTCTCGAAGAGACTTTTCTGGGAGAGTTATTACGTTACTGTTAGCTGTCAGCTTCCTATTTGAGCCATGGTCGCCTAAACAGAGGGAAGACACTATTGCGGAATAGTCATGGCATCGTCACTGCTAAAGGTCCTACTGGTCCTGGCACCAGGGGTTCTGACGGACGCCTTCGTAACCTACGTAGAAGTCCGCGATCCGCTTCCGGTGAGCTTTGGAGATGTTCTTGTTCTTCTGTAAACATTCACTTTCTCTTTCGGCTCACTTTTCGTTGTATAGCACCTTCACAAGCTGTCCTTAACCTCTCATACTTTACCTACTTACGGTATGTGACTTATCTCTGGTCAGTTTAATGTCATAACAAAAGAGCTGCATTGCTTAATGGAAACTTCAGGTGTTCATTGTTACGACCACACGCTAGTCACTCTGCAAAAATAGTAATCAATACATCTTTACACCAATCAAATATTTTTTATTCTCTTGCTGCAAAAGAAGATGAGAAAGAAACCGGTACAATGAATGGTTCGAAAAATCCTGGATACTGTGTCAACATGCGAGAGTGAGGCTGAGAAAGAACTATGCACGCACTGTAAGAAAAAGAAAAAAGTGAAAGTTGACGCACGTCATCGCAATAACTTAATACTGAAAAACACATGTACTTAATCAGTACTGAAAGTTTCAACATGTACGGTGCATGCCTGTCAACGATTAAAATGCAATTGCGTAAACAAGGTGAGTTTTTTTAATTTTATTTCGGAAGGCTACCTTCAGATAGCATAGTGAGCGTTGTAACAAAGTAAGCATAAAAGTATGTCCTGTATTACATGCATGCTTGTGAATATAGATGCCACCAATACAAGTAAATCCTCAACATAACACCACTTTGTTATGTTGGGAATTCCTTAATCATATTTGATATCTCCACGGCTACTGAAAGTTTACCTTGACTACATGAATGGTCAACAGAGCGGGGAGTACTTTCCGTGGGCCTATAGTGCTCGAAGTACTGAGTTGTGTATATTTTTGAAGCTGCGTTTTTTCAGTTAAAACATTGTAAAATGCAAGATAAAATTAATTCCCTGTATTGGTTCGAATATAAAGATGTATTTAGAGAACAAATTTTACGCTTAACTCGTTCGCAAGAGCTGACGACACCCAATCGATAAAGTGAGTGCACTACTTGATGAGGTGATTGGCCTACGGCAAGTGTCTCTTACGAACCAATGACATCGTTGGCTCGGCCTTCAGCCCTATAACTACTTTTTGCATACGAATTGTTTAGTAAATCTCGTCTCAAGTGAATGATCATCGGTTTATTGGGAGCTTGATTAATGCAGAAAATTATTCAGGGGAAATATTACATGATCATTTGTATGTTTCTCTGCGCGGTATTAACATGTTTCTTTATATCATTTTTTACCAGCGACAATCTAAACGCGTAATCTGCAAATCAGTTCATAAGCAACAACGGTTCTCCAGAACCTCTTCAAATCACTTAGGAATATTAATGGCGAGTGAGAGAGGGAGTTAGTTATAGGTTTCAACTGGTCATGGATGCCCATGCTGTCGGCTTGTAACTGGAACCGGTTGCCTCCCGGTTGATTCCCAACTGAAAAGCAGCTGGTCCCAAACGGGCCCAGTTATTTGCGAACTGGAACTAGTTGATTCTAGCTAATGCCAGTTAATATCAGTTGGATTTCAAGCTACACACTTTCACCTATGTCTTTTGAAGAAGCTTTGTAGAATTATTCCCTCTCTTGACTAATTTGATTTCCTACTGTGGTCTAGAATAGACAACTAAATGTAAACAGAACTTACTCGGTCATTCACTCGATGTGCAATGCCCCGCCGCGGTGGTCTAGTGGCTAAGGTACTCGGCTGCTGACCCGCAGGTCACGGGTTCGAATCCCGGCTGCGGCGGCTGCATTTCCGATGGAGGCGGAAATGGTGTAGGCCCATGTGCTTAGATTTGGGTGCACGTTAAACAACCCCAGGTGGTCGAAATTTCCGGAGCCCTCCACTACGGCGTCTCTCATAATCATATGGTGGTTCTGGGACGTTAAACCCCACATATCAATCAATCAATCAATCAATCGATATGCAATGTCTATACTACATACTCGCAGGGCACGCGGCCTCCTCCGGGATCCCCATGGCCTGCTCCCCAACGTTGGAAATCGTTGCCCCTGCAGCGGAGCCTGGACCCGGACACGTTCGCGCTAATCTCTGAGGCAGCCGAATCGTGCGACGTGATAGCCAAGGCTGTGGCTCGCTACCGTAAACTCGCCTTTCTGGGAGACACGAGAAGAGGTTCTGCTGTAGCAGAAGACGACATATCGGGTGTCGTCGACCACAGACTGCTGCCCGCGCTGAGGGTCGAGGTGACTCACTACCAGGGAGAGGAACACTGCGGCTACCCGCAGCACAAGGATGATGAAAGCTGTGAGTTATTTGGATTGTGAGTTCATATTTGTATCGTGTATGGCTGCCGACAGTGTGATGGGCCATTCAGTTGTCGATATTCCGCAAACCGAATGAAACCAGGACTTAACTGGTGCCTTTCACTTTGTTCACGGTTCACGTTACGACTATATTCGCTGCTCTAGTACTATTTTTGGAATTCCTTAATGTTGAATAGTGTGCATTCATCTTTATCAGCCATTTTCAGAGTGAAAATCAGAATCCACTTTATTTCCAACAAACAAGATGAGAGGGAAGAGGGGAACAGGTAAAAAGGTGCCCGTAAGAACTTTTTTACCTGGATTACTCAACAAATGATTTCGTTGGAGCCAAAGCATGTCACCTGATGATCGGCAGTGTCTGGTCGCGTAGTGTCGCCAAAGATTAGTTGGACCATAGCTTACGTATGTAGAAGCTGTATGGCACAGTACGCACCATCAACCTTGTTTGGTCA
Organism: Rhipicephalus annulatus; assembly: GCA_013436015.1. NCBI lineage: Eukaryota > Metazoa > Arthropoda > Arachnida > Ixodida > Ixodidae > Rhipicephalus > Rhipicephalus annulatus. The sequence continues at coordinate 123,551 of WOVY01003470.1, read as the reverse complement.
CCACATGCTCCCTCTCGTAATTTTCTGGGCCTGCTGGGCCTGCAAACATTCGGGTGTTAGAACGAACGCCTGAACATTTCGGAAGCAAATGCCAACCATTTTTATATTCGCCGTGTTATCTTAATAACCCAGCTGCGGGCGCGTGTCCCCCGAACAAATATTGTAAATTTTTACTCTAATTGCCACTTCGTACTGCGTTTATCTACTGTATACTTTTATGTTCTCTATGCTTTCCACGAGGCTGTTTTGGAGCTGACATCGCCCTGACGTTGTTCACGTAGCACATTTTATGACAATGATTTGGATGATGCTGGGTATATGAGTGGCTTTTTTTTTCAATAAAATTTTAGTTGTGAGTGCTGCACTTTTCCAGACTTTTCTCGTTCTTGTATTCGTCCAAAAACTGCCCCATACAATTCACTATGTCCACATTTGATTGTTATGCCAGTATACACGGGTACCCGTGAGTGTTATAGCCTTAAAAAGACCCTGAAACGGTTTTGACCATATTTTACAAACACATTAAGCCGGTAGACCAAGTCTCAATGGTAACAGAGACCGATTTGAGCTCTCTGCGTAAACTATGTAACTTATTACTACACTTTCAAGCTGCAAATCGCTCCAGATAGCTGCAGATCGCAGCGACTCGGCCAAACGCGTTTTCAACCACCCATACACCAAGCGAAACGCTCTGCCCCACTAACGTCATTGTTTGCAGCTGATCTGATTGGCTGTGGAACGCGCAGCACAGACTGCCGGTATCGGATCGGTGGCGGGATTTACGTGTATGTGGTCTCGCGCCACATCGTGGCGCAGCAGCCGTGAAGGCGGAGCTTAGCCCCGAGCGCTCGAAGGAAGAGTTGAAGGCAGTTGAGGGGCAAAATGGGGAGCGGAGGAGGAGGGTACTTTTTGTAGTATTCGTTGCTCCGTTAATAATAGGAGTTTCGATTGAGCTTTGGTGCAAATTATTTGCCCCAGTAGTAGTCTAATCAAAAACAAAATGTTGAAAAAACCGTTTCAGGGGCCCTTTAATGCGGGAAAGCTACAGATTCCCCACATCAATCCATGCAAGCTACGCAACCTGCGCGGCTTGCATGAACTGATGTGCAATCACTTTTGACGGCAAGTTGTCGTCAAAAGTGACAGATTTTTTTTTCTATGCTGAAAAAGTGATATTTACGACTCTTAATTTTTCTTTTTCCTCCAAGACTCCCTTGTCGTACCTGAACAAGGAGACGCTGTATTGAAGTCTAAAACTGTCTGGGGTGCGTTGCGTGGTAAGTCCCTAAACTGCTGCTCTCACCTGTGCTCACTGTGAAAATAGTTAATGTGAGCAGCGAATGCATTGACAGTGACGTAATTTTTTGCAGGACTCGAGACGTTCAGCCAGCTCGTTCACCAGAATTCTGTCAGCAAAGCGGTGAGTTAACTCCAATGTCTTATGTAGGTTCATAGATGTTCGCGGGGATCCTCTTCAAGGGGGAGTCTTCGGAGCGCCTCTTCTCCATATTTAGTGTATGGGAAGTGTATGGGGCAGGCTTCGCCCTCTCCAATTATGGGACGAGGGGGAGGCGACCTCCCCTCTGCACCCTCCTCCACAGAGCGCAAGCCTATCTATGGTTATAGGTCTGTGATTTCGTCAGTGAGCTTACGGGCTCTACTTTATCACAGCTAGAGTAGTGCCGGCTGCGTACCTTATTGATTACCGTAGCTACATAGACAAAGACCGCGTGGGTGGGCTGGTTGATTATAGGAGATCAAAACGATTAAAAAGGCACTAAGCTGATAACTATACACATATATGGGCGGTAATAAATACCGAAACTTTCGGGGCATAATAAAGGACCACACTACCGCATAAATCTTGGCTTAATCTTTTTTGTGTGTTTTTTAACAATATTATTACAGGCCCGCCGCGGTGGTCTATTAGTTGTCATAAGATTGCTGACCCCGCAGGTCGCGGGATCGAATCCCGCTCGCGATGGCCGCATTTTGGCGGAGGCAAAATTCTAGAGGCCCGTGAGCTTAGATTTTAGCGCGTGTTCAAAAAAAAAAAGAGAACACCAGGTGGTCGAAATTTGCGGAGCCGTCTCTCATAATCACTTCGTTTTTTTTTTTTTTTGTTGCAGTACCGCAACGATTATTATTTATTATAATGCATCTGGGTCTACAATGACACTGAAAGTTATTTCAGTCCCCCTTCGGACTCAGTTTAATGTTTAATGTAACGCAGCGCTTTTACATTGGTTGATTTATTTATTTATATGTGGGGTTTAACGTCCCAAAACCACCATATGATTATGAGAGACGCCGTAGTGGAGGGCTCCGGAAATTTCGACCACCGCTTTTACATTGGTAACCACGTGAAGGCGTTCAAGTGAGAATGCCTACGGGAAGCTGCACGGAAATCGTTGCTATTTAGAAACACTGTGAACAGCTTCATCAGCTGCAAATCTAAATGACCTGCTGAATACTTGCCCTCCTAAGTTTAGTCCTTTCCATAGCGAAATTGCAGCGCACAGTTCTTCAATATCGTTTGTATTGTTTGCTTTTTCTTCAGTTTCTCCTCAATGTAACCATGATTGACGACTTCCCGAGGTTCGCCTACAGAGGTATACTGCTTGATTCATCAAGACACTTTCAACCTCTCAAGATTATCAAGCAAAATTTGGTAAGTGATTGCAAACCTGAAGCCGGTTGTCACCTGTTTGTTGCCGCATGTTTTCAGGAAGCTACCAAACAAAAAACGCACGCACGCTCACACACGTATACCTCATAGCACGCAATGCTGCCACAGCGTTGAAGCAACTTTTTTAATGTTTCAGCAACGTTGCATCAACATTCGACGCGACTAGGGTATAAGCGCATCATTCATAAGTCTAGCTGAGAAAGTGCCCAAGAGTGCGAAAATAACCGGAATCGCATCATTTAATTTCGCGAACTAACGTGTGTACTCTGTGGTTTTATTTCATACTTATGCCATGGATAAGCACAACCTTATCTGTGAAGAATTATCTATAGTAAATGATTTATTATTTTTAAAACACGGCAGAACTTACACTGTTGGCTCTTAATAGAGAGCTCCTTAAGTGCTTAGTACGATCTCGAAGTTTTATTTTATGCATACATATACCATGGACCAGCCGAACCTTATCGGCAAAACATGATAAATGACGCCGAATCTTCGAAACGCGGCAAAGCTTAACATTGATGGTGCCTAATGGAAAACTTCTTAAGCTCTTACGAACGGCGTATAAGCTATAGCCTCCTTAACACCGCATACGCATCATGCCTTATGAACTGTCATTTGCAGTGTATCAGTGTTACAGCTTGAGTTTTGTGCCTCGTCTCCGCTTCCTAGGATGCCATGGCGTACAACAAGTTCAACGCCTTCCACTGGCACCTTGTCGACGACCAGTCGTGGCCACTGGAAATGGCCACTTACCCAAACTTGACGCAGGTATAGAAGCTCGCCTCACGCACTGCTTGTTCAACGCGGCCATAAATTAGTTATGCATTAACGTCTGGTTTTATATAATAACGCGAAGAAGCTGAGATACTTCACCAAGAAGCTAGTCCTTATCTCCTTCCTTAGTCTTATCTGTTCGCAGAGGTTCGCGAAAGTAAGCTGTAGAGCATCTAAATGTTTTGGGGGTGAAGCTCCTTAAGGCGTGGCCCGTACGTCCCCTGTATGTAGTCACCTCTCGTTTAGTTCTCGCAGTGTTCACTAGATGGGGGTACTTGTAGCTGATGATCAGAGTTACTGTATATGCTGTATATGCTCTACTGATGATGAAAAGATGTAAGATGTTATAAACTAGATGGCGTTACTTGTAGTTGATGATGAAAGATACGAGATGTTATAAAATAGGAAGGATGTCACATATGGCGCGTGTCATTGGTGGAAGGCAATCGTTCGATTTAGTGCGGCGACGTACGCTAGGGGGAGCGTTGTAATAAAATCGAGTGGGCAAAATGTACGGAGGATTCATGGTTTACCAGGTTTACATCCGGTGCTTCGCCCACTCATCATCATTCACTTCGTGGATATGGCGGCACTTTTTTTATGCAGTTCTTAATCTAAGCGCCTGGAATGTTCCCATTATTAGGTTCTTTGCTCTAACTGCACGAGAGTGACCGTATCGCACTGTAGTCGATCACATATCTGTGAATTCATTTGTCAGAAGTTTACTTGACACGTAAAAGTTGTGGCATGCAACACCTGTATTCACCAAAACAAAACGCTGCATTTTGCAAATATTTGCACAGTGGTTCTTTTGCGGCTACAGTTAAAACTGGGAAGAGCTAGAGCGTAGCGCGAGTAAAATGTACTATCCGCGTGAAATGAAACTCGCATTGCGGCAAGGCTTCGCGTTGGTATAGTGTGCACCGTCCATTTATCACCATTGACAGGCGCGCGCATCCTGTTGGGCAACTCAGCGCATCTATGCGTTGTTATGACCGTCGTCAGTAGGCGCCAGGCTGTCGCTGAGAAACGTAGCCGGGCAGCGCTCCCACGCCTGGAACCCCAGTTCTCTTGGAACCAGCGTCCCGCGGCGGGGAGCGACAAAGAGATTAGAAGACGCTTCGCGAGCCAATGTCCCCACAAGCAATTTCTCCGGGCCGGCTTGTTTAGCGAGACGGAGAAGCAGACCGACCGCACAGGTCGTGTCTCCGCGATTCAAGTGTCTACTCCTTGGCTGCCCTTCCAGCGAAAGGCGGAAGAAGCAATTCAACCGCAAAATTGTTCCGGGAGAGAACCCAGTTTCCGCTATCCTCAGAGCATTGCGCCAAGAGGGGCAATAACTATTCGGCGGACCATGTGCTACTGAATTATGCCCTGTGGGCGGTGTCTTGTGTGTGAGTGACTGACGTTCCAATCAAGGAGGAGAAGGCCAACAGGGTTCAAAACGTCTCTGCAGAGTGTAGGACGTCGCTATGAACTATATAACGGTTCAACCACCACGCTCGTGGTTCGTGAAACTTCTAACCTCATGCTGTAAATAATTGTAAATAGCGCCATAAACCTTTTTGTTTTTCATATCCCCACCTTGTCAGCGTTCGTTTCCTCCACCCGAAGTTACGCTACGCTACCACAAAAGAGCGGGTAGACCCCGGTCGGCAACAACGGGTGCTCAGCGCTGGGATACGAAGCTGCTACTGGTGAACAGCTCAGAGATCCGCAACAACTGGTGATCAGCGCTGGGATTCGAATCGACTACGCGTCTATGACAGCATGCCCTGTTCATGGTCATAAGCGGACGGTGCATACTATACCAGTCTTGCCGATGTTCGTGTTTTATTTGACGCGGTTAGTATACATGCCTATACTTTTGTAAGGTGCTGCTGTAGTACTTCCGTGACTTATACTGAACAAAGCGCCAGTCCATGTATGCTTTATTAAACTAACATTCAACTTGTTACGGTATTTTCGCGCGAACATAGACGTTAGCGTGTTAATATTTTTGTGCACTACGTGTCTATTTATAACTGACTGGGAACTACAGCTGAGATAGCATATGTTGGACAGACTGTTGGGCTATTCGGTCTTGCGTCATAACAATATAAAACTAGCGCAAATGAAGGCGGGCACACAATGACGAACCAAACAAGGACCTCGTCCATGTCCTTGTCTGCCCCGGCTTTTTGTATCCGTCTTAATTCGCGCCAATTTCACTTGTTTTCAATCAAGTAGCACGTCTGCACTTTAGTATAACATGTCACGCCTGAATCTGGGCTTTAATCTCTCGCTATCATTGAGCGTGTCACGTACCTCTCGTTTTCGTGTTATGCGCAGAGTGCTTATTCCCCGAGGCACGTGTACAGTCGAAAAGACGTTCAGGACATCATCGAGTACGCTCGATTGCGTGGAATCCGCGTTATACCCGAGATCGACACTCCGGGACACACGCAAGCCTTGGGAAAGATATTTCCCGGTAAGGCCCGTCAAGCTTGTACAAAAGCACCGAGGAAACGTATTTCCTGGAGGGATAATCGGAAATTCTGCATCATCCTTCATCTCTCCACCTGACCTCAGTAGAATGACTATCCCCCGTATTCTGGAACCTCCCTTCACTCGACGCTTCTCCTTCACTTGAGAAAGCCGATAGGAGCGCCATCTATAGGCACGGCAAGTCACTGCATATCAGCAAAATTCTGCTGCATTTCTTGAATAGCACAGCGTCATTTTCAGCCGAGCCGTGACGCAGTGCTGAACTCTGACAAGTGAAAGGTGAAAGTCGAGTCGAGGAGCGTTTGTGAATACGGAGGCATGTCACTAGGGGGTTGGCATTGGTGGAAGATCGCAGCGCATTTTTTTTTCCTGATAACTCTTTGTTGTGTGTGTATCTTCCTTGTGTTCTGTCTTTCGCTGCGCTATACAATCTATACAGTGATGCCATATACTGATTATACATATACTGCTGTACTGATTATACATATACATATACATGTACATATACATATACTGCTGTACTGATTTGATTTTATTATCTATACAGTGATGCCAGTGATGCCTATACAGTGATGCCATATACAATCTATGCCAGTGATGCCAGTGGACACGGTGGCATCGCCGTGACAATGTCGCCTGACGTACCGCTGTTCATGCAGGTCCTTTGCGCGTGCCTACGCTTCATAACCGGAGGCGCCGCGGAATCTTTTCAAACTGGATGCGACGAGCTTCGCTACGATGCCGGCCTGCCGTCATCCTTCCGCGTGGGCGGTGATCCCTTCCGGTTTCATGAGGGCGTCTGCAATCAGCAGCTTGGTTACATCGACGACCATTTCGGACAGCCACCTGGGAGCACGATGACGTCAACACGCATGCCCACAAGGGTCCGCCTGTATGCTTTAAATCTGGGACCATCGCCTACCTGCCTCAGTGGACACGGTGGCATCGCCGTGACAATGTCGCCTGACGTACCGCTGTTCATGCAGGTCCTTTGCGCGTGCCTACGCTTCATAACCGGAGGCGCCGCGGAATCTTTTCAAACTGGATGCGACGAGCTTCGCTACGATGCCGGCCTGCCGTCATCCTTCCGCGTGGGCGGTGATCCCTTCCGGTTTCATGAGGGCGTCTGCAATCAGCAGCTTGGTTACATCGACGACCATTTCGGACAGCCACCTGGGAGCACGATGACGTCAACACGCATGCCCACAAGGGTCCGCCTGTATGCTTTAAATCTGGGACCATCGCCTACCTGCCTCAGTGGACACGGTGGCATCGCCGTGACAATGTCGCCTGACGTACCGCTGTTCATGCAGGTTGGTGACCGGAAGGATAGCTTCCGTAGCGATTTCATAGCTCTTATAGTGCTGCCGTGTCCACAGGTTTTGGCTGACTGTGTATGTGACTGTTTTTCTATTGTGGGTCTGTTGTTGAGTCTTTCTGGCGATGTCGAGCTGAATCCGGGGCCTATAACGGATGCAGTATGCAAAGAAATGCTCCAGAACCAAAAAGAAATCTTGTCTAAACTAACAGCGGTTCAAGAAAAGCAAAATTCGTTTGAAACTAGAATTCTAGACATGCAAAATCGGCTTCTTGTTATTGAGACTAAGGTGCAAAGCTTAGATGAGACTCGCAGCAGGCTCGCAACTCTTGAAACAATTGTGGCTGAATGTCGTGACAAATCATCTAGTCTGCTTGATCAGGTGGACGATTTGGAAAATCGTTCGAGAAGAAACAACCTTATCATAAGGGGAGTAGCAGAAGATGAGAATGAAAAAGAAGAAACTCTACTAAAAAAAGTAAACGATGAAATCTTTAGCTCTACCCTAAAGGTAAACATAACGTCTATTGAGAGAATTCATAGGATAGGAAAAAAAAATTCTGGCAAAACTCGCCCTGTCATCCTTAGGCTGGCAGACCATAGGGATAAAATGAAAGTTTTGCAGAGGTGCTCAAGACTGAAGGATACGGATTATAGTATCAGCGAGGACTTCTCGAAAAGAGTACAGGGAATAAGAAAAAAACTTTGGGACTCTGCTATCGAAGAAAGAAAGGCAGGAAAGAAGGTAAAACTTGTTTTTGATAAGCTGAAGGTAAACAATACTCTTTACTGCTGGAATGAAGCGCGTGCCGAAAGAAGCAAGCTTGGAAACGATGATGCAACACGTGATAAGTGACAGGCACAGGGTCAGAAAGATAATTTTAAAATAATCAATTTAAATGCCCGAAGTGTATCAAATAAATCACATATGCTTGAAGCCTTGGTTATCGATCACGAACCTGATATTATTTTAATTACGGAAACATGGTTGCACGAAGTTATACCTGATACTGAAATCGCTCCACCCGGTTACTCAATGGTTCGGAGGGATCGTGATGGAAGAGGGGGTGGAGTTGCTCTCTTAGTCAAGAAAGGCGTTATTTATAGTTCCCTGGATGCAGCAGATGGTATTGAGGCCGTATGGATTAAAACAAAACTAAATAATCGCACAGTGTTTATAGGTGGGGTCTACAGACCTCCAAACTCCCCTGTTGAGTACATTTTGCAACTAAGAAGATTCATGGACAGCCACTTTAGAGAAAAAGACAATATCATCTTACTAGGTGATTTCAATCTTCCGGCTATTGATTGGCATTCGCATGTGGCCGTCGGCTCACATGATGCTTCTTGTGACTTATTTCTCGACTTAATATTCTCTTTCAATTTACATCAGGTTGTAAATGAGTTCACTAGAGTATGTGCAACACGGTCCTCTGTACTTGATTTGATTTTATTATCCAACGCTTTGACTTCATATGTGAATGATTGCCTTGTTGAAGAGGGTTTATCAGACCACAAGATGATTATACTGTCCATGAGCATGTCGTCGTGCACCTCACAGCAGAAATCGGGCATCACTTATCCGAACTTTCAAGCTGCCGATGATGTTAGTGTTTTGGATTTTCTTGAAAGGTCGTTTTGTAACTTCACTGCTATTTATGAATCAAATGGTAGCTCTAACTGCTTGTGGGAATATTTTCATAATATAACAATGGAATGCATTAGGCGGTTTATTCCTAAGAGTTTTAAAAAGTGTAAAAAAAATAACCCTTGGATCACGAGAGATATAATTCATGTCAAACGGAGGATTAAAAGGAAGAGAAAAGCTTGTTCTCGTCATCCAAGTGCCCAGAACAAGACTGCACTTCATAACATGAGGCTTGATCTAAATCGTCTTGTCAAGGAATCTAAGGAAAGATTTTTTAATGTAACATTGAAACAATTTCTGTACGAAGCACCTAACAAATTCTGGAGGTATGTAAACCCGTCCGAGAAACAGAATAAACCGGTCGATGAAAAAATTGCCCTTGAACGCGCGGAAAATTTCAATTCTTTTTTTTCTTCTGTTTTCACCGAAGATGATGGTGCCCTTCCGTCCTTTTCTGACGCTTCCAATCGCCCTCCGCTATCCGACCCGTTAATCAACGAAGAAGGAGTATTAAACCTTCTTCTACACATTGACATTAAGAAATCCGCTGGTCCAGACGGCATTCCGAACGAGTTTCTATATAGATATGCTCAATGGGTCGCAAAGTATCTTACTATAATCTTTCAAACTTCAATAAATCAAGCCTCATTTCCTGTAGCCTGGAAAGAAGCTAAAATAATACCAGTTCACAAAAGTGGGAACACTTCAGAAGTGGGTAACTACAGGCCTATCTCTCTTACGAGTACCTGCTCCAAACTGCTTGAGCATATACTGTGTAAGCATCTCTCTAATTATTTAGACACTCACAATTTATTATCACCAGTGCAACACGGCTTTCGAAGGGGATTATCTACAGTAACGCAGCTTGTTGTCACAGTTCACGATTTTGCGCAGGCAATTAATCGACGGGAACAGATTGATCTAATATTCTTAGATTTCGCCAAAGCCTTCGATAAGGTCTCGCATCCCAAACTCTTACTAAAAGTAAATGAAGTATTCAGAAACTCAAATATTACTCAGTGGTTCATTTCTTACCTCCATTCTCGTACACAGTACGTAGAAATAAATAAAATTAGATCAAAGTCCAGACCCGTTATATCCGGTGTGCCTCAAGGCAGTGTTCTGGGGCCTCTTTTATTTCTTATTTTTATAAATGACCTGCCCTCAGATTTGTCTGTTCCCGTGAGATTGTTTGCAGATGACTGCGTTATATATAACAAGATCACATCCCTGAGAGACCAGATAGACCTGAACAACAACTTAAACAAAATTTTACTATGGTGTAATGAATGGCAGATGGTTCTAAACCCCGTAAAATCAGTTTGCATGAGCATAACATGAAAAAAGGTACCTCTCAAATATAATTACAATATTGGTTCCCACGATCTAAAAAGGGTAACAGAATATAAATATTTAGGGCTAATATTCACTCCAGATTTGAGGTGGAATACTCACGTAGACGTCACCTGTAGAAAGGCAAACAAAACTCTATGGGGTCTGAGGCGAAGGTTACATGACGCAACACCCGAAGTAAAAAGTCTTGCGTACAAAATGCTAGTACGACCAATAATTGAATATTGTAAAATAGTATGGGACCCTCATACCACCACTAACCTATATAAACTGGAGAATGTTCAAAGAATGGCTGCCAGGTTTATATTCAATAAATATCAACGCATGCACTCTGCTTCCGAACTTTGCAACCGTGCAAACCTACAAGCCTTAGAACTTAGAACCAAGTATGACCGTTTGAAATTTCTATTCCTCATTATTCATAGTCAGGTTAAAATCAACTCATTAGATTTCTTTGAAATTTCTCCAGATCCGCGCTCTAGACACAAACACACCTTATATATACAGCCACCAGCCACCCGAAACGACGCATTTAAATACAGCTTCTTTCCGAGGGCAATTAAAGAATGGAATGAACTACCAAACAAAGTCGCGATGTCTTCCTCTATCACGGCGTTTTCTGCAGCTTTAGAATCGCTTATTTTCTCCGAAATAGATGCGTCATAGTAGTTTTTTTTTTTTTTTTTTTTTTCATGATGTCAATGTATATTCACGATGTCAATGTATATTGCCTCTCGCTTTGTTAATTGTTGTTTTCAATGCGCAGAATGCAAGTGTACATGCCTGTGTTTAATTTTGTCTTTTAGTGTAAATGCCTGTGTTCGCTGTATGTCTCTATTTTGTAACGTTTTTCATGACCATTTCTTCTTTCTGTTTTCCACTCCTGTAAAAACCCCAGCTTGGGGTTGACAGTATTAATAAACAAACAAACAAACAAAACATATCAAAACGACCAGTCTCCAACCTTAGAACAAAAGAATCCGTAAAAAATATGCGACCATCAGTCCGTTATTAGTGGTTGACAGGAACTGACGTGTACATGGCTCTTTTACCTGCATTATACCTGTAGAGCGACGCCCATTCTCTCTCTACGGTTTCACAAGCCGTGGCCGGCAAATGCCAAAGGCGTTTCAGCCATCGTATAGTTAGACGACGTGGCTGATTGGAGATGCAGGTGCCGCGAGTGTGTCATGCTTGCCTATGTCACAGCGCAAAGTGAAGGCCGGGGTGGCCTGTTCTTTCAAGCGCAAGTGTCGGCACTTGTTGATTCGTCACGACTGCGTGAACCTTTAAATGTAATCACCACGGAAGTTCAGCAACGAAGTCACGAAACCGCCGCCGATGCATTTTTCATCGCATTTGTAATGCATAAACGGGGCTCTTTCTTTTTCCTTCGTCGCCTTGTATTTCACTGGAATGAACATTCATTCATTCATATGTAACGTGAACCATGTGACATACACCATTCACGCGCATGTGGCACATGTGTGGGGTATATAGCATTTTGCTTAGTTGTGATAAGCTATACATTGGACAATCTGGTCGCTTTATCAACGTTCGTTTGCGGGAGCATGCAAATCTTCTACCCTTCGTGGCTCTGGTGTTAACCTTCCACTACATTGTAAGCTGTACAGTTGTACACCCCTATTTTGAAATGTATCTGTTTTAGGTAAGACTAGAATGCTGCGTCAGAGTTACTTGAGTTGTATATACCATATTTGGAAACTTGGCCCGGAAAAAAATGTGTAAGTGCAGCCTATGTGTTTATGACCTAGAAAAAGTGTGATATTCTTGAAACGGAGGTGATTTGCATAGATAGCACCGACGCAGTGATGTAGTATAGGGTGCTTTGGCGAAGGCTCTGCACGGACTTTGGAGGAGACGTTTTTTTTTTTCTCAAACAAACCTTAGTTGTTAGTTCCCACCATTGTATTCACAATTTCTGCTTCTCACTCTCAATTTTCTTTTATTTTCGAGTTTAAAAATTCACTGAACTTTTTTTCTCGCGTATAGCGAGCCAGCTTCAATAATTTTGTCATACACAACACACTCGAAGTCGACGCGTTTGATTTTTTTTTTGTCTGACATGAATACACGCCCGGAAGATCCTTTCAAAGTGAAAGGTATCTACAAATCAAGGGCGTCAGCAGAAATTGGAGGGAGGGGCACCCACTTGATTTTGAGGGGGAGGAAGGCATGCTTTAAATGGTATTTTTTCTCCCTGTATACCACAGCGAAGAAAAAGTTCGGAGGCGGGGGGGGGGGGGGGCGTATTACCCCTGGCGACGCCACTACTGCAAATGCATGCCGAGTTGTTGTGTTCATTCATGCACGATGGACGATGCTATACAGCTGATCCACGGACCACCTTCATGTTTTGGGAACGCAGTTCTATAAACACTTTGCGGTACAATTAAATGTAGAACATTCTTACGTATAGGATAAGCACGACGAATGCTCTTTTTATCTGTTAATCTAGTCACACAATAAGCTTTATATTGACTATGGTAAAATACCACTTAGCTTTCAAAATCTTTGGTCTCTTCCAGATATTCTGACAGCATGCTACTTCAATCGTACCCGTGGAAAGCCACACTACACCAAGCATGCGGCATTCGAGATGCTAGACCCAACCCGAAACTACACCTACGACGTGATGAGAAATATATTTCGAGAAGTCATTGAGGTCTTTAAAGACCGTTACATCCACCTAGGCATGGATGAAGTGTACTATTCCTGCTGGTACGTATATCACGCTGCACTTATTGCACGCTTTCGTTCTCATTCACCGAGAAAACGCTGAACGTCTTCCTTCCTAATCTGTTCCGTTCCTGCAGACGTGTCAAAACGGAAGCAAAACGTAAAAAAAAAGAAAACGCTTTCAACATTTGATCACACGTGTTAGAGCATCAAAGAATTTACTTCCGTTCTCACAGAGTACCTCTTAATACCCTAAATGAATTTATGGCATCAATCTATGAGAGCCAATTCTTAAGCTCATGCATAGATTGTTTTGGGTATGGGTTTCGGTGCAGCTGCATTGATCTGTTAACCTTGCCATTTTGCATGTTTAACAGCTCAACGAACAGTACTACTGTAGGCGTACGCGCGTGAGAACTGGTAGGGCTGTTGCGTCCGATGTTTCATGACATTGTTGATTACACTTCGGGATGAACGAAAATTAGAAAACGTTCGTTTGGTGTCTATGTGCCTCATGAAAAATCATCATGGGCGTTCACATATCACGCATATACTTTTGATTTAAGGATATACAAGCTCTGAGGTGCCTTGGCATGAAAACTGGTTCGGCGATAGCATTGATTAAAACGTTCGCTGATGAAAACCGTGTACGGAAACGCTTCCTTCTTGGACGCGACAGCGGAAACAATTTTTATGTTAATATGTCGGCTTTCTCTGCATCTCCTGTCGTGATGCCTGTCGCATGTACGGACAGGTGCAATATCATAACGTAATCATGATCGTCATGATGGCCGTCATCAAGTTACACTGGACGCTTAAATCCATGCTTCAATGACGCGTAGCTTAATGCGGGATCGGAATACCAGTATTTATGTTGACGCGAACATTAGTGTATTTGATCCGCGTATATATTACATTTTATACAGACAATTTGCTTCAAAAGTGCTTTGCCCGCAGGCAATGTTCTTTGCCACAGTACAGGGTTGATTTATAGCGGATGCACACAATGATATTGAAGCATTTTAGAAGCAACCCACACTCTTGGGAAACAAAAACTGGCGTTGTTGGTTAGACACAACGCCTGCTGAAAGTCGCTCATTATGTTGCACAGGGAATCAAGCCCCGAGATTGCGGAGTTCATGAAGGAGCACGGTTTCCGCACAGTGAGCCAACTGGAGCAGTACTATGTCCAGAGGACACTGGAGAACGTTCGAGAACTGGGCGCCAAGTACATGATCTGGCAAGACCCCATCGACAACAACGTCAACGTAAGCTCGTCACGAGTTCTGTACCTCTTGGTGAATCGCCCGCAGTGCGCCCCTTCGGGGAACTTGTAATTGACCAGACGTAGACTCAGCGTACAGTACACGACCGCGATTTCGTACTTTTGCGATTACAAAAGATACAGAAAGAAAGAGAGAAAGAAAGAAAGAGAAAGAAAGAGAGAGAAAGAAAGAGAGAAAGAGAGAGAAGGGAGGAAGAAGTAGAGAAAGAAGGAAAGAGAGAAAGAAAGAAAGAAGAGAGAAAGAGAGATAGAGAATGAGAGAGAGAGAAAAAGAAAGAGAGAAAGAAAGAAAGAAAAAAAAGAAAGAAAGGGCAAACAGACACAGCTTATTACATTTACGCAAGACAGTACAACCAACAAACGTAGCTGGGCAGCCTTTCTTGTTTCTCTTTCTTTTTCTCCTTTGTTTATCTTCTGTTTTGTCTTTCTGTTTGTCGCCGATTTTCTATATCTTATTCGTCTCTATTTATGTTCATTTCTTTTTTTTTCTCTATATCTATTTCTAGATCTCTCTTTCTCGCTCTTTCTTTTTCATTTTTGTTTCCTTTCTTTCTCACCCTCTGTCGCTTTATTTCTTGCTATCACTTTCTTTCTATCTCTTTATTGTTCTATCTATACCCTTTATTCTGTATTTCTTTCTATCCCTTGTTAAAATCACGCCGCAACAGGGACTGAGTGAAGCGCGACAGATGTCTTCCCTCTAACCCTACTAAGCCATTTTACGGGGGGTAACGAGAAAAGTGGCTCTAACACCGAAACCAGGTCATAGGAAAACGCGACCCTCGCCGAGCCTCCGCTCTCGCACAACTGTGATATCTCGTGGGGTGATCGTAAGCGGGGAACCTGGTATGCAGGCGAACATCAGAGCAGAGGCCGTTCAAGACGGTGGTAGTTTTCGCGAACATGAACCAGGAGTTCTCCTAACTTAAACAGCCCTGCTGTTAAAAAGATAGGCTAAATATATAGATGTCCAAATTCATCAGTTATGACGGGCTCATTAATTTGTTCAATAATGCTTGTACTAGTACAGTGCGTGTGATACGAGATACCAATTCTACTTTTCTCGAAGTACGAGGTGCTCATAAGGGCCTATGAGGAAGCTTAAGTTGGCGGTTATCACCGTACTTCTACGCTATACTGGAATCATGCAATATGATGTAAACTCGCGCGGTTCAGGTCGGAACTCTCTTTTTAACGGAGCCCTGTAGCACCTTTCTAAGTAATCATTGAAAATATTAATTAAATAAGTTTATTACCTCACGAACCGACAGCCATAAAAGTGTTTAAAATTCATGTTAAAAACTTGGAACAGCGCTTAGACACAGAACACGGGATAGAATAAACATACACGGCGCTGAACTGAAGCGCCGTGTGTGTCTTTTTTTCCCCTGTGTTTTGTGTCTAAGCGCTGTTTTGTATTTTTATCATGGAACCTCGCCAACTCGCCCAATCTGCTTGTCTTCTTTTATGTGGAATCCGTCAAGCATGAGCCGAGTTACAGATATTTGTCGCATGCTATTATTGCTTAATCTTTTTTCCCGATGCCCCTGCCGTTTTAACAACCATTTTTCATAATCATCATGATGGTATGCGTGGTTACTGGATGGCCTAAGCCATAGACCTTCAGAGCTCTGGCCTAACTTTTGGCAACTGTACTTATTGTATGTACATACGATGCCCGAGCGTCACAAAGTGAAGAGTGTCATGAAGTGAGACAAAGTGAAGATACGTACGTATTGATTACACAGCTGTACGAAGGAAAAAATGTCATGGCTGAATTGAGTTTGATTTCACTCTCATATTTGTGATTTGCGCAGGCGGCAGACGATACTCTTGTTGTAATATGGAAGGGTGGACCACGATATACATATGCGACGCCGTGGCAGACCCACGCCAGGACTATCGCACGTAAGGGCTACCAGATGGTTGTATCGGCTTGCTGGTACCTGAACCACATCGAGACTGGCCCAGACTGGAAGGACCTCTACCAGTGCGATCCTCGTGGTTTCAACGGTGAGCTTGTGTGTCTCCTGTTTCGTTTAGAGACCTGATAATGACGGCTTCCAAAATATATGTGTTGCGGTCGCACAGTGTCGTTACGTGAATGGAAGGGGAAAAAACAATTTGCTTTAGGCTCCTCTTCACGTCCTTGTGCGTTATGTGACGCAGATAGCGTCACAACCTATCACGTCTTTTAAGTTTGCCGCAAACTGTAGTCGCTTAGAGCATACTCATAAATACAAACTCTGCCCAAAGAAGTACAGGGGAGGGAGAGGGGGGTCGCCTTTATTCTGTGAGAGGGTCGTGCTTGGACAAGTACTTTTTTCTTTGTTGACGTGGCCAACGCTCTTAGAAAACTATTTCAGAGCGTTGGATGTAACTACTAGATAAATTAATAGTGCAATGTCCGTCGTCCCCACCTAAATGGATTATCCCGCAAATCATCAATATTTGGCATGCTTGCTTTTATTTCTTTGCTGTGAATCTGTAGACTTTCATAGATGACATGCGCCGTCAGGTGACACACGAGCATGGGCAGGCTTGGACTTAAATCTATCAAGAAGCTGTAGGCGACCAAATGGTTTTGTCCTCATTCCTGCGATTAAAACGAGCTTACATAACCCCGGTTATCACCAGTCGGCGTGGCCTGCACAGGGAAGGGACTATGATATATATATTGTCGCTCATGCCACTTGATCCTCAGTTCCCCTGGTCAAAGGCGACTGCCGCTTATAAAACACACACGCACACACACTCTCTGCGACGCATTTATTCGAGTTCCTTCCTTGGGAAGCTGCGGGAAGCGGAGAATTTCTTAGCGAACTTCGGCGACATTGAGCGTATCTATCTATCTATCTATCTATCTATCTATCTATCTATCTATCTATCTATCTATCTATCTATCTAGTCTATCTATCTATCTATCTATCTATCTATCTATCTATCTATCTATCTATCTTCTATCTATCTATCTATCTATCTATCTATCTATCTATCTATCTATCTATCTATCTATCTATCTATCTATCTATCTATCTATCTATCTATCTATCTAACCACCGTAGTACGGGTTATCTGTAGTCATATTGTCAAATGTGGTATGCAGCACCGAGGGAAAATCTAGCCCGACGCCATTTTCTCGGTATTCTTTGTGTAAAGGGACACCATCGCGACGCTTGTCGCCGGTGTATATAAGTATCCAATTGCTTCGTCTTGTCTTGCAGGGACGGAACAGAGAAGAACATGGTCGTCGGCGGTGAGGCTTGCATGTGGGCCGAGTACGTAGACGGCACCAATTTGATCCCCAGGCTCTGGTAAGCACATCACTTGGATTATACGGTACGGTTGTAACAATTTTTCACCGTTGTATAGAATCGCGACGCACGCAGTGATCCTACGGAACTCGCAAATGCAAACTAATGTGAGTGCAGAAGCGAAAGAGACAATGAAATTGAAGTAAAGTAGCACTGAGTACTGCATTTGATCACTTAATTATGAAAAATACCTTATCATGTGTTACCACATCAATTTCACACGCACACACACAGGCAAACATGCAAACACACACACAGGGAGAGACAGCATCACCATTTAACTGATACCGATTTATAGATAGGAAGGCATTGCACACACGTCTTTGTGCGTTATGCTGGCATGGTCCACGTAATCATCGTGACAAACAAAAAAATCCACCTGTAGTACCTGTTTTTTTTTTTTCTTTTTCCTGTGATCAGATCAGAATAAGAAACCAGTACGTTGTCTCGTGAAAACTAACTTCAAGAAAGATATAAAGAACCCCAGGTGGTCTAAATTTCCGGAGCCCTCCACTACGGCGTCTCTCATAATCATATAGTGGTTTTGGGACGTTAAACCCCAGATATCAATCAATCAAGAAATATATGTACTATCCACTTCCCAGCAAAGGCTCCGTTAATCGAAAGAGGCATACACAAAACGCATATCTTATCAGGCGCAAAGATGGTTTCTCTTAGAATACACATGGCGGAAACTATGTCTGCCACAGGAAAAGGCCGCGCTGCAAAGTTGGGGAGAAAAAACTGGCACGCTTTCCCTGTGTCAGTCCAGTTTTTCGTTCTCAACTTTGCAGCGCAGCCTTTTTCTGCAGTATGTTCCCACTAGCCTCCACACAAGCTTTTCTGTATGTCTGCTGCTCTCCAGTAAAGCTTTCAGGTGTTATCGTCCTCATTATGTATAAAAACTCGTGCCAGCATTCCTTCTCTCCTTTACACACACACACACACACACACACACACAGTATATATATATATTATATTTATTATATATTATAATATATCTAGAATGGAGATATATAGCATAGTATATTATATTGAGTATATATAGATAGATACTGATAGATAGAATATAATATATTATATATATAGATATATATATTATTATATATATATATATATATATAATATATATATATTAATATATATATTATATATATATATATTATATATATATATATATATATTGTTGCGAGTGACTGTGTTTATTTACAGATGAGGTGAAATGGCGTTGTGAAATAGCAGCTTACTTCTGAGACAGGCCTAGAACGCTTCCACCTAACCACACAGTCCATCCAGGGTGCTGCTCCACTATCCTTCTTCTTCTTCCGCGCCCCGTAGGCTTGCGCATCTTCGTTTCATTTCCCCCGGCGGCTGACGAAGCTCGCCGAGCGAGTTAAACAGGCCTATGATGGTACTGCTTAAGGCGGGCTACGTGAACAATTTGCGTAGTGCGCGAACGCCGGTTATTGGCTGTGACTCGGGCGACAACGTAATTCACGTCACTGAGACGAGTGACTATCACGAATGGGCCGAAATAGTTTGCTAGAAACTTCCGGTACAATCCTTTTTTACGGACAGGAGTCCACAGCCACACGTAGTCACCAGGAGAAAACTCTACGGGGATATGCTTGGCATCGTAGCGACTCTTGCTGTGTTCTTGCGAAGGCAATGTTCGAAGGCGCGCTAGTTGACGTGCTTCTTCAGCGCGACACAACGTCTGAGCGATAGACAGATCTT
Source organism: Rhipicephalus annulatus (assembly GCA_013436015.1). Classification (NCBI taxonomy): domain Eukaryota; kingdom Metazoa; phylum Arthropoda; class Arachnida; order Ixodida; family Ixodidae; genus Rhipicephalus; species Rhipicephalus annulatus. The sequence continues at coordinate 104,243 of WOVY01003470.1, read as the reverse complement.
CCTGATGCGAGAAAGGTAGTAGTGTGTCCAGAAAACTCTGTGGATTTCGTGCGTAAAGCAGAAAGAAGGGCGAATGTCCAGTGACTTCATGCTTGGCGGTGTTATACGCGTAAGTAACAAACGGTAAGACGGCGTCCCAGTTCCTGTGGTCAGCATCAACGTATATCGATAGCATATTCGTGAGAGTTCGATTGGTTCTCTCAGTGAGACCGTTAGTTTGCGGATGGTAAGGGGTGGAGTGGCGATAAGAGGAGCCACAGAGGCGCAAAATTTCTTCAACCACATCGGCCATAAATTGTCGTCCACGGTCACTGATGACAACCCGTGGAGCACCATGACGCAGTATGACCCGTTGTAACAGAAAAGAAGAAACAGCGGCTGCTGTGGCCGATGTCAGTGCGTCCGTTTCCGTATAACGCGTTAAGTAATCCACGCACACTATAACATATCGGTGGCCCGATGGGGTCTTAGGAAGGGGTCCGAGCAAATCGATGCCGACTTTTTCAAAAGGGGATGTCGGTGGAGGGATGGGCTGCAAATAACCTGCCGGGGCAGTGGTGGATCGCTTGTAGCGCTGACATATAGTGCAGCTGGTGACGTACTGTTTTGTGGTCTTCCACATTTTCGGCCAGTAGAACCTCTCACGTAGTCGATGTAGCGTACGTGTGAAGCCGAGATGACCGGATGTTACGTCATCGTGCGCAGAACGAAGGACGACCTGGCGCAGGCTTTCCGGCACCACCAGAAGCAAGGGGAGGCCATCGGCTGAATAGTTTCTTTATACAGCAAGCCATTTGAAATTTTAAAGTGCTTGTCGACGGAGTTATGTGCAGCTTCGAGCAAGGGTTTCAGGGTAGGGTCGCGCTGTTGCTCACGTCTGAAGCTGCTGGTATCTGGGAAGTCGGACGAGACAGAAACTAAATAGTCATCAATGTCATTGTCGTCAGCATTGGTGTGTACTGAAGGAAGGCGGGATAAGCAGTCGGCATCTGTGTGACATCGTCCGCTCTTATAGGTAACAGAAAAGCTGTACTCTTGGAGGCGCAACGCCCAACGAGCCAGCCGGCCAGACGGGTCACGAAGTCCCACAAGCCAGCATAGTGAGTGGTGATCGGTCACTATTGTAAACTCGCGGCCATGTAGATACGGTCGGAACTTCTGAATGGCGAAGACGACTGCTAAGCACTCGAGCTCGGTGACGGTGTAGTTCGTCTCTGCTCGGGTCAGTGTCCGACTGGCATATGCTACGACGTGCTGGCGGCTGTTGCAGAGTTGGACCAGCACAGCACCAACACCTAGCCCACTAGCATCAGTATGAATTTCAGTCAAAGCATCAGGATCAAAATGCTTTAGGATGGGTCCTGAAGTCAATAAAAACTTTAGCTGTTGAAATGCAGCCTCACATTTATCATCCCACAAGTACGGTGTGTCTTATGAAGAAGGGACGTCAGTGGTGAGGCAAGTTGTGCGAAGTTCTTAATAAATCGGCGGTAATATGAGCACAGACCCAGAAAACTTCGCAGGTCCTTCACTGTTCGTGGTGGTTCAAAGTTGCGAACCACTGCGGTCTTCTGTGGGTCTGGTCGCACGCCTTCTTTATCCACGAGAAAGCCTAATGCGAGGGCTTGACGTTCTCCAAAATGACACTTCTTTGAGTTTAAAACAAAGCCAGCTTCGCGTAAGCATTCAAACACAAGCGACAAGCGGTGGTTATGCTCTTGAAAAGTCTTGCCGTAGATAATCACGTCATCTAAATAGCACATGCAAATTTCCCATTTTAGTCCACGGAGTACTGTATCCATAAATCTCTCGAATGTCGCTGGAGCATTGCACAAACCAAAGGGCATAACGTTGAACTCAAAGAGACCGTCTGGTGTTACGAAGGCCGTCTTCTCTTTATCTGCGGGATGCATAGGAATTTGCCAATACCCAGAACGCAAGTCAACGGAAGAAAAACAGGAGGCAGAATGCAGGCAGTCCACGGCGTCATCTATACGTGGCAAAGGGTAGACGTCTTTTTTTGTGATGGCATTTAGGCGACGATAGTCTACGCAGAATCTCCATGAATTATCCTTTTTCCTCACTAGAATGACAGGAGCTGCCCATGGACTAAACGATTCTTGTATGACGCCCTTCTTTAGCATGTCTTCAACTTGCTCAGCGATGACTTTCCTTTCAGAAGGCGATACAAGATAGGGCTTCTGGCGTATTGGTGGTGCTTGGCCTGTATAGATGCGGTGTTGCGTACGTGAAGACGGTGGCGTAACGGTAGACGTCTCGTCTTGGGCAAAGTCAAAGACTGAGGCGTAGCGCGCGATCACCTCCTGCAGCAGCGACCGTTCAGTTGATGGAAGTGACTTGTTAATCATACGGTCAATGCTGGCAGAATAGTCGGGGTACGAGTTGGCGTGGGGTTTCTTTACATACACCAACAGTTGGAGTGACCGTATGGTAAGAGTACTTTGCTCTTGAAAGCTTGCCAATTTAAGTCCTGCAGGCAGATGTATGGGCTGCGCGGAAACGTTCACAGTCCACAAATCGGCACAACCATCGACGGCAAGCACGAGGCAACGAAGCACAATAACGTTTTTCTTAAGTGCGTTACTGAAGTTCGGCTCGGCTAAACCGTAATAAGAACCCGCACAAGAACGCGAAGAGTTTACACGCACAAACATTGCGGTATGTGGGGCCAAGCGGACGTCTTCACACACAGAAAACACTTCCAAGCAGTCATCAACGGTATCTTTCGTCAATGGAGACGGCAACACGGGACGAAAAATAATCTCACCACTACCACAATCTAGAGTTGCACCACATTCCCGCAAAAAATCTATACCTAGAATGACGTCGTGGGTTGCTCGTGCAAGCACCGTTAGTTCAGCTCAAAACGTTTGATTTCCTACAGAAAGTAAAACAGAACAAACTCCAACCGGGCTCAACGTTTCTCCCCCTACGCCGCGGAACGTAGCACTCCGATTCCAAGCAAACATTACTTTCGTCCCAAGGCGATTTTTAAAAGACATGCTCATTATGGAAACGGCAGCACCAGTATCAACTAGTGCAACAGTACTAGTTGTCTACAAACATTGTCTACAAAAACACTCACTTTGTTCTCAACCATCACAACACAAGGGGGTCTTGCGGAAGATGATTTTGCGGCCTCGCCCCCATTGGTCGCACCAGTTAGTTTCCCAGTGGTAGTGGCGTCCCCGAGCGGCGACGCGGAGACGGGGATCGCTGTTGGCGTGCGGGTGGTGGGGTAACACTGCGGTCGGAGCAAGGCGAGTCAGCACGTGCTGCGTGTTGCTGTTGGAAAGAGCCCTCAAATGGTCGAGACTCGCCAGCAGGTACATAGGGCGTGTACACGTTGAATCGTGGAGCTCGCTGCTGGCGACGGTAGCAGTACCTAGCGATGTGTCCAGGTAGCCCGCAGTTGTAGCAAGTACGGGTGTTGCGTCTAGTCGTCCGACTGGGTCACCGAGTTCCCGGAGTTATTCCACGGGCTGGGCTGCATCAGTAGACCATACTCGCTGGCAATGAAGGATGATGCGCGCCCCACGATCATGCCGCCGAGGAAAGTGCCACACGCACTGCGAGCGCCACTTAAGCAGGAGTTGGCCCGGATGGTCTCGCAGGGCATCATATGCAAAATGGAAGAGCCGTCGGACTGGGTGAGTCCACTTGTTCTTATTATGAAGAAGAATGGCCGCATGCGAATATGCCTGGACCCGCGGTACATTAATCGAAGCCTTAAACGCGAGCATTATCACCTACCCTCACGTGAAGAAATAGAAGCAGAGCTGGCAGGAGCGGTGATGTTCACCAAGCTTGATGCCAATAGCGGGTTTCACCAGATCCCCTTAGACGAAGACACTTCAAAGATCTGCACCTTTAGCACGCCGTTCGGAAGATACCGATTTTTGCGCCTGCCATTTGGTATCGCGTCCGCCCCCGAAGTATTTCAAAAGGCAATGACGGAAGTGTTTGAAAACCTGCCGGGCACACGCGTATATGTCGATGATATTTTAATTTGGGGTGCATCAAAAGAGCAGCATGATCAACGCCTGCGTGCAGCACTGATGGCAGCGAGAAAGGCTGGCCTGACACTGAACAAAGAAAAGTGTCTGTTCGCTAAGGCCGAAGTTAAATTCCTGGGAGATTGTATCAGCAAAGAAGGAATAAAACCCGATGCTAGTCTCATTGAATGCGTTGCCAACATGCAAAAGCCGTCGAGTAAACAGGAAGTTCAAAGGTTTTTAGGTATTATGAATTACTTTGGCAAATTCATACCTAATCTCTCAAAAAGAACTGACGCCCTTAGGTCATTGATAAAGAATGATGTTGAATTCATATGGGAAGTTCACCATGACAAAGAATGGAAAGATCTTATTAAGGCTTTGACATCGGCTCCAGTGATCGCAGTTTTTGACCCATTGAAGCAAACGAAACTCTCAGCTGATGCATCAAGCTTTGCAGTAGGTGCTGCTCTTCTTCAACTCCATGACCAAGATTGGCGCCCAGTGGGTTATGCTTCAAGGGTGCTCTCGAAGGCTGAAACAAAATATGCCCAAATTGAAAAGGAAGCGCTGGCCGTGACGTTTGCTTGTGAGCGTTTCCGGGAGTTCGTACTGGGGTTATCAGTGACAGTCGAAACAGACCACCGACCTTTGCTTGCTATTTCACAAAAGAACCTGAGTGAAATGCCACCACGATTGCAGCGCTATTTTTTGAGGCTAATGCCTTTTGATATCAAATTGCAGTATGTTCCTGGGAAGCATCTGCTAGTGGCGGACACGCTGTCCCGAATTCCAGGAACCCAACCGAGTGACGGAGAAAGCGAACAAGACGTATGCATCCATGCGACTCGCGTGCTAGCCAGCATCGTAAGTGAGAACACGAAGACTGAACTGACCTCTGCAATCCTGGCGGACCCATACCTCAAGCAAGTGGTGGAGGCACTCCAGGAAGGACGACCATTCTCAGGCGAATTAGCTCCATGTTTGTCAGAACTGTCATATGTTGATGGAGTGCTTTTGCGGGGCAGCAGGGTGGCCCGCCTGGTACAGTCCCCGGCGAAGTAAACCTCGTCGGTTGATAAAAGCCGGGCGATGGTGGTCGAGGAGTGAATCGCTGTGACGCAGCTTGCCTGCGTTCCTGGTTTTCGAGTGGTCGTTCACTCCGTCGTTCGAACCGATCGGTGTAATTCGGGCGAGGCTCAAAGTAGCTCTGTCGCATCCGAGGTACCAGTGGTTCACGGGGCCGTTGGTCGAATGCACACTGATGGCAGACACCAGCGGTGTCCGCAGCTTGCAGTTGAACAAGTTCTTCCTTGACAACTCGTCTTATAAGAGAAGAGATGTCGTCCTGTGATGGAAGGTTGACACTTGCAATCGTGGGCACATTCTCAAGACGTCCAAATTTTGGTAGGATTCTCCTCCTCTTTAGCGCTTCAAACGCTCGGCAGTGTCTCCATAGGTCGGAAGGCGTGCGTAAGTCTTCCTTAGTGATAAGGAAATTGTAGACGTCTTCCGCGATTCCCTTGAGCAAATGACCTACCTTATCTTCGTCACACATGGCCGCACTCATGATTCCGCAAAGCTTCAAGACGGCCTCGATGTAGGTGGTGCATGTTTCGCCAGGTAACTGAGCTCTGCGTGAAAGCGTTTGCTCCGCCTGCTTGAGTGAAAGCGTTTGCTCCGCCTGCTTGACCTTAGCTGTTGAATCACCAAAACACCTCTTCAGCTCGTCCACAAAAATGTCCCATGTGGTCAATGCACTCTCATGGTTGTCGAACCAAAGAGACGCGGTGCCGACGAGAAAAAACACCACGTTCTCGAGCTGCTTAGCAGTGCTCCAGCGGTTGCTGCGACTCACTCTTTGGTAGTGCTTGAGCCAGTCGTCAACATCGTCATCCGGCTGCCCCGAAAAGGTCCTTGGCTGACGTTCCGGCATGCCGCAGCGATCTTGTCCTGGCGGGTGAGCGTGTTGCTCATCAGCAACGAGGTTGTTATGGCCTGCTCCCGCGTCCTCCATGTCTGGTAGCTGTGGTGGCAAGCCTGCCAAGCGTCTGCTCCGTCGCAAAATCGGTAGAGCTTGGTCGTCCAGATCGATGTACCCGGCACCTTCCACGAAACTGTTGCGAGTGACTGTGTTTATTTACAGATGAGGTGAAATGGCGTTGTGAAATAGCAGCGTACTTCTGAGACAGGCCTAGAACGCTTCCACCTAACCACACAGTCCAGGTGCTGCTCCACTACCCTTCTTCTTCTTCCGCGCCCCGTAGGCTTGCGCATCTTCGTTTCAATATATATATATATATATATATATATATATATATATATATATATATATATATATATATATATATATATATATATATATATATATATATATATATATTGTGGTGATTGCGTGTCCGCTTGGCGACACAGATGTTCCTAATAGACCTGGCTTTACCACAGCGAATATGAACCGACTCGTAGCTGCATGACGTCCATGTCGTTGTATACTTGTCTCGCCACACACTATATTATCACATTCGTCAAGCGTTTTCGCGGTGTCCGACGAGCGAGCTCAATTCAAGATACTGCTAGAATATTTCTCTTCACCTTGAGAAGGGTCGTGCAACAACTTTCCTATAGTAATCATGGAATTATCTCACTATCACAGTTTATAGCCTCACGAACCTATTGCCGCTAAAGTTTTGCGTATTCGTATAAGTATAGCAGGACATGACTTCATAAATTTGTCGCCCACGCTTAGTCTCTCGTTTCGTTCATACGAGCATGCTTAAAGATATCCAACAGTCGTTGGGGGAAGGGGGGTAGATGACAAAAAGGAAAGAAGCTATCAGCGCGCGATATCACCTTTAGCACACTTTTTGCACGTTTTTCGTTTGTTTGTTTTGTTTGTATGTTTGTTTGACCGTATCGGCTCATTTAAGGCGTGATCGCGAGCGCACTCGTATAATTCTGTACTGCGTAATTATGGTACTACTAAAGCAACGTCGAGCGGCGCCTTTGTTCTTGTCTCAACCGGGAGTATATATCTGCGGCGCTCTTTCGCCAGAACGCGGCCGCGTCCGCTTCCGCCTACTCGAAGAAATCTGATCATTTATATACATGTAGTGCGTCGCAATGTAACCATTGCTGACTAGCAGTGGTCCGGGTCGAATGGTGCGCATGCTCGCACGTGTTCTTGCCGCCGCCGCTGCCAAGGCCGGCGACAGACCTTCGCCGGCAGCGTCTATCCCCAATAACGCATAGGATCGGCCACACGACTGTCGCGCCCAAACTCGACCTTTCCCTATGTGCCTCGCGGCATGGCGACGTGGTGCCACCTCTTGGCGGCCGCGATACATGCGCAGCGTGCGAGTTCGCAAAACTAGCCAATGACCGTGTTCTTGTGCTTATGACGTAAGCGGGTCCGTGTCTGCCACGGTTCGCCGAGAGAAGAATGAGCGATTTCTAGCTGTCTTTCAATCGTAATGGTAATTCCTTGCAGCGTGCTGTGCTACGATGTTTGCATCACAGGATTAGGACCGGGCCAGTCGCAAAGGGTGGAAGGGTGCCTTCGAATCTCGCTTCTTTTCCTTTCGTGTGCAGGCCCCGCGCGTCGGCCGTTGCGGAGCGTTTGTGGAGCAGCGCCGATGTGAACAACACGGACGATGCCACTTTCCGGCTGGACCAACAACGCTGCCGTATGCTCAGGTAATATTCACACCTGCAATTATCACTACGACCCTTGAATCGAGTCACGAACGCCTCAGTGAAAAAAATTCTTTCTTTAGTTTTTCTTTTTCTTATGTGGTGATAAGTAACTAAGCGAAAGAGGAGGTGTTGGTCTGGCATAAGAGAGAGGGAGAAATCGATGGAAAGAAAACGCCGGGAAGTTAACCTGGTAAAAGAAACAGGTTCGGTATGCTGCGTAGGGTGGGAAAATATCGGCTTTACAGAATACAGAGAGAGAGAGAGAGAGAGAAATAAAAATTAAAAAGAAACACGCACACGTGGAGGCAGGACGTTCAGATCAAAGTCGTTCTGAGAGGCCGCTTGAACGCAGGTTGCGAGAAAATAATTTTCTGCAAAGATTTCGCCATTTTGTTTTTTTTTCGTTTTTCAGTAAAACTCCGTTTCCAACCAAAAATGGAGTTCTGTGCATGAAAGAGTGAAATCCGGTCGAAGGCGCAGGATTTGTTTTTCCGAATGAGATCGGTCGTCTAGCTTATGAAACGTATTGCAAAGCACCTGTCTCTGTAAACGGTACTGTGGGCACTCGCACAGAATACGTCGAATCGTTTCAACACTGCCACACTTAATTGTCACATGCTGTGGCGTCGGCCATCCCGATTCGGAACGCGTTTACGCTTGCGTAAATGTCACAACCAACCACAACTTACACTCAAAAGGGTATACCGTCACATTGGCGAAGTCCTGGAGGAATTCGAAGGCTTGGGGTTCGATCCAAGGAATAAAGCCGTTCGTGCGTGAAGTGCGGCGTGTTCCGCTGCGACGCGTTGCATTGGCGAGCAAGTACGCGGCGCTTCCACGCAGCGTCAGTCCTGGAGGGCGGTATTAATATCTGGCTTTCTTTCTGCATCTGGAATAAGCGTCAGCTTAATTGTATTGGCAGAAGTCTATGGCCAGAGGCACAGAAAATAAATCCGCCATTGTAATGAGGAAAATTCGGAAGTACATTCATGATGGCCAGTGCGAAGAGCTATATAGAGTACGAAAAAGGAATGAAAGTTTACTAAAAGCACACTAACTATATAGGTGGTCTCACCATGAGTATTTTTCACCTCGCCCGATTCTCAAGCCCATTACCATTCGGAGGTGTGCTTACACCTGTTTTATATCAGTGTGTATACACTACTTGGGACAAAATGCAGCTTCTTGGCTATGAAAGACGCTGCTCATGCATGTACGCCATCCACCGAGGTACGTAGTGGTGAAAAACATTAATAACAAAAGATATAGGTGTGGGACCTCTATAGAAGTCCTAATATAGATTACGTGGTGTCTTCATTTCGGCACCCAATTGCTATGGTTGAAGTCTTCGCTCTGGCTCCATGTACCAAGACCTGTTGGGCTTTAAGGTCTGAACAGCCGGAGCCTCCCAGTTCCCTCGTGTGGGGTTTGAGTGGGGAATAATGGCTGCGTGTGTTGTTTTGGCAGACCCGCACGATATGGTGACGAAAGCCACGCGTGGGCAAGTGGACGAATTCGGGACCGAAATGGGCGGTTGTGGGAGCTGGACGGAGGGAACGCACCGTTAAATCGATTACGAGACAGTCGATGAGAAGACCACCAGTCTGTCCAGAGAAAGAAACTAAAAGTGGGTGTGCGCACAAGTCAAGCAGTAATTATTGCAGTTGCATAGAGTCGCTCGCATTGATTGATTGATTAATTTGTGGGGTTTAACGTCCCAAAACCACCATTTGATTATGAGAGACGCCGTAGTGGAGGGCTCCGGAAATTTTGACCACCTGGGGTTCTTTAACGTGCACCCAAATCTGAGTACACGGGCCTACAACATTTCCGCCTTCATCGGAAATGCAGCCGCCGCAGCCGGGAATCGAACCCGCGACCTGCGGGTCAGCAGCCGAGTACCTTAGCCACTAGACCACCGCGGCGGGGCAGAGTAGCTCGCATGCTGCTTAATTAACCAACTCTACCAACACCACCGGGTTCAAGCTGTTACAGGTTCGTGTAGAATAACGGTATGTATATTACGCAACTTTAAGTGAATTTAGTTTTGTCAACCACTGTTTACCACTGTCAACCACTGATTCAATATATTTATTTGCTTACTTACTAAGTAAGCAAATGAATATCAAGCAAATAAGTAAACTTAGTGCTAAGTACTTACTTACTTACTAAGTACAGTTAGACTCTGGGAGTCTAATTATATTTACGGGCATTTTAAACTATAATATATTTTATTATATTATATTGTATTTTTTACAGGCGTGGCATACCAGCACAGCCAATTTCGAACGGCTACTGCGGCGACTATGAGTGGGATATGGACACTCCGTATCACATCGACTAGAACGCAGCGGCTGCGAAAGAACGCGAAATGTCGCTAAATGTCTCGGGGCAGCGTCACAATTGAAGGGCACGTCTCAGGTGTGGTTGTTTGTGTTATGAAGGCAAAGGTCATCTCCCGGCGGAAAGAAAATTCCAGAAGGAGAATAAACGAAATTTGAAGGATGTTTTTAGAGATTTTGGTTCACATCCGACTATTTAATTATATGCGAAAAAAAACGCGAAACATGAATTTATTGATTCGAATTCTAAATTCAAATGTGATCTTTAATTAAGCTTCTTATATTGGTGAATGCCAGTGCTTTCTTTACTAAGATCGGTTTGTATTGAGTTAATGACGACACGTGATTTCTGATGTCAATGCAACGTATGCACAAACGAGGTTGTGCAGAGATGAGTGGTGTTGCTACAACCATCATTTGATTCATGGACCTTAAGCTGAACCAAATCACGTATGAGTTGTGCGCCTGTGTGCATGCTTCCAATATGTGGTGCACATGATGCTTATACGATAATAATAATAATAATAATAATAATAATAATAATAATAATAATAATAATAATAATAATAATAATAATAATAATAATAATAATAATAATAATAATAATAATAATAATTCCGCCATATCCACGAAGTGAATGATGATGAGTGGGCGAAGCTCCGGAGGTAAACCTGGTAAACCATGAATCCTCTGTACATTTTACCCACTCGATTTTATTACATCGCTCCCCCTAGCGTACGTCGCCGCACTAAATCGAACGATTGCCTTCAACCAATGACACGCACCATATGTGACATCATTCCTATTTTATAAGATCTCGCGTCTTTCATCAACTACAAGTACCGCTTTCTAGTTTATAACATCTTGCATCTCTTCATCATCAGCTACAAGTACCACCATCTAGTAAACACTACAAGAACTAAACGAGAGGTGGCTACATACAGGGGACGGTACCGCCATCTAGTGAACACTGCAAGAACTAAACTAGAGGTGGCTACATACAGGCTACAGGGGACGCACAGCCCACGCCCTAAGGAGCTTCGCCCCTAATAATAATAATAAAAGGTGACAGGCTGGAGTCCTTTAACACGGGAAGCTTGCCGGACGGTCCACAGCTTATCGGCGAGGTCATGGCTGAGCAGAGCAGCCTCCCAGCACACCGTCGCGTTTCGAGGATGCTTTTTCTACCCGATTCGTAGGGTACTGCTGCTCGCTATACGCTGATGATTGATTGATATGTTGGGTTTAACGTCCCAAAACCACCATTTGATTATGAGAGACGCCGTAGTGGAGGGCTCCGGAAATTTCGACCACCAGGGGTTCTTTAACGTGCACCCAAATCTGAGCACACGGGCCTACAACATTTCCGCCTCCATTGGAAATGCAGCCGCCGCAGCCGGGATTCGAAATCGCGACCAGCGGGTCGGAAGCTCGCTATACGCTGTAATATATATATATATATACGATCGAAGCTATAGGACAAGGGGTGAATGAACTGCCGCGGCGACATGCGGAATGACCAATGAACCCTTTGTGAAGCGAGAGCAAAATTGGTCCGCTGAGGTTTCCGCAAGTATCGCAACGACACAAATATGCTTCAAAAGGTCGCAGCTCCGCATCCGGCTATTTCGCGCCGTGGTTAATAATAGACGATGCCGTGGTTTCGTTCTGGTTTCCCACAGCCTGGTTTAATGGGGCCGCATAGAAAGGACGTGTCCTGTTGCAGATCAGATCAGCTGTCTCCCGCAACATCGACTTTGCTCTCAAAGCCAGACTTATGAAATCCGAGAGCTCGCACCTGAGTTCTTTGTTCATAATTGCCTTACACCGTTTGGGATTTCTTCGTGTTATCTCAGTGTTTAATTTGTGCAGTTCTCATTATGCTAACGTTCATTTCGTTTCCCAGAAGTCAACCTATGGATATTGATCATGGTTTATTGCCACGGGCACGGAATGAGATTGCACTATGTCACTGTATCTACGTGTCACTGAAACAGAAGAGGGGACAAAAAAGTAAAGAAGGAGATGAGGTCGTGCTTCTAATTTGCAATTTGCTTTTTTTCTTTCATTGTACATTTTAGCAATCGGATTACAATTATTGTGTAGTTTTTATGTACAGGCTACTACAAGTTTTCTTGGCCAATCCCCCAGAGTGAGTATGTGCCAGAGTCGACAGGCAACGAACACGCAAGCAAAATGATCATTTCAAGTTTATTTAAACCATAGAGTTCCATGCATTGTACGAACAGTGTGATGTTGTAGGCCCGTGTGCTCAGATTTGGGTGCACGTTAAAGAACCCCAGGTGGTCGAAATTTCCGGTGCCCTCCACTACGGCGTCTCTCATAATCATAGAGTGGTTTTGGGACGTTAAACCCCACATATCAATCAATCAATGTACGAACAGTGTGGCCAATCCCATTTTTGGGTATGAGGCAAGATCTTTTAAGTTCATTCATTCATTCATTCATTCATTCATTCAATGGTGTTGTCTTTGTCCCGAACCAATATTTGGATTAGAAGAACGCCGTACTGCTTTTCTCTGTATCAATGTTGGCTGCCTGTGGCCTTAATGGGACACCGCAGAGGAGTATTAAATGAGATTGTCTGGTCAGTGACTATTTGAAAGCTATAGGTCTGTTTATTTAGTGAACATACGTTTGTTATACCTGGAGAAAATTTACGTCACTTTTTTTTCTCCTGAAGAGCTCGTGGGTGGGTTAGTTAGATCATACTGCATAAAGAAAAGGCAGCACTGCGAAGTTGAGTTTCACCAGTTTCTCCAAACCAAGTTTTTCCAGCTATGGAGTTTCTCACTGAAACCCCCGGTTTTTTTTTTTTTTCTTCGAATTCCCGCCATTTAGGCTGAATGTTCGCGAAATATGTCGGGTAAGATCTGTTCACGCCCTTTGAAGGCGCCCAAATAGCAGAACGATTTTGTCAGATTAGTAAATACTCTTTCACAATTCGGAAATCATCACGCTAGCCATAAGAAGACGCTTTGGAAGTGAAAAAAACGTGCAATATAAAAACACGGGTGGCGCGCTGTGACGTCATACATTTTAACGGCACCTGCTAGGTCCTAATCTAATCAGTAGAAATCAAGTAAATTATCCTTTGAGGGAGCCGTAGACTTATCTTGCCAAGTTTCAGGAACTTGCGTCGAGCCAATGTCCCCCAAATACGAGAAATACTCTGAAATCCGTGATGTCACGCGTGGTGACTTGGGCGCGAAATTTAAAAATGAAGAATGTGCCCTGACTTTTCTTCTGCGCTAATAAAGCTACGATGGTGAAATTGACGACATTAGAGTTCTCTGAGCACAACTTGTCCATCTAAACTTCTTAATTTAAGCGTCCGTTCAAGCCTTGACTGGCATCGCACGTCTCACAATTGCGTATAACTGGTCGGCGTTTACGGTCAAACGTTAAATTTTACTCGGATGTTGCCACAGCATTTCCAGCTTTTTCCTTGAGAGGATTCATTTACAAGACGCACGCTCTTGTGCATAGTGACAAGAACTGGGGGTGTGCCGAGTATCTAATCTGACTGCGCAGACGAGATACAGCCTGGTGGTCCACTTTGGGGCAAAACCGCAGCTGTCGCCGTCTCTAGTGCGACGCGTCGCGATAGTGGTTGTTATCAACGTTATCTTATTGCGTATATATACGCTCGGCAAGGAATGAGAACAAATAATGTCTTGCAAGTGTGCCGGAGCTGTCAGCAAGCGAAGCGCTCTCTCTGTATGTACACTTGTCGTTCGAAACCTAAATAAATTTGGATTATATGAACGTTCCATGTGTAACTTTTTCTCTTGCGTTCTATTTGAAACAAAGGAAGGCGAAAAAAAAAAAGGCTGCCCGAGTCGCATGGCACATCAATTAAAACAAATCTGGATAACTTGACTAGATAACTTTGCTGAAAATTCTGAACGCTGAGTCATTCTGAATGCTGAGTCAGCAGGAACAGAGCTACCGAAGACAATAAGACGACCGAATCGTACATGCTAAGCGCACGTTTTATGAAGGAAGGGAAAAAAAAGTATGATAGGTCATCGCTGTGCGACATTCTTAATGTTGGAAAATCCACTGGGTGCATTTAGTATACCCGAGGCAAGAACGACCATTCACGGTGGCTTCCAATACAATTTCTGCACGTGTCATGCCTGCTGGATGAATTAACAGCCACACATCGAGATACGTTTCATCGACGACACATTAATGAATTTATTGTCAACACCAATGGAACATAGCTCAAAAGGGCTGAGATGACCATAGAGTAAATGAATTATTTTCAAAGACGAAAAACAAAACACGTGCCAACACGCTTCAACAACTCGCGAACGATGCAACACTGCAAGGGCACTGCAGTCCATCCGATCGGGAAAATCGCCGCATGAACGTCGCGCAATCTAGGAATATTCCCCATCCTACAACTTATGGTCGCTCGCGTCTTAGTTCAACGTCAATAGCAGCTAGCTGAAACAGGCTAAAATGATTATATATTAAAACATTATTCAGAAAGACGACAAAACGTTCGAAACATTTGAACGAATCGCGATCGGTGCAGCAGTGTGCGGGCCTCACTGTCCTTTTCCGTTCTTATTTCCCACGAGGGAAAAAAAAAAAAAAAACGCTGCGTCACCGACGCGCGATCCAGAAGCACTCCTTATTCTCCTTCCACTCCTGGTCACCATCGTCGTAGTGTTCTTTCTTCCACACGGGCACGCGTCGTTTGACCTCGTCGATGGCGTATTTCACGGCCTCTTGAGCCTCCTGCCTGTGTTCGGAGGAGATGGCGATAACAACGCTCGCCTCGCCCACAGGTACGTCGCCAAGCCTGTGAATGAGCGCGACATTCTTGACGCGCCATTGTCGCCGCACAGAGCCACAGATGCGGAGCATCTCGCGTTTCGCCATGGGAGAGTACGCCTCGTAGCTCAGCTTGCAAACGCGCTTTCCCTCGAAATGGTTTCGCGTCGTGCCGAGGAAAAGCGAAATGGCACCACAGTCCGGCGATCCGACCTTGGCCAACACCGAGTCGACGTCGAGCTTGCCAGCCGACAGTTCTACGTAATCCATGTCCGAAGCAGGCGGGGAGGAACGGGTAGATGGCGGGAACGAACGCACCACACGCGCCCCCGTGATCAGCCACCGCTGATAGGAGGTATGAATGCGACCTCGTCTCCTTGTCTAAGCGTCACCTCGACTCCCGAATCGACGTAAGACTCGTTCACAGCGATCACGGAGCTCCGTTGCAGAGCCGCGAGCTTGGGAAAGGCGTCGAAGATCACCGCTTTTAGCTCCTCGACGTCTCGAAGCACGGCTGGCACGACGAGCGAAGCCTCCGAGGCGCCGGCCAGTTCTCGGGCCTTGGCGAAAAGCAGCAATCGCACGGGCACTTCCGGCCGCATAGCACTCAACAGCTGTTCGAATGTGGCTCCACTTGAAGCGTTTTATCAAGTGCCGTCTGACGGTTTCCGTCGAGCAACATCGAGCAGCAAGGTCAGAGCGAAAGTAGCGAAACAAGGCGCGTAGCAGACGCAGTTGGCTGCGCACATGTGGAGGAAAAAAGCCGGCTGTGCTATTTACGATTAAGGCCGCAACGCGTCGCGGCTGACGCGATAGCAGGGGCCTCTCCCGATGGCGTTGGCAACAATCGGTAGCTAGTTTGCGTAAGATGCCATAGGTGACAGGAAGTGTTCTAAATTTTGGTGATAAAAAGTTAACCTTTTCCTTTTGGTATTTTTTTCTGGTTTAGTGTTCTTATTTGACAGATGCACGTTGTACTAGACAAGTGATCTTAATTCAAAAATTTGAATCAGACATAGAAATTTCGTCTCTACAGGTTGCAAGTGAAGAAATTAAAAGAGCATTAACATGTTTGAAGCATGTCGTAACATTGCACCATTACCAACCGTCCATATCTTAATGCTAACGAAAACTAACTGACAGATATTGGAAACATTACAGTTGCAATCTGCGAGCGCGCGCTTGCGGAGCACCAATCCTGCAATTTTAAAAGTGGGCTTTGCCACATGCACACAATGTAACGCAGTGAAACAACTTCCGCACTGTTTCTGATATGAGCGTCACGATTGAGGGGTTTACATTTCTGGCTCAGTAATTGAGTTAACCTATCACATTTGGTTTATATTAAGGATAAAGTATATTATCATTGCACTCATCACACGCACTGGCTCTCTGGTATTTTTAAAGCTGAGAACAAGTTGATCTAAGTGCGTGTGCAGTTACTGCGTAGCTTACGCAAATAGGTTTAAAAAATCCACTGGCTACAACATTCATTGTGTTGTAATAGGCGTGCCCTCGCAGTTCATTTCTCTAGATTTAGCAAAAGAACCGCGCGAAATACAGGAGGCAACAAAACAAGCAAAAGCGAAATGCCGTCACCCGCCCCTGGACCGAAGGCTTCCCCGGAACAAGTAATATTTGTGCGTCATTTCCGGTAGTGCGTAGTCCTCCGCGCAGCCGCTGTGGGATTGCATTCGACGCATGCGCCGAGCAGCTCGCTATTAAATTCAGTACGGGGTCTTTGCCGGTTTGTGCACGGGAGCCGCACCCTGCTCAAAGCGGTCGGGAAAAAAAATTTACGAACACGCTCGAGGTTTTCTCGTGCACTCGCCGGATATCGAAGTGCGGTAGATGCTGAAGTGTGGTTTGTGAGGTTTGTTGGACATACGTAGTCGGACATTCTTCCATGCTGCTCAACGAACTGCTGTGACGGCACGCTGGGACACCATTCGCCCCACGGCAAGCCTGGGACACCCGGCGAATTGTTTCAGCGTTAGGCCTATTATTAGAGGGAAGTAACTCTCGGAAGGTATGGTTCCTTCATGTTTCGCTTTATTCCGTGCCAAGTCTCCGGCTGTGCCGCACGGATCGGGCATTGCGTGCGTTCGCTTGGGCGTTCGAAAATACTTTCGAGGCGCCAGTTCAGCGGAAACATTGACAATTATTCTTGAGTTAGGGCTAGCGTTGCTCCTCCCAGCGCCGTAAAATGGCGGATATTATGTTCCGATGAGCTCAAGTTTCGCTCATCAGTGACCAATCTGCTGGACGTTGCAATCGCACACGTCGTGCTAGTGGCTGTGCTTCATCCTGGACTTTGCTTTGGGCCCTAGCATCGCTGTGTCGACTCTGCTCACGGAAGTGGGTGCACACCCGCCGCACGATGTGCTCGAAGTGGTGTGACATACTTGGCTTGTTTGCAAAAACAACGTGGCGTCCCGCCTTGCGAGGGGTTACGCCCGCTCGCGCTAGCTGACGCTGTGCGTCTTTGCATGGCCGCTTTAACAGTTCGTGCGATCAGTACGTGGTCGCTTGATTCGGAAACCTCCCGATGCGGTGATCACGATAACCCTAAACTGGACCGGTGCCCATTGGCGGCTTGTATTTCGTTCGCGCATTCGTTATATGACCCATCCGCGGCTAGGGTAGTACATGTTAAGTTCGCAAGCGCTGGTGATTGACCTTTTTCACTTTGCACGGGTGTAGCACGCACTCCCCCTTGAGCGATTGCAGTTTCGACTAGTAGTTCTAGGCCTAACTATCGCGCTAGTGACAACTTGCGGATTGAAGCTAACCTACAAACGTATGTGCAGTGGCGAACTAGGCGAGCTCGGCGCACAACACATCCGGGGGCAACGCAGCAGTGGTGCTCGAGCCTCTTCTGAGTGACCCAACCCCTTCTCCGTGCGCCTGTTCCGGCTCATGGAACTGCGAAGGCGTTGCGTGTGGGGCGTGCAAACTTGTTTCCGCCGGGAGTGTATTGCAACTTGTATGTGGGCGCGGACATCTTTTCTGGTGCTTTCGTAAGGCGCTGATGATTTGCCGAATGCCAACCTGCTTATAATGCTAATTTGTTATCAGGAACGCGTTGTGCTATACTTCAAGATTATCGTGCTTGTTTAAGCTGTGCACATCAGGGGACTAAACGATGAAGAGTCCTGTATGTATGGAAGTGTGCCTTGTGTTGCTGCAAAGCTTAGATGTGTCGCAAGTTGCGATAATCTTGTTCTCGATCTTATACGGAATTGTTTGCCTTGGCCCACAAGTGGCCAGATAGTTTTCTTGCTTTTGCACGAACTTTTTAACTGCTAGTCATTATTTTTATACTTGCAGGTATTGCGCACTACTATTGACAACCCGAGTGTGACCAATTCCTCTCGAGGATGTACCGTAGTGCTAGATTAAACAAGCCTGTGATTCGTTTGGGTGCGCTGGCAATTCTCTCTGTGCACTCGGAGAAATTACGGCTGACACGTGCAATCATTCTTTTCAGTTTGGCATTTTCTCGAATGCAATTGATGTGATGTCTCTTTTGCAGGTTGAGGAGCCTCAGCTAGCAAAATGAATGAAGTGGAGAGTCTACGTCAAGAAGCGGAGACATTAAAGAACACAATACGAGTAAGTTGTCATTTCACAGCTGGAGGTGCCTTTAAAGCGGTACTGACACAAGAACTTTGGCCTCGCGTTTTTCTGCTGCAATGTGTTGCTGGGGGCCTCTTAGTCATGACACGACACATCGTTTGCTGCAACATGCAACAGATAATTAACTACAGGTTCCTCATTATCGATCAATTTCGGTTTGAGAGAGCTCCAAAAACTGGGTGAAACTGTTGCCACCTAGCGTGTGCATATCTTGACCACGTCGTCACACAGAACTGTGACACACTTCCGCACGGTCCACATCATTGAATTACATTCGAATAGGAAATGGGACAGCAGTGTCACCAAACACAAATCTTTCTAAGTGTGTGCCATGACCACGCACTCGCACCCTGCCGCCAAAAAATTTAGACGACGGGAACAAACGCAGCAAAAAAAAAAATAAATGGCAGCTATGGCGTTACCATAATTTTTGTTGGCAGCAGCGCGGTGACGTGAGGGAAGGCTCACGCAAACTTCAAAATTCTTTTAAAATACTTTCCCAGCTATATTCACTGTTGATGTTTTGTAGATGTTCTTGGGAATTGACCCCACAGGCTATCTCTGCCATGAAATTTTGTGTCAGTGCCCCTTTAAGACCTGCCTGCGTGCCTTTCTCCTTAAAAACACGGATTTGACAGTAAGCTTATGTTGCAATACCTACAAAATTATTTTGTTTTGTTTTTTTCTCGCTATATATACATTTGCCCTAGCGATTTGGTGGAAGTATGCCAGCCTCAAAACTGTGCGTTTTACAGACCCCTTTCAGTTTTCCAATGACTACATTTAGTTGTGTTAAAACACTCAGCACCACAACGTGGAAAACAATTTGCAAGCTTTTTGTAGTTCGCAGATAAGACCAGATGCGTACATTATTTGATAATAATTTGTAACCTGTTTGGCTTTTTTGACAATACCGCACGAGTTTATTCCTATATCTGTTTTTTGCTTCAACATTAGAGACATATTCCTGAAAAACTTAATTTACCCGATCTTGTAAGTGGTGGACATATGATCAAACTGGCTTACAGTTAGTACAAACTATTATGGTTGTTACTCACCATTCGTGATAGTACTGCGACTGTTTCACAGAAGTTCTCACGCTTGTATGCGACTCTTGACATTTCGTGATTCGCAACTTGCTATGTCAAGGGTAATCTAACCACAATCACGGGAGTCGGAGCAGTGTCTCCATCTTGCGCCACTATTGATATTACTTTGCTGCAGTGCATGACTACTTGATGTGCACCACACCACCCATCACCTTGAATATATAGACTTCGCTTGCTACTCATCAGACAACATATGCAAGGTGGTTGGATAGGCCAACGAACGAAGGCCAAGGTACACCACACTATAGTCCGGTACAGTTTTAGAAGGCGGACACGCAGGCCTGCATCATCGAGTTTGCACTTCAGGCTGATGTCATATGCCACACAGTCAAGTGATGCTATCATTGGAGAACATGACGGAATGCGCAAACACAACTATTTAGTTGGGGTGGCAATCGACTGCTGAACTTCAGTCATCTGGGTGGACCCTCGCCTGCATTGAAGGGTTACTGACAGGAAAATGTTTAGTGATTTTTTTTTTTTGTCAAACGAAAGGCCTAGCCCTCATGAGCATAAGAAAGATAGTGCTAAGGGCAAGTGCGTCTTGTAACAGTAATTTGAATATGGCATTAGAAGCTAGTATGAGCTTCTTGCGACATGCTCACACTATACACAATGACGTTGCCACGGCTACTTCATCGTGGCTCCGTTGGCGATGCACAAGCGGCCATCGTGGAAGTTTTGATTCCCAACATCAATTCAAGGAGCCAGACTGACAAGTGAAGTCACCAGAATTAGTGCTGTTGTCTTGATGTCAAGCTAGTGTCGATTCTGGTAGGTGTGTCATGGAAAAATTGACTTCAATATCAAAATAAAACATGTTATCAGAATGTGCTGAGCTGCACACTTGCCCAGAGCTGTCTAGCCTAACAGGAGATTTTTATGGCAGAGCAAACTTTCCTCCAAAAAAAAAGTCAGTACCTCTTCAAGTTGTATCCGAATGGAGCTGATATTCTTCTTTGCACTATTAGTCTCCTATTCCTCAAATATCGTAAGTGCAAGTTTGCCTTGGACAAGGGGATGTGGACCAATTTCACTGAGAGAGCTGCAATAAGCTATACTTACTAGCTCTCTCTACATGATTGCAGACAGCAGTAAGAGTTACCAACACCACTGCGTCTTTGGCTTGAACACAAACATATTTTTTGCAATTTACTGTAGTGTCTATATATGAGGCCATGTTCACTTACGATGTTCTGAAGTTGTGCATGCCATTTTGTTATCCAACGCTCTCACTGAGCACACTAAACAGCGTGTAGGCATTGAATTGGAAGAATAATGTTTTCATCCGCTCATGCCCCCTTTTTTTTAATGCAGGACTGCTTTAACCGGGACAGCTTATAGGTCCAAATCTTTTGTAACTTTTCCCGAATAAGCAACACGCAGTCATGTCTCCATGGAGATTCGCAGTGCGTTTTTTTTTTTTTTTTTTTTGTCACACAAGTCGTCTGCTACGATAACACTCGTGCACTACTCTCGAAGCCCAGGAGGCATGATATAATTGCCTCCTGTGGATGCACTGTAGTGCTAGATAACCCTAGCCAGTGATTGAATGTGCTCGGGAAGTTCTTCCTTGCATGCACATAAATCAGTGGCTTACATGCATTTAGCTTTCTTACCACCAACGAAAGTTGAGCATGTGCGAATGAAAAAGCCGCCTTGTCTGAATGTGGTATTCCAGCAGAAATTTGCTGCATGCGTTACTTGTAATGTGGTGTTCGAATGCACACTAATTCTTTGGGATGGCTTGCTGACTATAACGTTGCGCGGGTCCAATTACTTCATGTACCGTTCAGAGTGACATGCAAAAGCAGTTTACCATGCTCTGAGCTCATGTTGAGGCAATCCTGGTAGTTAGAATTGATCTGCAGCTATCTGCTTATTGAATCTTTGCAGTTTTGATATTGTTAATCAATGCAGTTGTATTAGTGAAGGAATCTGTGGGTAAAAGCTGCAGTAAATGCAGCTTGTCAGTCACTCGTAGACACTGTGATGCAAAGCAGTTTGCAGCATCAGTTAAGAAATAAGGAAGTATGCAGATGAGTGCTACAGGAGAATTTCAGCACTTTACATACTGCATAGCAAATATGAGAAAAAATATATATATAAACACATATCTGAGAAATACACAGGGGGCCATAATTGTCTGATATGTAATTCTTTGTGGGTTTACCATGTGTCTTATCACACTTTCAAATTTTCACTGCACTAGCGCTTCCTTTTTTAGCAAGTTCACTGCACACATTTTGTCATGCGGGGTTCCCTCATCAAGATTAGACAAATTGTAAACAAACTTGTCAAGTGTGTAATAATTCCATAGTTATTTTGTTATTTAGTTATGTAGCTCCTGCTGGTGGGAAAATGGAATGCTAGAAGTCCTTTCCACTTCCGGGATCCTGCTCTGATGGGGACTGATAACACGCACACATCTACATCAGCCGCGCCTGTTTGAGCTTCGGTTGCGTACCTTGAGAGGCACATGCATTCAGTCGGACTGGTAATGGTGGATTCCGATGGCGCTTTTTCGCCTGCGGACTCGCCATCACGTCAACTTCCACTACTGGTTTGAGGGAATATGCGGACGACTCGTTGGGCATGTGGACTAACAATGCTGGAGACATATTTGTGGGCTTCCCATCCTCATCCTTTACTGCGAGCTGTCCGCACAGAGTAAGCTATTTGTTTAACAGCTGTTGCTACTGGATCCCAGGGTTTTGGTTCTTCTTGGTGTCCAGGCACAGTGGCCACTCTTTTAAACGTGCAGTTTCATTTAAAAAAGATGCATGCAATTTCATGTGTGGTTTTAACTGGCCTCGGCGTGTGCTTCCTCCCTATCCTTTTGGTCAGCACGTGTACGGCACAAGTTTGCGAACCACTAGCGCGCCTGCATTCACGTGACTCTGCCATCTGTAGAACGGTCTGGAATCATTGCTGATTCACAGCAGTGAATCCATTTGAAAAATATTTTTGGTGCAACAATCTTGAAACATATCGCAGCTTCCCTTTATGAACCAAAGCTTGTATCCAAGCCTGGTCATTGGGTCTTTTTAGGAAATATGTGGCGGCAGCAGGATAAGCCTGTGCCACTTCAGTGCTCTCTCACCAGGAAATGTAACTGCAGCAGACACAGCAAACCACGGTTATTTTCACTGTAATCGTGTAGGTTGCTTTAAAAAACGTGCAAAATAAAGCAAATGTAATGTATTTCAAGCAAACCGACCGTATCTAATGCTGTAATGGCACCCCTACATAATAGGCACACTACCACTGACCAACCCAACTATATTCAACTACTTGCAAACACAATGTGTCAATGACAGTTCATAGGAAAATATGCAGATACATCAGGCAATAATTGCTGGGCACTTCATACATAGAGCAGCGCATGAAATTTTTCTTTTATCAGAATAGTATTGCTCTCCTTCTCAAGCAGTTGGCTTTTTCACATGGAAGGGGACTTTCTTGCATGCAATAGGGAAGGCAAGCAGTGGTTATGATGTATGCCACACAGAGCAAGTGTATTCACACACAATTTATCTTGGCAATGAAGTGACGGTCAGCGAGCCAAGTTGCATGTATCCAACTGCTAATTGAATCTGCTAAGTGTCTTTTTTTTTCATGTAGCTTTTTCTAACAGCATACAGCTGACACTTGTAAGATACTTGTATTTGTTATACATTATATGGTGCCATTTTATGTATTTGCATATGCGAGAAAGTTGCACTTTTCATTTGTTCCTCAAATACAAAGCGGTGACTGCATCAAAAGGCAACGCTAATTGCACATAGTCATCGCTTTCCACAGCATCATGAGACCCGTGCCACAGGGGAATACTTTGCTTATGGGTACATGTGCAGAAGTCCAGAAGCTTCGGCACCATAGCTTTCCCTTCAGCAGAGAAAAGTTGTTCGCAAGTATAGAAACTACCGCCTGCTCTTTCGTGCTTTATCCCATGATTAATAGTCACTTTACTTGCCAGCCCATTGCGCGCAGTCACCGGTCGCTTCTCCACACATGTCTGCTTTCTTCTTTAATGTAATGGCTGCTGTTAAACCACACATCCAACTATTTTCCAAAAAGGTGGTGATGATCGACAGTTGAACATGAAAAAAAATGTCTGATGTTGTTGATGAGTACAGCATCCCAAGAAAAAGGCTGAAAAGAATACAGACAAACAAGACGGACATTAAAGCATTCTGGCACCCATCAAGTACACACGACTGCATGCAAGGACGGAAGGCACTATTTACATTGATGCCCTTTTTTTTTTATTACCCTCACCACGAACTATGACTCGCCACGCACTTGGGTGCTGACCCGCAGGTTTCGATATGAAATCACGGTCGCGGCGGCTGCATTTTCGATAGAGGTGAAACTGCTTGAGGCCTGTGTGCTTAAATTTAAGTGCATGTTAAGGAACCCCAGGTGGTCGAAATTTCTGGAGCTCTCCGCTGCGGTGTCCCTCGTATTCATATACTGGTTTTGGAACATTAAACCCAAACAGTTATTATAGTTACTCTGAACTAGAAACTGCAGTAAAATGATAACAAAAAAGGTTTTGCACATTGCCTTGAAATCGTCATCCTTACCCAATATTGTGAGTTAATGACGAGAAGAGAACTTGTGCACCAAAATCGGAATTTTTTTCAACTTAAGATCGAACTACGCGATACACCAAAATTTTAATTGTTTTACGATTTTAATATATGAGGGCTTGATTGTAGTGTGTTTACATCTAATTAGAGATTTGTATGCACCTGTGCATTCAAACATTTGGATCAGTTGCATCTGAAACTGCAACAATATTTCTATTTTTCGACATGTTGAAAGCAAAATCTACTATAATAATCTTTTGTTAAGGAGAAAAAGTGGCTAATTTTCAGTGCTTCCTCAAACAAATTAATAACGATAATAATTTCTTGAACAACTAGACACATTTAACATTGCTATACACGAGCTCTGTTTTGTGTTTGGGTTTGCACATTTTGCTTTACTATGAATGAATAAGACACATACAGTGCAAAGGAACATGACACAAATGACTTGGTGCCCAGTCAATCGAGGAAAAAAAATTGCTGCCTCGTTGATTGTCGTGATGCTATTGGCGTATTAATTGCACCCTGGATGGAGTACTTGAATGCTATTCAAGCATGTAGTTATGTGTCCAGCGTGTTTTGCACGAAGCGGTTATTTCTGTGCCGTTGCACCAGCTCTCACATGCAGAACGCAGCGCATACATAGTAGTAAGAAGTGACTTAAGTTTGGTTTGGAAAGTCCATCCTGGTGGAACGATGGCTTGTGCTCAGCTGCTGACCCAAAGGTTGTAGGTTCGACAGGTCGCATTTTTATGTAGGCGAAATGGCCGATGCCCGTGTACTGTGCAATGTCAGTGCATGTTGAACACCAGATGGTCGAAATTTCCGGAGCCCTCCACTATGGCGTTCTCATAATCATATTGTGGTTTTGGGAGATAAAACTTTAGATAGTATTATTAAGTTGGGTTTGGAAAGAAATGCTTTTGACTGGGTTTGGTTTGGCTATGGGGAAAATGTGCTAGAGCACAGCTGGGTCGCTTGTGTGGAATCTTGTGTTTTGCTGCTAGGCGATCATTCGTCTTGTAAAATAGCGAGTGGCGCAAAACGATGAGGGCAGCTTTGAAGAGTAACAGGACATTCACCTCTAATGCGTGCCGTTTCTCGCTGTGTATAATAATGGCTTGCCTTTTGCTGGTTGTGCTTTTTCATTGCTGAGCATCACCGGCTGCTGGGCCTGCTTGCGTTTAATTTTTCCCTTCGTGCTGTTCTTCGCATATTTGTGGGTCATCATGTTCAGCTCCTCTGCTTTATGGTTTGGAGAATTTTAAACAGGGAAGGGTTGGCATGGATATATTGCTCAGCCATGTTGTGTGAATTGGATGGGCACAATGCAATTACTGGCTTGTGTGTGTGGAAGTTTTAAGCGGGGAACAGTCACCTCAACTGAAAGCTCCTCCAGCAGTTTAAAGGAACTAGCACCAATTCAGGCTGTGTTCCCATTCTATACATCAGACAATCTATGCTGACAGCTTAGAAGGCAGCATCATGCCCATGTTGTCCGAGAAATGGAACATGTCTGGACGGCTTCTACACGACGAGACGCGACCTCGCGTCGAGAAGAGAAAGCTAAGATAATCATATGCAACTGTTAATTTTTAAACTTATTTTGTGTTTTAATCTAAGAAAAATTGAACGTTACACAAATCGAGTGTCTGCTTGTGTGCAGATGACCATTCCGGGTAGATCCGAGCGATTCGCTGAGCCGCCGTTTTCTCGAAGCTGTCCCTTTTGTCTGCTACGTGACAGTTGGAATAGTACTTAAGATGGCCGCTGTCCACTTAGCTGTCTATGGTGGTTATGGAACACAACCCTGTTTGTGCTCTTTTATGAGATAATGGCCTGAAACAGCTAGTTTTTCTTTACAGTAGCAGGTGAGATGTGGCGCTGTACGTAATTGTAGAATTAGAGAGCCCTGCAAATTTCAGGTGAGGCAGTCTCTCGGTGCCGGAAACATGTCACGCTGCCAAGCTGTACGTGGGCTTGATTTCCAGACATTGTAGCCCTATTTGGAGGAGTTTTAAATTCCCGAGCACTCATGCCCGTAGACCTTTGTGGCGCCAAAGGACCCCTGGTGGTCAAAATGATTTGCAGTCCTCTATTATGGTGTGGCTCAGAATTATGTCATGGTCTTGGCACAGAAGAATTTGTTTCTGAAATTGATAACGGTCAATTCAATCAAGGTGAAAGGATTCTTTAGATACATTGGAGGTGTGCTCATGCGAATTGGTGCAAGACTTCTCGAATAACAATAATTATGTGCGGTTTTCCCATGGTGCAGTTTCGATTGCGATGGGCTTCTTTCTGCTGTTTGCGCTAATTTACTTATCACTAACAAGAAGTTTCATCTTGATCAGGATATATTTGTTTGAAAGTGCACTGTGTGACACACTTATGAAACATAACGTTTGAAGCTTGAAGGCATATGTTGTATTTATATAACATAAAGCAATTGCTCAGGATTTGTCCACATAGCACGAATTTGGATAGGAACGCTAGATTCAACAAGTTCATGGCAAGTTGTTCTGGCATTGATGTCATCCCCATCTTGACTACTAGCATGCCAAATGGCTGTGTAGGTAAGGAACATGCTAGGCAAGTCTCGCACTGAGTGGTCAGCAGAGAGAACTTGGATGAGAAACGATTCACTGTCGTAAAAGAAAAAAAAAAAAGCCAGGCCTGCGCAAACCACACAGCACAGTCACAGCGTAAGCTTGAAGAGCGGCCTTTCAGAGCCTTTTTTGAACACTCTTTGGGTAACTGATGCAAGCACGCTTGCTCGGTAGCAGCTACACCATAAATAATCATAGTTGCTCTGTAGTAGTGCGGCATTCACTATGCAATCCTTCGTAATCTTTTGGAGAAGCTTGGTATCTTCGACACACTTGCAAGGAATTTCATGCTGATGTTTTATGCAGTATCTAATGACGAAGAATTAGGCCTGAAGTGGGTATGCTCTACAGTTAATAGGTGATCAAGAACAAGCTTTTGTAATGGGCTGGAGCATTGAGCGACCTACTCGTTACGCAATTTGCATTGTGCCACACATGGTTGTTGTTTCGCTGTTTTGAAATGCTTTTATAAGTTGTATTGACACGATTCCTTCCCCGACATCACACCTGCTTAAGGCAATTATGCAAGCGAGTTCCAAGCACCGGCATGGCTCAATGGTAGAATACTGGTCTGGCACGCAGGGGAGCCGGGTTCGAATCCCACTTTGTCCCTTTTGTTTTTTATTTGCTAAGTTTTTTTCTTATTTCGTGCGATAGTGGTTACGGACACCGGCAGCCGCGGCGAACAACTAAGCTGCTGCACGTGGCCTGTGTTGCTTTCGTTGTAATAGCAGTAGCAGGAGTCGTGCCAGGTGTCAAAATATGAAAATCGTGCAACGAGCGAGTGTTTGAAAGGCACCACCCCATTACGAAGTGGTCAGACACCATCATCGTCGTCGAAGGCATCAACAAAGTGAGCAACTGCATCACTTTGTGTGCTGTTTTGCAGAATGCTTATGGCATTGGGGGCACTGTGCAACTGTGTTTGCAGTAAGCATTCTAGGATTGTAAAACGGATTAAGGGCCGTTCCATGCGCTTCCCACACAGCTGCAATGCGCGTGCCGGCACACCTGCCGCACCCAAGCAGAGGGTGAAAGAGCGTCATCAATTGGCTTATTCGTCCCCCGCTTGCGTGCAGTGCAGCAGGAGTCCCGCTATATGCGTTGCGGCTGTGTGGAAAGCGCGTGAAACGGCCCTAAACCACCAATGTTACACATACAGACGTTTGTTTTCTTGTGACACGGTTGAGGCAATGCGCGTGGGGCCCGATTAGGCTAATGTGATTTACTCTTAAATGTGAAGCTCTAGCATCCTCATGAGTTTTTCTAGCTGTGTTTAGTACATCACGCAAAGGTATACTTTTCTATAAGTAGATATTCTTTGCTCTGTTTGCCCAAAAGGTTTTTGCTGTAGAGGCAGCAGTGGCTGAATGTTTAGATTCTTGTAATATTTAGCTGACCAGGCAGTGCAAAAATGCACTTAAGAATTCAAGGATTATAAGTTCTTAAGAATTCAAGGATTATAAGTTCTGTTCACTATAGACCTACGTACTTGTTATAGGCCCTGCATTCAATGCTAGTCTTTGCAAAAAAAATATACAAAAACTGTGTGTTTGGTTAACCATCCTGCCTTTCCTTGGTTCTCCATCTTTCTATTGAATTGTTTTCCATTCGTGGAGTCATGGCAAAGTTGACATCAGTGAATTTGTTAGCATTGAGCATAGTAACAATACCGCTTGAGTAACTTTCATCAATAGTTGGTCTGCATTCTTGAGATATAAATACTTGGAGGACATAGTGCAGTGCCTGCTTTGCTTGTTACGTCCTTTCTGCTACTTGTGAACTAAATTTTACGGAAACTTGAGGGGTCTTTGTTATAACAGTTGCAATTTTCGGACAGCATACTCCTTTGTAGATGGATGTCACACAAATCATGCATCACGACTCATAAGCTCAGGGCTTGTCGTCTTGTCTTGCAGCTGTGGAAAGGCCAGTTAAGTGTGTGGAAGCGCATCTCTGAGGAACAGCAATGTGAAAGGAAACAGGTTCAGTTAAATTTAGCTTTTTCACTTGAATGTGATTGAATATTCTTGAAAAGGATAAGAGCAGTAGCTGGGAAGGTGAAATACATCAAAAATGCACTACACAGCCTGCGCGCATTTTCAATCCGTTTGTCCATGTCCACTTCATATGATTTTTTCCAGTCAACTTTTCAGGAAGAGTGAATATAAGACATTTTCTTGCCATTACAGTGCGATTCGTTCTTGGCCCAGTCATTTTTGTGGAGAACCAATTTTTTACGGCTTGGCACCTGAAAGGAACTTTAATGCCTTGTGTAGACGTTGTTTGCGAATCGAAAGCACTCTTTTGGCGTATGCTATGATTGCTGCACACAGGCAATCTAAAATCGTGAAATGTAGCGTGAAAAATCGTGCTCGTAGTATTTCATCACGCATTATGCACCACGCAAGTTATGACTGTGCACTTGTCATTTTGCTTCATTTACTGAACTACCGTAGTTTCTTGTTCAATGCAGATTTAAATGCAAAGCATTTATTTTCACTTTAGTATGTCAGGTTCACATCACTTGTCAGCATGCATATGCTGGTGCACTCATTCCAGTCACATTTTCTTTCTATTGCATCAGTTTGTTTGAAACAAATTTAGTCAGTGTACAATGTTGCAGCATAATTTTGTTTTTGTTGTGGTAGGAAATTTTGCTCGAATAAACAGTAATATCAAGCCACTTGTCCACATGTCTGTTGGTAGCGTCAAGCTAAGTTGCCCCCCCCCCCCTGCAGATTGTTTTACTGAGTACATCCTTGCAAAAACTTAGTTTGATGCAGCTATTCTTGTACTTAGTTGCTTTTATTCGAAACTTTTATGTACCTATTTGCAGCAGAGCAGGAATTCGACCGCTTTTCTCGCTGCTTGTAAAAGAATAATTTGTTCGATGAAATGGAACCTTATGTGCCAAAGCAGCATTGCTTGGTGCGAGTGCTTGCGCAGCAGTGGCCTTAGCCAGAAATACCGTGGTGGAGTTCAGTCATACCTGTGTGTGTTTTGCATGCAAAATTTGAAAACGGGAGGGGGGGGGGTATGACCACCTCCCCGACACACACACACACACACCGAATCTGGCTATGCCAGCGTTGCACCGTGGTCACCGTTCTTCCTTGCCTGTGCTCTGTCGCGCACTGTAGTGGAAAACTGCACACGATCCCGCGTTCCGTACAGGTGTGGCACTTGGCGGTGCAAAGAAGGCATTCTTTCGTGGAAGGAGCGTGCACATGGCATTTGAAGCAGGCCGGCTGGCAGGCCACTGCAATGGGTTAATACCATCTCTCCCTCTACCCAACCCCACCCCAACACGGCGCCTTTCGCGTCTCCGGCGGGCCTCAGTTCGTTTCCCCTGCACGGCCTGCTGGCTTTTAGAACCTTTCTGGTGCCCTCATTTCTTTCTTTTTTTTTTCTTTCTCTCTTTGAGCGTCCGGCCTGTGACGTTTGCGGCGCCCTTCCCTCCGCCTCCTAAAAGCCGGCGCTCGCTCGTTCGGCTTTCTTGCCGGGCGTTGTGCCGCGGGCTCAAGTTGATCGATTTTCGAAAACGGCGCTGGTGCCTTGCAATGGGGAGGAGGAACGAGTTGTGTTCCTCCTCGCCTAATGACGTCACTGGAAAAGGCTGCCCGTCGCTGCTGCCCCGGGAGTGACGTTCTCCGCCGTGGTGTGCGTGCGTGCGGTCCGCCGCCGTCTCCTTCGATCTTTTTCGTCCGCCGTGGTGGTTCTGCCGTATTCCTTTTTTTTTTCTTTTCAAGCCTCCGACCTCTCCTTGTTTTATTTTTTTTCCCCCATTCTCTCGCATGCGTCCGCGGTGTGTGCCCAACCAACGCCTCCTTTATCTCTTTGCCAGTGCGAATGCGCGCATCATAACGGTTGCCGTCGGCCCACCTTAGCTCGAAGAATGGTCGTGATGTGACGCTGCATGATTGGCAGTGCTGCTTTCGTCACACGTGCTTCCGAGCGCTTTCCCCCGTGGACGTGATATACGTGTTTCTCACTCCAATGTCATACGTCTGTCAGATTTGTTCCTTCACGCTGCTTTTTTTGTGGCTCGAAGCAATGCTGCCGTCGCGTCACAGAGCAGCGCACGCAGAAGCGTTGCAGCGACGCTTTGCCATTTGGTTGCCCGCATAGCTCCACGAAAGGCGACACCGCTATCTCAAAACACCGTAACTTTCACAGAGCCTGACTGACCGCCAATATTGTGAACGCGGGCAGTGCGAGACGCCGCCCCACGGATTTGTACACAACTGAACAAGGAATTGCTTCATTTGATTTCCGTCATGAGGCACTGCATGAGGGGCTCTCTCCCCCATGACGACCGCAAAGCACACGCGAAGGCTAGGCGATCGGAGGGAGCAGGAAAAGGCGAGGGGTGAGGGTGGTGAACGGCTAGATCGGGCGCATCTGGCTGGCATTGATAAAATAGAGGAGGCGTTGGCCTAATGCTTGTTGTTGTTTTTCCTTTCCTGGCACGCGCTCGTGGCAGCGATCGCATCGGCGTATGTAATGGCTTGGTAGCCGTTCCGAAAAGCGAACACCGACCGACCGAATGGGTCACGTGGCTATCTTCATACTGTTTTTCTTTTTCATCTCGCACAGCCGCTGCGCTGTACGGACCCCTTTTCTACGCCACGGACGTCCCGCACTGAAAACGCGACCGCAGACACGCGCGCGTTGCAGCCACAATCGTCCGTTGCGGTCCATTCTCGTAATGAAGCCAGTGAAGTTTGCGCGGGGGACTACCCGTAATGCAGTTCTTGTGGCGACTGCAGCAGCAAGCGCCGTGCGCATCGTCCGCTCGACGCGTGCGCTCCTTTTCTTCTTGTTTTTCTCTTTCTTCGCTGGCGTCCTCTCTGGCACGGCGTGGGGAGCTCTCCCGTATCGGGATCGCTGTCGGACGCAGCTGCGGCGGCGTTCTCCAGGCAGCTTTGTGCCCTGTAGTGCCTATGTATGTTTTCCCGGCCCCGCACATGGTGACGTGTATGGCGCAGCGCACGCACACGGTAGTAGATCTCTGATCCGCGACGAAAGTTCGGATGGACGAGAGCTTACGTGAATTTGCCATTGCGTCGTTGCACGTCGTCTTCATCGGCCTTGCTCCTTCCGGCATCGTTGTGGCGGAACTATCCCGCTCTGCCCTCGTAGACACGCTCTGCGTTATAAGGCCTTTTTTTTATTTAACTGATCTTGCAACGTTGCGCGGATCTTGACGTGCGCAAAGGGCGCTTTCTCTCTGGGTCGTAATAAAATGACCCCGGGGGTTGTAGCAACCCATCTTGTTTAACGGGGTTGTAGCAGGATTCCTTTTATTCCAAAGGCCGGCTTATGTCGGAACCGTCTGCCAGCTTGCGTTGGTGTCATATATCCTTGATGACGCTAGCGCCATAGCAACCTTACTACACATTGAAGGATCTTCTGCGGCCCATTTTCAAAATGCGTTTAAATGTGTGAGCGTTCTAATAGTTTAGCGCACCAAAATATTGGACGTTCTGAGGAACTTTCGGGATACTTGCTGGCGCTGCCGAGCGGCGTTTTATTTTTCTCTCCATATCTTGTCTTTTGCCCCAAGGATGGAGGTTGCCGGACAGAATGTAATGAAGCTTTAACGTCGCTGTTTTACAAAACCTTACTTTCCTCATTTGCTGTATTTTCGGCCGTCGGCGCGCACAGTCTGTCGATGCCTCCTGCAGCGCGGCGATAGTGCGGGCCATCGTGCTAGCCAAGTCGAAGGTCCGTGCCCGCGACCGACATAGCGCGTGACATATGGCGTCGGGATGCGCCATCAAGCATTACACTTGCAGATATGATTAGCCCTTTCACAAAATTGCTGATGTCGTGGAAGGAAAGTCAATGAGCCGTTCTAGGAGTACGCGAGGAGGGCGTAGGGAATGACGTCTGCATCATTGTACACTGCTCGGCATCTTTCGGACTCTAATCGCGATGGTGCGCGATTAGAACGCGCCCATTAGGAGCGCGCGGGTGATGGAGCGAAGTACCCTCTTTCCAAAGCCGGTTGGCGGACGTGCCTCCGCGCACGCGGTGTTCGAGTAGCGCCCGCCTTTCTTTCCTTTTTCGGGGCGGAGAACTCTGCGAGCGACCCGCGGCCCGCTCTGCCGGTGATGATGATGGGTGGGAGGAGGAAGCTGCGCCGAGAAGCGGGAGGGAGGAGCACAAGCCTCCCTCGCCGCGGTCAGCGCCTCCCCCACCCGCGAGCCCTGGATTTCGGTCTTGACGTCAGTCTGACGTCATTCGCCCAGCGCGGGCCTCGAAGGTCACGGGTGTCACTCGTGTGGCGGCTCTTCAAAAGCCGGAGTAGGCAGGCATGGAGGCGGTTGGGGGCGAAGAGGAGGAGGGCGCATTCGTGCCTTTACCCCCCCCCCCCCCTCCAACTGGCTGTTCCCGTTCCTGCCGTTGGTAAACTGGGAATCGGTCGCTGGGGCACCAACCTCGCGATGCGGCTTCCGGGTCGAGTTCAAATGCTGCTCTGACTGGATCTACATCGGAGTTCTTTTGTGGCCTTCCTGAAATTTGAGAAAGTGGTTGCACAATGTGAGGACGGGAAGGGGAGGGGGGCACTGTTCCATAAGCACTTGCACAAACATGGCTTAGCTTTAGTGAATGGATGGAAGAAAAATATGTGCTACATTTATGCTACAGTATGTTTTCTTTCCATATTTCTGCCAAAAAAAAACATACAAATGCGGGCATGAAGCTGGCGCTTTCCGTTCCCTTTGAATAAAAGCTGGTGTTGCACATATTGTTTCCTGTGCACGTGTTTTGTTTATCAGTTCAGTACGTTTGCAACTGGATTTCTGTTTATCCGCACCTATGAGAAAGCTGGTCTCAACACACATTGAGTTCTGCTACGTAGCGTGAGAGTGCCTACTCATCTCTGGGACATGGTAGCTTCATTGCAATGGGGCAAGGGGGATTACTAGCATTGTCACGTTGAGGTGTGCATTGTTTAGCTCCAGATGGTTGTAATTCATCTCCAGCCCCTCCTCCTTCCTCCTCAGTAGTGCCTGTAAAGTCCCACGTGTTATGTCAACATTATAGGTGGTGTGATTTGACTTGTGCTCACCAATACGGCCAACTATATGTTTCTGCATGCAGTTAAGGCAGCTACTGTAAATAAAGAGTGAATAAATCTTAAAGAAACGTGGTTGCTTTTGCATCCATGGCTGGTTGAGCGAAGTGTGAGGCACTGGAGAGAAAGTGGGAGGAGGCCTATGTAGCATAATCCTAAGAAAAATGAAGAAAAGCGAATATTTTCAATATGGCTTGCTAGCTTGGTTACTAGCAGCAATGCATACAAACGATATCGTAGTTTACTGTTGTACACAGGGAATTCAGCAGTTTCAGTGTCTTCTGCCTTCTCACGCTCTTCTGCCATTGTTGACGAGTATTGACTGATAACTGTTGCCATACTGGATATGAGATCATGCATATGTTTGGTTTCTGGAGGCGACTGCTAATTGATGGTGGCAAAAGGTGAGGACACTCATATCCTCTGTATTAGATACACATTTAGAAGCCTAGTGGCATGATTTTTTATTCATTCCAAACGAGTCGGAAGAGTTCTGCTCTATTGAGCCGCACGCGATTGTTTAGATATGACCGCGGCTCACCAATCGCATGCTGCTTGATAAAATGGAACGCCTCCGTTTTATTTAGAATGCGTACAAGATCGCATCACAGGTGTTAACATCAGTCAAAGCCATTACCTGTGGTTTCCCTCATAAACACTCTGTAAAGTTGCACAATACTAGACCCAAGCTCAAAATCCAATGAGGGCACTGTCCACTAAAGTACCACTTTTCCAGCCAAGGAATTATAAGTCTTATGAGGCAGTTGCTTCACACTGCTGTTTGGTAGGCTGTGATTATCGTCACTCACGGGTGTGATTTGACTTGACTTTTTTTTTTTTTTTTGCAGGATGCACGGAAAGCTGCATGTGATACCACGTTGGTACAAGCGACGGCCAACATGGAACCAGTGGGTCGCATCCAGATGCGGACGCGGCGAACACTACGGGGACATTTGGCCAAGATCTACGCAATGCATTGGGGTTCAGACTCCCGGTGAGCACTGCCATTTTGTTTTCTTAACATTTGCCACATTCTTACGATGCTGCAGGACTTCATTGCATGTTATAGTGTGGGACAGGATGTAATACAGCCTTTTCAGACTCGGATGATTCTCCTGTAGAACTCTGTGTATATGCATATTGCTTATAGTGCAGTTGTGTGAGGCGATGTCCCGGTTACAGTGCAGATGCCCCGGAGTTTGGCAGACAATCGCGACAGTGAACACGCGCTTCAACGGGGTGCGGCAGGTGCTTCAAGGAGCGCTGATAGGAGAGAGAGAGAGAGAGACGAGGTCATTAAGTAGAGTAAAGGGGGCTGCAGAGCAAATGAGCAAGGAGCAGGTGCAGCGAAGACGCATGCATGCTTGCACAAAGCACTCTCTTGGGTGACATTCCAAACAGTGCAGCGTTTTAGTGCCTATCGGTGTTCTCATCGTTAAGCTGTCGCATTTCACATTGCGTTATGTTGTTGAACCGGTTGAACAGGCGGTCATCTGGTATGCACAGTCAGCTTGTAAGCCTTGCCCCCTTGTCCCTTCTCCTGCTTCTTCAGATCGATCGTTTGCTGGGCCTATTTTTTCTTACGACCACATGTTTTGGATGGCTTCGCCGGATATATCTATATATATCTGCAGGTGTCAGCGGACGGCTTGCCGTTTCGCTGGAAAGGAAAGTCACCATAGTAAAAAGCTTAAAAGGGTACTCTGCGCAGCAGGGTAGGGTACCCAGGGACGCAACAGCTGCCACAATTGTGCCAATTTGATACTTCATTGTTGTGCTGCACTGTGCCAAAATGCCCGAGCAGCCTCAAAATTTTCTCAGTTACCCTAATGTCAGTGAGAAATGGAGACCACATTGGCCATCTGAACTTCGTGTCACTAATCAAACTAAGCGCACAGACCGTAACCCTAAACCATGGTACAAGTTATACACTCATTAGGTGAGGACCCTCACGAGACGTGAACGACCAGGTTAAGTATAAGATGAAGAAACAACGCCGCTCGCTTATCGATCCACTGACCACAGCAGATACCTGGTGGCTGGATGAAAGAACTTTCAAGCCAAAGAAAAATGTGTTGCCTTAGCCATTAATGCTTTACGAGAAATATGAATTTGCGAGTCCGCCAGCGCGGTTAGGGCACGTTAAAAACGTATGTCACGTTTTCCGTGCTCTAACACGGTAGACGTGCTGCTAAAGTTACCGTTGTCAGCCACCACATTGGTTGCCTAGCAGCGACACATTAACCATTTTTCTGGCTCAAAGTTGCATCAACCCGGCAGCAGACACCTGGCGCCGTCGCTGGGCCAATGGGCACACGCCGTTGTTACTTCATCTGGTTTTACGCACCTTGCAAGCGAGCCAAGAAACTGTGCCCTAAACCTAACCCTGTGAAAGGCAAAAACGAGAGAGTTAGGGCAATGTAGTTGTTCGAAAATTGCTTGGCCTTGTTCTAATGCGTGTAGATCGCTACCTAAGCCACCTTTGTTGCAGTACACCAGCGTTCCAAGGAAAAGTACAATACGATTTTGGAGGGGCTGTTAGCGCTAGTCACGTGGCCATAGCACATTTTGTTCAAATACTCGTGCATGTATGCGCTACATAACTTTGAGTACTAATATGATCGCTGACGTCTAAAAAAGTTACTGACACTCATTTGGAGCTCCATATAACATCTCTTCTGCCCTAAAAAAAAAACCTTTTTGCTCCATTTTTTTTTCTTCTGCCACCCCTACACCTGGGTTTTAAGAATCTCCCGAATTTTAAGGCCACCAGCTAAGCAGAGCCTCACATGAATTCACAGATCCTGTCAAAGAATTTGACAGGGGTGGCAAATGCTAATCCCAGTGGGGTAATTCAGAACACTACTTTTTATTGAAATACCAGTGCTTGTGTTCACTATGCATGATTTAGGTGGGCTGAATGCTTTGTACATAATTTTCATATTAAATGTAAGCCTTCTTTTTTATACTCTTCCAAATTTGGTCTTTCACAATAAAATTTTTTTTCTCTCGTTGCCTATTGTAAATTTAGGTTTTATTATTGCATAAATTGCTCCAAGTTCTATTTTGGCTGTTGCACCC
Organism: Rhipicephalus annulatus; assembly: GCA_013436015.1. Classification (NCBI taxonomy): domain Eukaryota; kingdom Metazoa; phylum Arthropoda; class Arachnida; order Ixodida; family Ixodidae; genus Rhipicephalus; species Rhipicephalus annulatus. The sequence continues at coordinate 67,263 of WOVY01003470.1, read as the reverse complement.
CTCAGGGTACCACATGTGCTTCTCTATTAACACTTGTCTCTTATACCTATTTGTCTCTTACATAAGTGTCTCTTATAAACGGGTTTGACGTCTACTACTGCTTGAAACATTTGAAATTCATTGCACAGCACATGGCGTACTGGCAAAGTGTGTCACGATGTTGACTCTCCGCGATTGTTTTTCTACAGCTACCTGGTGTCGGCGTCTCAGGATGGCAAGTTGATCGTGTGGGATGCATACACCACCAACAAGGTGCATGCTATCCCGCTCAGGTCAAGCTGGGTGATGACGTGCGCGTACGCTCCTTCTGGGAGCTATGTGGCTTGCGGGGGTCTGGACAACATCTGTTCCATCTACAGTTTAAAGACGCGCGAAGGAAATGTGCGGGTCAGCAGAGAGCTTCCCGGCCACACAGGCTACCTTTCATGCTGCCGCTTTGTGGATGACTCTCAAATCGTCACTAGCTCTGGAGACATGACATGGTGAGTGCGTAGCCTCTGTTCCTTGCATCATGGCGAATCTTCGTTTTAAACTTAATTTGATGGTTATGCTATGTTGCTGGTATAATGAGGAATAGCTATAGAAATAAGAGGCTTAGACTGAAACTTCAGAGGGGATGTCATCCAAGCCAAATGCACACAGCTTGTTTTACTTCAGGTCTGTCAGAGCTTGCATTGTGAAGAAAAGTTTACAAAAGAGAGAAATTGATGTCCACCTGGTACTATAGGACAAGGGGACAAAGGAAACTGAGGAAAAAATCCCAAGGCAGAAAGTTGTGTAGATAAATTGACATTTCATAAAGGGTGGCCTGCTCTGAAACACTGAACCTGTTTTTTTTTTTTTTTTTTTTGCATTTCACATGCAAGTTGGTGCCCTCAATCGAACTTTGTGAATACTACAAATTCATTAAAGTTCTGAAAAAAAAAAATTGCTGTCTCAAGCCCGAACCACACGTAGGCTGCCTGAGAGTGAGCAGGAGCACGTCAACGCGCGTACCCTGGGCGTGACTCGCGAGAAAAGGCGATTTCCACCGACACACTACGCGCGCAGGTGTGTGGCGGCATGCACTTGCCCCAGGCAGGCGGGAATAGGTTGGCGGCATCACGTACTGAGCTGTTTGTAAGCTTCGAACTGATTTATATGAATTTGACCACTCTCCATAAGTACAGGCAGTGCCGTACAGAGCCATATTGCGCCACTTAGCATGGCCAGGCAAACATGAGTGCGTACACGAGTGCACTGCACATCGCAGCTACGCCAAATCAACCGCGATTTGATTGAGCCCAACCAGTCCAGCTGGCTAAAACTATTCAGCACTACAAAGCATGGCCAGGTGATCACGAGAACACACTAGAGTGCATGGTGTGCACTGGTATACGATGTGCATGAGGCGTCGTGCGAAATAGAGCTAAGTGGTTTCATGCAGTCATATATTGTGGCAAAACAGTGAATAGAGCTTGTGAATGAATACATATGGCTGTGAGTGTACTTGTCCTGCATGTAAAGATGTAAAATATGCACGAAAAAAAAAAAAAGGTAATATAAATTGGTTCCTACACGCCAGCTAGGTTGATGTCAGAGTATAGCCAGTGTGTCGTTTCGTATCTGCTGGGGTCCAAGCGGCCAGTGTGGCTAGACACGCGCCAGCTTAAGGTCGAAATCGGATCGCTGCAGACACTCGTGTACGCAGAACGTACAGGCACGCTTACGACAACTGCGCATGCTCGTTCCCCGGAGCGTGTACAGCGCACGCTTGGGCAGAGTATGCACCGTGTACGTGTGGTTCGGGCTTTACTGGGTTGAGATGCTGCAGTTTACTGTGAACCAAAATATAACCTGAAGACTTCAATCTCGGCATAACTACGCACTGAACAGTACTACCCAGTTACATCAATATACATAATCTTTCTATGTGCACTGCCGCCTCCAATAAAGAGATAGATATGATGCCATGGTAAATTTTGCCAAAAAGTTTGTAAATTCTGGCTCTCTATGATGGTGCCAAGAAGCTATTAGATTCTGAAATTGACATAAAAACACGCAGAGCTCAGCATGGCGCTGAGTGCACGGATGACTAGGACTGATGGTTTGGATTTTCCCTATGTATGTGTACACATCTGAACAGCAAACTGTTACTGTAACAAAACCTGTCTTATTTCATTGAAAAACTGCTCATAAAACGGGGACCTTAAGCTGCATAAGAAGGGGAGCTTTGAGACGGAGAGTTCTATAAGAAGAGGAGCTTTAGGGCTTGTTTTCTTTATTAAACAATAACAATAATGACAACCAACAGACATTAATGCCAGAGAAAGTGTAGGGGACTCATTTGTAGTAATGAAGATGTCAATAAGAAGAAATGAGGGGGGGGGGGGGGAAATGACATGCCACTTGCTGTAATTGATCTTGCAACCTTTGAATAATGTCTTGGATGCTCTACCAATGCACAATGTACGGGATAAAATATACTTTTTGTAGAGTGCTGTTTTAGCTGATCTTGGTAGAGCATGGGATGTGTCAATCAAAGATTATAAGGTTTGGTCCGTGCCAGCGGTGGGTCGTTCTTGACCACTTCAATTTTTTCATATTTATATCATAATTACTGCTCTCCACAAAGCCCTACATGTGCATAATCAAAACTCGTAAAGAGATAGTTAAACCTGCTTATAAAAAAACCTCCATATAATGAATTCCTTTAACGAAGTTTTTTTTTCTATTCCTTGCCGTTCCTCCATAGAAGTACATGTATTTGTGACCTCTATGTAATAATGTAACAGCGGAAGACATCCTTGATATCACGAATTTTTGCCACGAACAATCGAAGAATTTTGCCCCAGATTTGTCATCACGAGCGCGTATCTATCGCGGCTGCCCAACCGCCGCCGGGGACTACCAGACAAGAGGGAACACTCGTTACTGTGCGCGAGTGTGCGCAAGGCAGGCAGGCGGGCCTGCTCCCCACGGGTCGCCCTTGCCCCCATTCTTCCTGCCGTGGGTGCATGCTCGGATGTGCCCTTCCCCTCCCAGGTCCCTTCAAATCAAAATAAAAAAAAATAGAAAATTACTTTTGCATTAGTAGTGCCACGCTTTGAGTTATGGTCACATATGTGGGGCCGCGCTGCATATGAAGGGCGCTTCACCGAATAGTTTTCTGCGGTATCCGTGTCGTTCGCTCTTCATCTTCGACTCTGTGTGCGCGTGCATTGTTTCACTGCGTGTGCATGAATTGACACCTGACAATGTTAAGTTTTGCTTTATTTATTTATATTTTATTGATTGTTACGCGGATAACCGTGTCGTCGTCACCGAGGGAATGTCAGGTTAGGCGCTGATGGAAACTCTCCCATACCATAGTGACAACGGATCTTCGTAGGTCGATTAGTCCCACGCTTCTGTCTTGTGCCGCAACTTCGCGGGGCCTTAGCCTCGCAGTTAGCCAATTATGCTGGCAACAGCACGACACGAGGTGAATGTAATGTAATGAATACGATAGTAACAAATTGTGCTCTTATACAAAGTAGGACTGACAGCCAACCTTTTTGGATCCGATTTACGCTCGTGTAAGCAAATAAGGCCGCTCCAAGGAGAGAAGTGCTCTTTTCACACAGCTTCGTCGCGTTGAAAGTGCACTGATGCTTGCTGAGAAAGCACGTGCGCCAGTGATCGGTCGCGACTGCGCTCTTAAAATAAAGGTTCACCGCTGCTACTCGAGCCCCCCTCCCTCTTCCCTCGCGTTCTTGCTGCTCGTTCAAGACAGGTGGGTTCCTTTCTGTTAGAGCACTCGATGGCAGTTCTGACACGCCGGGGGATATGTTGTATGAGCCCTCCCTCCAGGCGATAGATATCGGCTGGCTGATTTGATCTCTGCTTCAGCAGCGCTCGCACGCTTTTACTTTCTCATAAATGTTGCGATGCGCTGAAGCATGTTATCGATTTAGCTTTGTTACAGAACACGGCAGCAACCGCAAAAGCCTGCCGAGAGTGTCCTTATAATTGCTATCGCAATAATACCGCAGTTCTTTACCGATAAATAAGTGTTTTCAGTTAGCTCCCGCTTCTGTTCCCCTTTTGTTTAATTTGATTGTTTTTCTGATTTCAGTATCAAACCTGCATATAATGAAATCTCCTTTATAAAGTTTTTTTTTTCAGGAATTCGTCAATTTCGTTATATCCATGTTTAACTGTAAAACAAATTGTAGCCTTAAAATTGTGTGCCAGCAAGCTGATAAGTGTTAACCTGAGCATTGTCATGAAAAATAAATTCCACCATGTGGTGAAGTCCATCACCATTCTGCTGTTTTTCTCAATGTAGAGGCAATGGAATTTTTTATTGTGATATTTATTGACATCATTCTGCGCTGTGAAAGCCAATAAATCAAATGTATTGAATGCCTTTCAATGCAGTACATACAATGAATGGTTGCATCTTAGTGTGGGATAACAAGACACTGCAGCATCATCAGTTGCTTTTGCGAGTGTCTAGGGTTGCCACCTTTTTTCGAACAAGAAAACCGACTTCTCCTCGTGATGGGGAAGGAGAGATGAGCTACCAGGAGATTAAATTAGTGTTGAGCAAAAGACGCTGTGTCATGTCTTTGGAATGCAGTGGCCCACGGCAGCGGGTGCGGACCGGCAACCAGCGTGTTTTCTTAAAAAAACTGGCCAAGCTAGTCTAAAGCCGGAGAGGTGGCAACCCTACAAGTGTCTATCGAGTAGACATGAGGGATGGAAGCATGTTCTGTAATGTTTACACCTGTAAATGGTATTTCCACAATCACAAAAATAAGACGAAACAAGTTTCCAGGCCCGCTTGCCGTGTCTCACATGTAGTATTTTGGTCTCCCCCTGAGTGCACACTGAGGTGCTTTTCTTCTGTGTACCGTGCAGTGCACTCTGGGACATTGAAACGGGCCAGCAGTGTACATCATTCACAGGACACACTGGCGACGTCATGTCACTCTCCCTGTCACCGGACATGCGGACATTTGTTTCTGGGGCCTGTGACGCCTCTGCCAAGGTCAGTCAACATGCTTGCTACTAAAGTCAGGGCTATATCAAACGAAGTGTGTTAATGCAAATTTGCCAATGCATTCAACATATGAAAATTATTTCCTTCGTGTAGAAAATGAATGGGTCAATCAGTGAAAAACCTTATTTCACTGCAAAATTCCAGATGGTCTTTTTTAAGCTGCTCTTCACAGCTTGACTAAGTTTTGGGTGGCCCTTATAGCAGTGTAAAATAAGTCTAAAATTTTGTGTGCTTGCTAATCACTTCACCAGTCGAATGCGAATGTTTGGAAGTTTCCAACATTGAATCGTATAATTCTAGCTACTACCGCATTTAATTGTGTTGTCCTTGCACTCGCATAATTCTTACAGCCACCACATTGCCCAGCAAAAAAAAACAAAGATTTTTTTTCTGCTGGTAATTATCGCACCTACAAAAACTTCAGCGGTAATGTTGTCTGCTTGTTCCAACCGCCGATGTTCATAGCGCACGACAGCATTGCGCCATCGCTTAAAGGGGGAGGCTACGCCGGAAACCGAAGTTTATTTTTTAAGATATCTTAATGAAACTTTCAGGGTATGTTCGCTGCATTAAAACTAGAAAAACTGCAGAGTTTCATGAAGTTGTGTACAGGGGTTCTAGAGTAACTGGGTGGTTCACTTGTGTGCCTGAGGAAGAGCCGGAAGAAATCCCGGGACATACCAGAAGGCTTAGATTATTTGTGGTCATCCCTGGATAGATATTCTAAGGAGCTAAAAAAGAGCCGTTCTTTTTTCCATTTTCCCCTCCAAAAAAATTTTATGCAACTTTGAATTTGATGTAGCCAGTAGGTATGACGTTTATCAAAAATTGTTTATTAATAATTAATGGCACGACTTTCAAAAAAAAAAAAAGCTTGTTACACCCTGCAAAAATTATCCTGGAGCAGAATAAAAGAAATGGCACACATATCTGATGAGCAGTTCTTGAGAAATCGCTTTCCTTAGCACCACAACTAGCTAAAAAATCCGTTTTGGGAAAACTGGCTTTGGAAGTTCAACTTATGTGTTTTCCTCAAAAAGCTCTAGCAGAGTAGCTTGAAGTGTCTTTGTGCACTTTTTTTCCTCTGTTGTCTTCCCTCCATTTTCTCTAAGTGCCGTTTAGAATTTTTTTCAGACATAGGGCGTTTTTTTCAAGAGCCGGCTGCGTCAGTTCAAATTCTTTCTGCGTCGCTGGTGTAGATTCGAGTTAAGTGTGAACGACGTCTTGCATTCTTGTAGATTTCTTCCTTAGGAAATGAGTCCGCAGATGGATTGATGACCCATGCACATTATTGGCCCCGATGCAGACGAAGTGCTAGGTATGGCGACCTTAGCAACACTCGGTGTCACGTTCAGCGGTACCGATTCAGAGTAATATCAGAGCTTTCAGAGCACAGCTAGCTTCCAATATATCAGCTCAGTTATTCTGAATATTGTGGAAGCCTAACCAACGAAGAGAGAGTTGAGAGAAGAAATCAGTATAAGACACAGCCTTTCTGAATTATTTTCGATCTCTCACAAGGGCTTTTATGGAGCTCAAATTCACTAGATTAGCGTGTCATACTTCAAAACCTATGGCATCGTGTGCTAGACATGAATGATGGGCAGGTACGAAGAAATCTGCATCAAGAAAGCGCGACAGAGGAGCCGAAGCGCATAGCGGTTCCTGCACGCGGCGCGCGGCTCTTTCAGTACTATTCGACTGCAGCGCCGCCGCTACAGGCAACACGGAAAGGTTCAGGCAGCGAGGCGCGGTCATCCCACTCAACACTTCTAGTGTAGTACACTCTAGCTTCGTTGCTGGCATCATGCACAGCAACAAAGATAAAGGGCACAGAACTTGAGCGAAAAGAAAAAAAAAATAAGAGAAACTGATTGAAAATACAGTGCAAGGCAAAAAGCAGCCCGCAAGCAAATGTCTATCGAAGCGGACGGAGCAGAGAGCAACAGCAAGATAGGAGAGGCATTAATTTGATGCGTATCTGCATGATGCCTCTAGTTACCAATACATCAGCTTGCTAAAATGGTAGTTGAGGGTCGCGATTCTCGTGTCCGCTGCGGCCTCCACTGATTGGCTGGAGCTCAGCGAGCAACACACCACCTGTTTATGGTCTTTCTTCCGCAACGTCATTTTGACGTCGCATCCACAACTCTTCACACAAACGAGAAAGGCAGAAAGCGCTTCGCTGCAACAAATGCTGGCCCCAGAGATCCGCTTTCAGATGCGTATCTCAGAGGCCGTGCACGAACTCTGAATACGTTAGCTTTTGAACTAGGCTTGACTGGAGCGCCCATCTGACACTCTTCGAAGGTCGGTACACATTATCTGCTTCATTCATCACACATCCCAACACGTTCTTACTAAAGTTCAGACTCGTCAAGTTTGTGTAAGAGTCCTGTTACTGTACATTTCGTCCACTTTCGTTCTTTATGCTGGCAATGTGTTGGCGGGTTAAGTGCTTCAACGTGAGCAAGACCGTGGTGACGTCACGGCTCGCAACTTTTTCAAGTAACTGGGTGCACTTTGCTGAAGTGGTTATGTCCACTAGGTGGACACCTTGAGAAGAGCTCCCCAGGCGTACTGTGCTGAAGCCTTTTTAACCACGGTTATTTCTGGGCACTGTCTCGTAGCTCAATACTGTTTAGCATTTCTATGGGCTGGTTGGCATCCCTGTTCTGTTTCATGCGTGCACTGTGCTTTTTTTTTCTTTTTCTCATTCATGGTTTTTCTGTTGGTGTTTACAGTTATGGGATGTCCGTGACGGCATGTGCAAGCAGACGTTTCCAGGGCATGAATCTGATATCAATGCAGTGACGGTGAGTTAAATCTGCTCACATTTGTAACATAGTTTAGAACACTGGCATGTTGGCATAGGTTTCTAAAAAGATTCTAAAACTTCTGGCCTTGGGAAACCCTTGCATCTTCTCCGGAGTGCCGCAGAACCCCTTGGTTCCCACATTACACATATGTGCTTAAAAGGGGTCCTGAAACAATTTTTCAAGTAACCATGAAATGGAATCACTAAAAGAGCTTGTTGCCTCATGCATTCAATGTTGCAAAAATTTTAGGAATTTGTCCAGTACGAGCATGGTTGCAAAAAATTGTCGCACACTGCAATCGCGTTCGCTCTTCTCTCGTCCCGGCGAAAGCGCTGGAGGCTAAGCAGAGAGGGATGGCCGGGGCAAAGAAAATATGTCACACGCGCCTCGTGACCTTGGGCACTTTTTTTTTTTTTTTCATAGAATACGCGGCGACCCCGGTAACGACTGCCCGCACCGTGTTCAAATCAGCCGATGGCTGATAGATGGCCTTTTGCGCGCGATTTTTTAGAGTCGTCCATCGTTTCTCGAAAGACGAAAAAGCTATTTTTTAAATGACTGATAATTTGTTGTGGATTCCAGGCCACTTGCTGCGTTATATTTGGCTGGTGTGTTTTCGAGTAATCGGCAGCGTTTTCTGACCATGCTAAAAAAATGTTGCAGGGTCCCTTTAAGCATAATGAAAATTTAGGAGTGCTAGTGCTTCTAGATCTGTGTCACCGTGTCACCAAAGTATTGACATCAACTCTGCCACATTGGCCTGTTATCTTTAATCATCAAGGTCATTGCTGTTCATTTGGAACTCGTGTTAATGCACAGGCCCTCCCCCCTCTACCCTTGTATTCCCTACTTTGTGCAGTGAACTCTCTCTCCATGCAAAATGAAGCTAAGAACAAACAAAAGCATGTTTTACATTCTTATATTTGTCGCATAACCATTAATACAACAGTCACAAGGCTAAGCCTAAATGCACGGGTTGCCTACAGCTGGCACCCAGCAATGCCTTTCGTGCACATCGTAAGCGCTCATTGCACATTATGATTACAAGAACGATGTAATTCGTGGTGATTCTTTGTGCATTGAAACTGTGGCATGCAAGCCCCAATACACCACGAGCCGCAGATAACGCTACTCACAAAACTTTGAAGAGTAACTCCCGTCTCTCAGCTTTCTGAATTTCCTGATTGCCGCACATGTGTCAAGCTGGACGTGCGAGCGCGAACTACCAGTGCTCCACAAGCAGTATCGCAGCTGGTCCACACATTGCAAAAAGTTTATGGTGCACACAATGCCTACAGGTCAAGTATCACTAGTGTTGCTGCAAAACTTTCTTGTTAACTCACTCTCTTTCTATGCGTAGATGCAGCTTGTGATGTCACTGTGAAATGCAATGCAAATTTTCTTCTCTAAATAATAAATAAGGAGTATAAGCATAGGCCACATTCGTTATGACCACTCGCAGAAACCAGTCATTCCGTGGGTCGCAGTTTGAGAAACCCCCTGGGTTCTTCCCCAAGTCTCAATGATCAGAATTCTATTATTTGAAGGCAGCCGTTTTGTATACCCATATTTCGTGTTGCTTTCTTGCAAATGTCTCTTTCAATGAATTTCTTGCATTTCAAATGCTTAAAAAATTCAAATAAGCGAGAATCTTGCCCAATAAAATGTGCACTGCACCAGAGCACAGGTTGATATCCCTGTCGTATGGGTTTTGCAGTTCTTCCCGAATGGATATGCATTTGCGACGGGGTCGGATGATGCAACCTGCCGCCTGTTCGATATCCGGGCGGACCAGGAGCTGGCCATGTACTCGCACGACAACATCATCTGCGGCATCACCTCGGTGGCCTTCTCCAAGTCGGGCCGCTTGCTCTTGGCTGGCTATGACGACTTCAACTGCAACGTTTGGGACTCTATGAAGGCTGAACGGGCAGGTGGGTGTCGCGCATTGTTTGTCACTGCCACATCTCTTTAGTTCGATGGGATCGGGTTTAACCCACACTGCATGGTGCAGGGTGCGCCGTAGTGTTTGAGAAACGTCATGATTGTTTCAGCTTTTTCTGTTAAGATTATGCACAATACAGAATTGCAGCTAAACCCCTTTATAAGAGGCATGCTCCAGGCAGTAGTTATTGTCTTGTATATGAGATGTCTCTTATAAGTAGGGTACCACATATGCATTTTCTTATAAACCTGTATTTTACTGTAGGCACGCTGATGTCTCTTATACCCATTTGTCTTTTATACAGTCGAATCTCATTAATTCGAACATGCTTAATTTGGACTTCCAGTAATTCGAACTCACGATGAGGTCCCGTCAAAGCTATGTGTATTCCAATGGGAGAAAATGCCCAGTAATTCAAATGCACAAGCACTTACAACGGCTAATTCGAACATGCCACGCTCCGAAAATGCTCTCAGCACCCCGCCCGATCCCGCGACGGCACCTCCGACACCTCAACGCTGTGCGCGAAGGAAAGGAAAGAAAAGGCTGCAGTCAAATGTTTGCACTCTCTAAAATGCCGATCTGCGACGGGCCTGTGACACGCTTCTCCCTTTTCCGACCCTGCCACGTAAAGACCCTTTTCCTTCCAACACTGCGAGCAAAGAGACAGGGGGAGGGGGGGATGCTGTCACGGAGTGTGGCTCTCTCACGCGCCGGTGCCCCGCGTCTCCCTTTCCCGTCCCTGCCGCATAACCCTTCTCCTTTCAACGATGCGTGCGACAAGAGCAAAAAAAATGACGATCTGCTTCTCTCCGTGTGGAAACGCTCCTCCTTTCTCGTCACGTGCTGGCCACGCTGTGGAGATGCAGTCGTTGTGGTCGTCTTTAGAGAGTGTCGGGGCTGGACATTGCCTCACGCAACTTCTCTTGCCAGGAGAATGCTGAAGCCGAAGCAGACATGCTTTGCAAGCTGCGTGCGAAATTGATTGACTCGCTCCTAAGCAAACGTGTGCAGACGTGCATCACCGAATACTTCAATTACTGACGGATGTCCTGTGATTAGTAAATAAATGTAACTCTTCTGAAACTTCTCCCTCGTGTGTTGGCTCAAAGCACGTGCGCCACTGCATAGGGAGCCCTCCATTTACTTAGCCTTCATTAATTCGAACTTCTTTTAATTTGAACAAGTTTACAGGCCCCTTCGAGTTCGAATTATCGTGATTCGACTGTATTAGTGTCTCTTATAAAGGGGCTCGACCTTAGTCGAGTTTTTACGGGAGCTTATGCAAGCTGGTAGGGTCAATCACTGATGTGTAAAAGTTTCAGGTATTCTACCAATGATTAGATCAGCGGGCGCCTGACAGCCATGTTCACAGTTGTCATTGTGCAAAGGAGTATTTCTTGTACTTTGAGTTTATCTTTCAGAGGGCGCAAGATAGCCCAATAGTACCTCATGAAAAACAGCTTTGGTACAGGAGAGAAGACAATAGAACAGCACTTTGTGCTGTTGTCTTCTGTCGTAGACCCATGCTGTTATTTTCACTATGAATTCATGCCAACAAGCTTTTGCCCTTTTAAAGCCCAATAATGGTTTTCTCTGTACCAGATTTTGTTCTGCATGCTTCATCATCACTATCACAGGGCATCTAGTGGTGATGACACAACCGTGTGACTATGTAAAGCAGCATTTCAGAAAGGTTGGACGAATTCTTAACTCTACTGCAGTGCCGTATTCTCAGATTAAGCGTCTACGTTGCAACCAGTCTCGTCCAGTTGTGAAAGACATAGTGTAGGAAGCACTCTTTTGTTAAGAAAAATGGACTGCCTGCAAAGCACTGGGCTATTTGTTTTTCTGAAAAAGATTACGTATAAATCAATGAAGTGTGGGCAAACTGCACCTGTGGTGCAAAGCCTAACATATGATTTTGAGGCCAACCCTAAATTATTAGCAAAGTATTAATTAGCAAGGTCTTGACTATGTGGTAATAATTAACATATTATGATCATAATTAGCATGACCTTAACATCATCCCTCTATCTATTCCTGTGTAATTCTATAGTTTCTCTTTTGTTTATCTGTTCCATGCTTCGTGTTTTCTTCAAAGGGCACATTTATTGATAAAATGCCTACACTGCTTATCTGTCGTGTCAGCTGTAACTATATGCTCGCCACAGGCCTTAATATTCACCACATTAGTGTGCTATACCGAACACTGTACTGTAGCTCTTCTCATTTCTTGAATGTACATTGCCTAGTGCAAACTGTTATTTCCTTATTTGTTCTCAATTCTAATGAACAGTTGAAAAGAGGTTGGCCGGCCAAGTTATTGTATTGCACGCGCTAAGTCACGTAAGACGGCGGTACGAAAAGCTTTACGAAAATCTTTACTGTATTCATCATCAGTTTCTCATCTCAATGTTGGTGTTACAGAGCGATTCACCTTGATGTTTGCAGAGTTCCCCATTGGGCTTCAAAAAGCTTGTTTCCACCCCCACCTCCCTCTTTTCCCCCCTTTTTCTTCAATTAAAGCACCCTGAAGTAAGAGCACTGAAATGTTTTCGGCTGCAATATTTGTGTATTTTGCTTGTCGCCAAGTGTGTGGTTGCGTTTTGGAATGGGCATCTGTTCGTTGCACACCAAGCAATGCCAGGACTTTCTCTTAAACCGGTGACATTTAAATTATGGGTATAAACTTCCTTCAAAATTGGAGGTGTTTCAATATGTTAGGATAATTGAAAGAGTTTTGTGCAGTCATGAAGAAAGTTGATAGCTTAGATGTTAAAACAACTCTGTCTGAAAGGTTACAGTTCCTATAGTGGTGTTGTCTTTTGTGCAAGTTTGAAAAAGTTGACGTGGCACTTTTGCTGATAGCTCGTCCCTGTCCCGACGAATGTTTTCCTTTTCTTTGACGTACGTAGGTGTCTTGGCTGGTCACGACAACCGTGTGAGTTGCCTGGGAGTCACTGAAGACGGCATGGCAGTGGCCACCGGCTCCTGGGACAGTTTCCTCAAGATATGGAACTAGGGCGAAGACAGCAGCAGCAGCACCAAGGGATGGGAGACGACGAAAGGAAGAGAAAGAAGACTGGATCACCCCCCCAGCCCCACCCCCGCTCAGTTATTCTGCCCTGGCTCTGTTTTTACGGATGCTGCTCCTCCTCCTTTTCCACCAAACAGACACACCTCTCTATCTCTCCACACAAGGTGTATGACAACTACTGTTTTTTTTTTCTTTCTCTCCCTCTCCACCCAGCCCTTTGCTGCACACGTTCCCCCTTGGTCGACTCTCTTCTTTGGTCGGTCGGCCCACAAAAAAAGTTCGTCAACCGGTCATGCTCTCCTCCCGCGGACAACCACTGGAAGCAGATTTTTCGGGCAACGTTCGCTGCCTTTGCGCAACCACCCGGCGCGCGAGAGTTTACCACAACCACTGCATTATCCCGCCACTTAACACACACGCGCAGACTTGAGGGAATGCAGGTGGGTTAGTGAACGGAGGAAAGTGTAGTGGCTCGTTCATGTACCAGCCATTCTCATTAAGCTTTTCTTCGCAGTGGGGTGGAGGATACAGTGAATGGGGGGAAGAGTCGTGTGCTGCTTCGTATTGCACTGGACCAAGACGCTCTTTCTTTCTATGTACAACCACACACTCCGTGCATTTTTCTTCCCTCTTAAAAATTCCTCGCTTCCCCCGCTGCCCTTCTGCCCTCGTCCTCCTCCTTTTCCATCCGAACACTGGAGGAGTGACTCTTCCAGGTTAGCTCCGGCATTTTGACATGAGGAATGGACAGTTTTCACTTCACCTATTACAAGGCTTTCCCCTCTCCTCCCTGGGACTCCTTAAGAAAAAAAAGAGAGATGCCTTCTCTTCCTTCTCCCACCCCCAACTGGTGGGGAGTGGTTGCTTGGAATTCTGGCCATCTTGGATTTCTATCTCTCTCTTCTCGGTCCTTGCAAAGCCATCCTTTGTGGAGTGGCGTTTGGGAGCAGGTCGAGGCCTCCTCCCCCTTCCGTTTTGAATTGTGTGCATGCAAACGAGTGTGTATGTGTTTTGCAAGTATTGTGTGATTGAACAGCGTCAATGGAACAAATATGCTGCTGTGTGCGAGTGGGTGCGAATGTGTTCTGCACGGGGTACGGGGCTTCTGGACTCCGAGTCGACTAAGCGAATCGCAATGTCTAATCAGCCTCCCAGACACCCCTGCAGCTGTTTTCTTATACTGAGTACAGTAGTGCTTGCTGACGTGGGGAGGTTCTCTGGCATGCATCTTTTTCTTTTTAGAATGTGGATGGAAGGAGAGTGCGAGTTTTGGTTTCTATTCGTGTTTTTTTTCTGTTGGGCACGCCAGTTTTTGTCAATTCTCTAGTCACAGGTGTGTGAGCATCTGTCTCGTGCGTGCTCAAGCACAGAGAAACGCAGGGTTTCATGTGGAACCCCCGTCTGCGTAATTTTTTTTTTTAATCTCCCCTCTTCGCACAACCGAACCCCCACACCTTGACTTTGCTGCAAGTTGCAACTTTTTACACTATTCCTTGTTTTGTTAGATTGTTTCGTCCACAGTTGATTACTCAGCTTAAATTTGTTCTTATTTGGTACCTCCATTCAGAGCCTCTCTGGGGGGGGCTGCCAGAAGTTCAAATACAGCCGGCTTGCATTAAAAACGAGCTGCCAGTGTGAAAAAGTCTGGTAGGGAAGACTTGGGGGAAAAAAGATGTGTATATGAAGGCATTGTTTTTGCGTTGCCATATGCTGAGTCTTCCTCTACATTATCTTTTTTTTTAGCGTCCAAAGCGATTGTTCTAGAAGGCATTTGTTTCCTTCCACATTGTACATAGCTTTGTATAAACGTTTGTTTGGGCGCTGAGCCTCCTCTTCTGTTAGACCGGCCCTGCACCTTGAAAAAAACAAAAAGTGGCTTGGATTTGTGTTGTTATGTTGCATTTGATGGTTAGACTGAACAGGTAAATTGACGTTGTCAGCCAATCCCTGGTGAGAGACCATGGTTTTTCTCAGAAAGTGTGCACGACAGGGGCAGTTTGTACTGGCAGGTTCTTTACTTTCTTTGTCTTGTCTACTATGCAGTCTCTTGCTGCATATTAGCGATTGCTTTTTTTTCCCCCTGCCTTAAAGATTTCCGTGCGCTCATCTGTACAGAGTGCCGTGTGACTTGTGCGTGATGCGAGGCTCACATATAGGCCTGCGCTAAGCTGGAACAGCTGTGTGTACTCTCCGCTCTCTCTCGGACCTTTTTCAAGCCTGTGTGCGAGGGTGCTGTCTTCTGCCTTTTTCTAGGTCGTCACTTTTCTGCAAGCACCTGGGCATGTTGCTCGCTGCCTTTTCCCTCCCTCTGCCTTTTCGGCCTACTTTAGCCTTTTCCACCACCACCTTGATCCCTTGTCCTTAACACGTACAGCACACACACAAACACCCTTGAGCTGAGCTTTCATCAGACCCAATCGCCCCAGGCCAAGCTTTCTACCTGCCATACCCTACCTACGCCGCTATCTCCTGTGGCTTCCCCCTGAGCACCACCGCCACCTCTCTCTGAAAACTTCAGTTTTTACTTCTCTGCGCCCATCACGGTGACAAACAACTGGACAAAATTGTGTGGTGATGCCGTGAAAGTGTGCGCGCGTGTGTGTGCTGACTCGTGCGATGACCGCTGCCGTTTGCATCTGAACTGTTGTGCAGTTTCCACATCATACTTCGGCTCTGATTTTGTCTATTCTGTCTCTCTCAATGGGCCTATGTTTTTTTATTTATTATTATATTTTTAATTGCTTTCATTTTGGTTCCTTTTGCAGAGAGGACGTTAGCGTGTGCGCTGTCCTCTGCACTTGGAATGGTAGTGTCGCACTTGTAGCCAGCCCGGCATGTACTGGCCTTTGGGCAACGAGAGCGTGTGTTTTTTGCGGCCCAGCACATTGCCACAGGCACATTTAGGCATACCGCAAGAACCCGTACAGCCTGTACCAGACCAACTTTTACTTGGGCATCCTCCGTGCACAGGATGCAACGGAGTGTGTAGCAGGCTGTGCCAAGCCAAGCAAGCAGGCTTTCTGAATGCACATGCGCTTGATTCGTGCGTACGAAACTGCCTCATGACTTTCTCTCTTGTTTATGGCCTGGCCTGCTTCCTTGTTTTACTTCTTTTTTTTTTACCTTAAACCAGTCAGTGATAAGTCTTGGTTGTTGCACTGAGAGCTGGACATTGGAGGTGACATGTCTGTGCACTGCCTCTCAAGCTTCTCTTCTCGGGCACCTAGGGCATGTTCACACTCTGTCGTATTGCGGTTATTGGCGGTCACGAGAGAGTTATTGGGGAAAAATTAGTTTTGGGCAATGGACACGATTTGGCACTGAAGCATTCTCGTACACGGTTGTGTTAACGGTGGTGGGAGGAACAGTGTTTGGGCACGAGCCCCAGCTCATTCACTGCACCTGGACCACCAAACCTTTTAAAAGGCTCGGCATAGTGAAAACCACTGCCGTTTCGTTTCGTATGCTGTGTCATCCTGCCCACCTGCTGGCCTTGCTTGGCCCTGGGCGCGCCACGTCAGAGTGCTGACGATGCCACGTGGCTTCCTGCCTGCCCCGCTGTTTGCCACTAGTGCCCGGGAAAGACTGGACTGTGAGATGTGTGTACAGCGCTTGTGTCACTGGTGTTAGAGCTGGGCCTTTGTTGTATTTTTCCCTTTCCTCTTCGTGTCAACACTATTGATCATTCTCTGCCCTGTATTGCCTTTTTTTTTAAATATTCTGTGCTGCCAATTTTTCTTGTGTTGTGCTATCAAAGGAGTATTATTATACATGTCGTGAGTTGGGGGGGACACAAAAGTCATAGGGAAGAGGGTTTTAGCACCCACGCTCCACCTGAGGGAGCTACTGTTTCAAACAAAAGTGCAGCGGCAGTCTTCTCTGGACGAGGATTTTGAGAAAACGAGAACCTATACATATATTATAAATATGTATACTTGCAGACACGTCTGCGTCGTCGCTCGTATATAAATATAAATACACATTATATATATATATATTATATATATACAAATACATGCCACACACACACAGACAACTATAGGACATTGCTAGGGAGGCAGTCGGGTCTGCCCTGTCATGTCTGCCTTCCGGGCGCCAGAACTGCCATACTTTGAGAGACGACGACAGTGCTGACAAGCCGGTTGCTTTTGTCTGTTTTTTTTTTTTTTTCCCCCGGTGCGGTCGAGAAAGGAGACCGACCGATGCACCATTCTGCAAAATACATTGGCACTCTTCTCTCACTGCGGTTTGTAGGAGACGTGCGCGTGCGACGGAGGCTGTATAGGGAAGCCGAGTTTTTTCGAAGTTGGATCAGGCGAAACAGTCGAAAGGTCTGACCAGTTTAAAGAGATTAAAGCATGGATGAGACGTAGGTGCAGCTTTAGTTTTCTTCCTTTTTCTTCACTTGACAAAATAACTTGTTCGTTTCATGTGCCTCAACGCACAGGGTCCTGTTGAAGCAAACACACATGCACACAGAAATCGTATCATTTGTGCACACAAACTGTGAATTAGTGACCACTGGCAGACGAAGCTAGGTGCCGCACTTCAGTCGTTATGCTACTCTTTTTTTCGCTCTTTTTTTTTTTTCTTGACAGCGGGCAATGCTGATTTCTAATTTGTATGCTTTTGGTTGTACATATTATTCTTTTCTCCCGCAAGTTAGCCTTTGCCGCACGCATGTGCCGAGAATGTATAAAGAGCGAACAAATTGCCCCCCTCCACGACTTTGTATAGATATATGCATACAAGCGGTTATGTATCTTCGTATGTTTATGCGCGTACAATGAATTGGAAACTTGGGGAGACCAAGCAAGTGATTAAAAATAAAGACTCCGGTCAGTGCCCAAGTCTCTCTCGCTCCCCCACAAAGCAGTTTCTTTGCGTACTGTGTGCGCAGAGCTTCTCTCTCTGCCTTTTGCTGGCTTGGTAACAAAACTCCACGTTGCCATAGTAACAGAGTGTTCGTAGGCCCTGCCAGCGGTGCCACCCTAAGAGTGGTGCTGTCCTTCCCGTGGTGCAAGTGCGCAACAAATTTGTTTTAATAAAAGTTCCACGTGGGCACGCTTTTTTCTCTCACCGGAGAACTTTTGTCAGATCTGGATTGTTGCTCGCACGCGCAACTGCTCCGAACTCTGTCGCCTTTCGGAAAACAAAACAAGAGGGTCGATGAGGATTCTGGGCGAGCCCTTGATGTCCCCGAAGGTAGTCGAGTCTTCGCGACCTTCCCTATACCGAAGATTTCACCTTCCCGCCGCGCCGTCGCGATTTTGAGCACACAGCCTCACTCGCAGTAGAGGAATGAGTGACGACGATGAAAAGGCCTTGCTCTCGACAACTTTTTGTTTCCTGGCAGTTACCGTGGTTTCATTAGGCCCTCGGTATTTCGTGCGCTGCCACGTTCAGTTTTTTCTTATACCCTGCTTGTCTCCGAGTACTGTGGACAAGCACAGGAAAAAACTCTGCGCCTTTTCTGTTTTGTCTTTTCTGTTGCTCCAGGGACTCAAAAAAAAAGTTTTTTTTTTTCATCAGCTACACACAAATAGGACGAGGGTTTGGAACGGCCCTTACAAGCCGTTGTTTGACAAACCATCACATACACATGGACGCAAAAGGGAGGGGCATAAAAAAACAATTGTGGGGAATGGGCTGGAAAGACGTTGCCGGGTGTTTTATTGGGACACCTGGTCAGCCTGTGTGTCTTATTTCAGTATGTAGCTTTCAGTCTTGTTTGTGAAACCAGTTTCCTTGTGTATGTTATTTAACTTGTCCAATAAAGCTGTTTGTCTTTACGTACAAAACACCATCCTTCCATGTCGCATGTCTCACTTGCCGCAGTCCGCAAATGTGTTAGGGTTACACTAAACAATCTTGCAGCTGCGTGGTATACATTTCGGGTAACAGTTAAGTGTTTCCATGTGTCTTTATTTAGCTGCACTGTACTGCAGCAATATTACCTGCTGTCACTGCTTCTTTAACTGCACAGTTATACTTATGAGATGTTGTATGAAGACCACAAGCAGGCATTCACTATTCAGGAACACAAAGTGAAACGAACTAAGTACAGTGAAGGGCATGCTGTACCAAGAATGGATTGCAGTTCTCTTATTGAAGTAGCTTTCGTACACTAGCAAAGCTAATGAACCTGGATGAGCGCTTCAATATCGGGTTGGAGGTATCTTGTTTGAACCCAGCACACAACTTCTTGGACAAGACAGATCGTCGTCCTCGAGTTATGTTGAACACCTCTCCCAATGATCCTTAACTTACTTGTGTGAGGTGGCTTCGTTTTATGCCTTGTAGCTTGTTTATTTTGTCGCTCCATCTTACTCGCTGCTGTCGTAGCCTGCATTTCCCATTCCTTGTTATTCATTCTGTTGCTCTAACTGATCACCTGTGTTCTGTCTCGTGCATTATGTGGCCTTCCCAGGTTTATTTGGTAATGTTAGCTATAGCATCGGCTACCACTATCTAAACCGATTCCGCTGTCTCCCGCTTTCTTAGGTTACAGCTATCTTTTCCTGTCTCACTGCAAGTTGTATTTTCCCAAGTTCTCGAGTGTTGTCAGTTTCAGCTCCACATGTTAAAGGGGCCCTGCAGTACCCCGAGTTATAATGGAATAGGATCACCATTAGCGCCTGACACATCACGAACCGCACGCCGCAAAAAAAAAAAAGAAATTGGAATCTGTCAAGTACAAGCTGAGCTGAAGGAATTCGTCAGCGCGCGTCACGATCGTGAGCACATTCTTATCTGCGAACGCGCAGCCTATTTTCAGTTGGTGCGGGCACGTGGCGCCATTCGCGGCGGACGCGGTAACAATGCAGCTCACGATGCTTAAATCGGCTAACGGCCGTGGACATGGGTAATTTGGGCAAGTGCCATCATTTGCGAGTAAGCTGTGTGTAGCTGACTTGGAAAATCAACTTCGAATTCCTGGCGGCGAACTGTTCTGCAGTGTTCGGATCGCATGTTCTCCGGAGCCTAGATGGCAGCGTTTTCTGACCATGCGCAGAACGTGTTGAAGGGCTCCTTTAAAAGTGACCATTCAGTGTGCACTCTCTCGCTTTGGTGACCGCTGCGGCGGATTTACGATCAATTTCGCAATGCCTGCTCTACGTGTGTGCTCCGGCGGCCGGGGCCCATCTTTACGGCATTCGCAGGACCGGCGCTAGCGGTGGCTACGTACGGGGAGGCTCCTTGGCCCCCTCGCTGTGTCAGCCCAGGAGCGAACATAGTCAAAAGTGAATGCACAAGTTACCAGTCTTTCTGCCCCAGCTGGAGGAAATATCTTAAACTTGGGATTTCGATCAATTTTCTTTTCACGAGCAGGCTCCCTGTTGGTGCGTACTCCTATGTAGACTTAGGTTGGGAGCCAATTGTAAACCCTTTCTCAATCGCCAGACTATTGAGCATTACATCTCTCCCCTAGCAGCCAGATGGCGACTGTAAATGGGGCAGCTGTCTCACGAACTGGACCGTGGTCTGAATTCTTTCTCGAAGCAGGAAGTTAATTGCTTAAGAATCGAAATAGATTCGTCGGACGCGCCGTTACACCTCGAAGCGTAAAACGAGCAGGGTCTGCATGTCATGGTTGCCAGCGAGTATCCTAATGCAACTTTTCAAGACCGTATGGAAACACCCCGAGTACTGTGTTGTATGAACGTACGCGTTCACAGCGCTGCCCGCCTCGTGAAGTTGTGTAGCAGGGTGTTTCTGTTCGAGTGACGCTGTCGTTCAGCCCCACACACGGACGCTCGAGTCCCAGGAACCAGTCACCACCACCGCACCGTCGGGGCTGATGGTTAGGGCAGTCACCTTGTTCTCGTGGCCGGTCAGGGCACCTGCGGTAGACACGAGGTTGGCACACTTACGCACTCTTGAAACGTTTGCTCAAACTGCTGTGGCTTAGCCTCACATGAGGATTATGCAGGCCTGTAGCCAAAAAGGAAGCCCTGCCCCCCCCCCTCCTTTCCCCACACTTCGGATCGAGGGGGTGTTTTACCGAGAACAAATAGAAAATGGTGTTCTTCACTAGTGCCTCACCCCAATTCCTGGCTGACGGCCTGGGATTATGCAATGAGGACATTTTAACTTAAGTCAGCCGTAAAAACTTGTGTGTACAAAAAAAAAAAAAAGACTGGGGGACCCTTACAAGGCTCGCCTTGATATCCGCGTACTTCAACCACATAGTGCATACTTTTTATTGTGCGATGCCAGTCCAGGGAGCTTAAGTTGTGGATCACTACAATATAACCATTATGATAGAAAGCGGCTAGTGTCAGTGAAGCTTTCGCATAAGACTGCATTAGGTGTAATGGGTAGCATGCATGTCTGATTGTTGCACTTGCTTTTATGATGTTTGCACTCACTGTGATTATTGCAAGCGAAACGTATGCGCTTATATGCTGTTGCACCACTGTTACATCTGTTATTCTGACGAAGGCCGGTCCCACGGCCGAAACGTAAAGAAACCTTTCTGTTTTTCGACGTGTGTCTTCTTTTTGTTCATACTATTTACCGGCGTCCAAGAATTTATTCCCTGCAATTATGCCGGCAATGGACACCAGAACAACCACGTTGAAAAGGATCACATGGAAGTACCCGAACACCACTGTTTCCACGGTAGTTCTGAGCGACTCCTAAACCAAGTACGACGTCTTCCAGCATTTTGACCCAAATGTGGCGGGCACGCCCGCGTTTTTTTCGCGGTCCAGCGACCTTATCAAGGATATGGCCATTCTACTGGACTTCGTTCCTTCCACCGCGACAACTCTTGTCATTCATGCTGGTACCAACGACCTGGCGTTCCGCACCGCTCGCACCGCCTTCCAGAGCCTTCGCAAGCTGTTAGAAGCCACCCCAAAAGTACATCCCGAAATCAGGAGGATATATGTGAGTTTTGTGTTGCCTAGATCTACTAACCGACGTCGTTTCTGCAACAATCCGTCTTTCGTTGAAAGGTTCGACCTAGAGGCTGACCAGTTCAACAGGCTCCTACAAGACTACTGCCGTCATTCTTGGCTCGTTTATTTCCTCGACCACGGCTTCTACGAGCTGCCCCCCACACGCGCCTTGGCTGCTGATGGCTTACACCCCAGTTTCGAGGGAACGGCAATTCTAGCTAGTCGCCTGCGTCAACTTTTCGTGACGAGGTTCAGCGACTCTGCCTCGTCTTGGCGTACTTGTGCACCGACTGATTTCCGCGCTCC
Organism: Rhipicephalus annulatus; assembly: GCA_013436015.1. NCBI lineage: Eukaryota > Metazoa > Arthropoda > Arachnida > Ixodida > Ixodidae > Rhipicephalus > Rhipicephalus annulatus. The sequence goes on along the minus strand of WOVY01003470.1, from coordinate 45,221 downwards.
AGCTAAGGAAAACTCTGTGACAACAAACGATGCCGCTGACGGCCACCTCCCCTCGACACTTTACCTGACCAGATGGCCCCCATTGAAGTGTCCTTCTGTAAACCGTCGATTGGGTTCCGGGAGCCCTTCCAGCTCTATTCAGGCAAACAAATACTCATCGAGCTTACCTACAACTAGTGGTCGCCCGACACGCGGTGCCTCCGCGCATGAGCGGACTAGTGAAGGCAGTAAGGATGAATCTGCACCCAGCGGACCAGTCCTTGAATCCTGTCGAACTAATTGCCTCTCGGAGAACGGCTCGTCGGCTTGCCAACTACCGAGCGTCCATCGTTCACCTTCACAATCTACTACGAAGTCAACCTCGGACGACCACGTTCAGTCGATTCTAGTGTTGTCGAAATCACCCGTGACGTGCAACAATCACTTGCCTCGAGCATCGGACAACCAGCTACCCTCTAGCCAGCCCAACGACACGATTCCTGTTGTAGTACAGTCGACGACTGACAATTCCCTTTCGAAACCGCCATGTCTACAACAGCCGATGCCTACTACGTCCAAAACTGTCAGTGTTTCGACTTCTGGTGCCCCTTACTGCTCAAGCCTCCCGCTACTTACTGTGAAGTCATCGCACCGATGGCCCTCTAAAAGGCAAGGCCCCGTGACTAGCATCTACACGTCCTGGTAAAAATTCTTCCGACTACTAGATCTGTGTCTAGAACATTCTTGAAAATTCGCAAAGTGATAGAAAAGCGGATTCGGTGCGAATTGCATATCTCTACGTTAAAAACTTATTTAGAAGCTAGCATTGTACTTAGAGGCCTCCGCATTGTCATAAAACCCGCCACAGCTAGCATGTCTGGTTCTGAGGTTGTCGCGTGGAACGAGGTGCTCTCGAAAGCTTCTTTTTATTTGGTGCGCATTGTCATTCGCCATTACGAAACATCGCTCAAAGCCATTCGTAACCAAGAAAGCCAATGACTTTCCCATCATAAACTCGCCATCCATGAATGCGCGCTGCTGGCAGCATACCAGCGAAAAAAATCAGATAAAATATATGCAGCTAAAAGACAAAAGCTTGCCAGTGACAAAGTTATTACGCCTCATACTCTCCCGATAAGGCCTACCGCTGAAATTTCTTCGCGATCTATTAACTCCAGACCTCTAGGTGACCCCCTATCATCAGATAATGTAGTCAACCTGTCTTCGTATGAACTTTCCGCTGATGAAATTTCGCTATTGTCACGAGGACTCAATTTTTGCCCAGGGACAGGAGGTTTTAGTGAATTCAAGCTGATAAAGGATTTGGACACTTTTGCTAGAAATTTAAGACTGAGAGAATACTTCCTTGACAAAAGCCCTGCTAATGCCCCTACCTCTATTTTGCCATCTTACAAACATTGGACCCCACCTACCCAACGAGATAAGTGCCTAGACCTCTATATTGTTGCCGTTCAACGCGATGTGTTACATATTTACCGCAAACAGGTTCCGTTTAAGAGAAACCTTTCGATGGACGAAACTGCAGCAATGCAGCAACTGAAAGGTCGTGGTGATATCATAATTAAACAAGCTGATAAAGGGGGAGCTGTGGTACTACTAAACAAACACGATTATGACAGCGAAGCTTCCAGACAGCTTTCCAACAGCACTTTTTACAGGCGACTAGACGAAGACCCCACTGAGCAGCTCAAATCTATCCTTATACGCACGCTAACTAACCTCATTGAAAAGCAAAAAATTCCCGATTCGGCTCTGCATACCCTCGTTCCACAAAGTCCAGTCGCGGGTCGCTTTTACCTCCTGCCAAAAATACATAAGTCAGGAAACCCTGGTCGACCCATCGTTTCCGGCATTGGTACAGTTACGGAACTGGTCTCGCAATTTGTAGATACAGTAATTAACCGAATTCCGTCTTCTTTTCCATCGTACATCAAAGACACAAACCACTTCTTGTCTGACATCTCTTCTTGACCTCTCTGTCCCCCCCGATTCACTCCTGGTTACCCTTGACGTAGCGTCCCTCTGTTCGTGCATGAGGATGCACGAACATTCCTCATGCAGATGGAATACGAGCAGTACTTCACTCATACGAGTCTGTCTGTGACAAAATAATTGACACCTCGACTATAATGACCCTTTTAAAATTCGTCTCGGAATCGAACAACTTTGAATTTGACAGCACTCATTACCTTCAAGTTATTGGCACCTCGATGGGCACACCCATAGGCCCTAATTATGCCAATATCTTCATGGGCATACTCGAAAACGAATTTCTGACAAGCCGTTCACTTAAACCATTGTACTACAAGAGGTACATTGATGATATATTCATAATTTGGCAGCATGGTGAACCTCATCTCTTATCGTTCATTCACGATTTCAGCAACGCTCATCCGTCCATTTCATTCTCTCACACCTACTCAGGACAAGCTATCAACTTTCTTGACGTAACAGTGACAATGTGTGACGGCAAGCTTGCCACTAAAGTTTACAGAACGCCAACTGATACTCAACAGTACCTTCATTTTACCAGGCACTGCGCCGTGCCTGTCGGACAAGAAGTGGTTTGTGTCTTTGATGTACGATGGAAAAGAAGACGGAATTCGGGTTGACTGGGTTGCAGAAATTAGGTGCCTTTTCTCATCTTCTAACCACTACCACCACCTAATAGCAACCATGTCAAGCACTCTAAAACCAGCATACCTTATAGCCAGGCCCTTCGTTTTAAAAGAATATGCTCCAAAGAAATTGATTTTAATTACAATCGTGCGCAGCTACGGAGTGATTTATCAAAACAGAAATACCCTTCCAAGATTATAGATGACGCCATAAAATGGACAAGTAACAAGGACCGCAAAACGCTTTTAAACACCAAAAATAAACCGCCGGTCTTCTCCTGCACTAACCTTGTTCTAACATCTTCCGCGCCTGCGCAACACGTAAATGCCGTTTTAAGAAAGCACCATAACATATTTCTACAAAGCGAACGACTTAAATCAATTTTCCCAGAACCACCGCGTGTGACGTACAGAAGAGCGCAAAATCTGCGTGACCTACTCACGTCGTCAAAAAGCGTACGCAGTAAACCTACTGGCTGCCGTCCTTGCAACAAACCTCGTTGCAAAGTCTGCCAGCATATGACCACTTCACTTATCGCAAACAGCACCGCATCTAACTTCAGCGTGAAAATAAATGGTGACTATAACTGCGACACGCGTAATGTAATTTACCTCCTGGAATGCTCGATCTGTGGAATGCCGTACGTAGGCGAAACCGAAACACCCTTCCGATATCGGTTTTTTCAATCACAAGGCTCATATCTCTTCACTTCCTCACCTTCCAATATCAAAGAATGCTAACGCAATGGGCAACTCATTTGACAACATTATAGCCACGATTCTGGAGTCTGGCTTCCGAACACATCATGACAGGGAAGTGCGCGAATCAATTCTCATCTTTAAGTTCAATACAATCAAAGGCGGTTTAAATGAGAGTACGGAGAAACTTAGCGTCTCGCATCAGTGACCGCTGTAGATGTTATTGCTTGTACCAGCCAGCTGTAATCCTTGTGCACGTGTCGTGACTTGTTAATTGGTCGCTTATAAGTAGGATGTGATATGGGGGCCCCCATATAGATTTCATGTCTGATTGTTGCACTTGCTTTTATGATGTTTGCACTCACGTGATCATTGCAAGCGAAACGTATGCGCTTATATGCTGTTGCACCACTGTTACATCTGTTATTCTCACGAAGGCCGGTCCCACGGCCGAAACTTAAAGAAACCTTTCTGTTTTTCGACGTGTGTCTTCTTTTTATTTTTTATTCATACTATTTACCGGCGTCCAAGAATTTATTCCCTATATATATATATATATATATATATATATATATATATATATATATATATATATATATATATATATATATATATATATATATATATATATATATATGGGAGGCACGAAAGGCATTTTTCAGAGCGAGTTTCTGTCTTTAGAGCTCGGACGTACGTGTCGTATCTGCTGTGACTGTGGTTTCGAACCTCTGCGCTGAGAATCAACCTCGAAACAAGCTTGCATTCAATGGCATAGCCAAAGAGGATCTGGAGGAGGAGGGGGGGACTAACTTTTTCGTAATTTTCGATTTTGCTTGCATATATATATACGCGCACATACAAATGCATGCAGGAATATGCACAAGGTATGGTTGAACCCCCACCCCGAAATAAAGTCCTGGCTACACCCCTGCTAACAACCTAGAGGCCACCATAAACAATCCAGCATCTTCTAGCTATAGCCTATGGCAACAACAGCCTATAGAAGCGACCAGGTTAGACTAGGATCGTCGAGCTATAGCGCCCTAGGCACTATTGTCGAGCTTCGCGGTTGCAAGCTTGAAAGCGTCGCCATTTATCTTCGCCATTTTTACTAACTGTGGTTGGAAAACACAGATTGCTTGTGCAAAAGTAAACTGGGGTTCTGCTTTGTCATCTGCGCAGGCTGGGTCTGCAACCGCAAGACGCGGTGTTCTGAACAGCGCTTATTGTCTTCCTCGTAAAACGAAAGGGAATATTCGGTGAGTTTGTTCGTCGTACAGTAATCTCGTGTTGTTGTTTTCTTTATCTACTGTGCACAAAACTGCGCTGGCACATTTTTTATTATTATTTAAATTGCGTAGTGGTTAAAAGTCCGGCCTGTGCACGCATTGTTTCATGTCGCATGGCCACGCAGTGGTTAACACAGGCTTGAGACACGGCTAGCAGTGCTTGAAACCTGCGCAAAAATAAATCACATCTGAAATAACTTACTTGAGAGATAACAAATTAGTAATCTGGGTAATTGACCTAAAATCGCGAAAAACACTTGGTACATCGCGCTACTCCCGCATCGTTCGAGAGACTGCATGCTCTACCACCTCGGCTAAAAACCTCGATTGTCCGTGCTATACGCACTATACCTCGGGTTTCTTGGTAGTAGAGCTGCAACAAGCTGAAAATTTAGAACTGCACCAGGGCGTATACATAAGAACTGCACTATCGGCATCAAATGAAACGCGAAGAGCGGAGCGCGTGGCACAAGCCTTAATAATGGCATATAGTGCGCGCCGTCCCCCAGTCATTGACACAGACAGGCCCGCACATCTGGTGTGGCAGCACTGAACGATCCCTCTATAGTGCAATGTTTCTGCCTGTGTTCCAGGCATGGTTTTTGAAAGGAACAATATTTAAAAAAAATACAGAGGTTAAACTACTGCAGCCGAAGGCGAGTATTGTAGCACGGTTTCTCATCATGGAGTAGATAATCTTGGAATGCCTGGCAAATTCTTTTAATAGTAGACAAAGGTCAGTTCATAATGCTGGCAATCTCACGCTGTTTCACTTCGTGCCGATAAAGCGAAACAATTTGCACGCTCTCTTCCGAAGAAACACTCGGCATTTCTAGCTAAAATGAAGCCTTTTCGGGTCGTTCTCTGAAAGAAGGGTGCATGTAGGTGAAGCAAAGCTGGCGAACGAGATACGACAATCGTTTGAAAATCAACCGCAAACCGATTATATTTCTTTTTTGTTTTATCGTACCGAGACACCGGTTGCACTGCGACGCTGTAGTATAAGCAAGGAATTGCGAGTGATATGATCAAAAGCGCTTGGCATGCCCACGATTAGCACCATTTTGGCCATACGAAAACTAGAGCAGAAACGGAGATAACGCACTGTAGGGGGATCGCGCAGTGCTGCCGAACCGGATGTGCACGCCTGTCAATGGTGATGACTGGACGGCCAACACTATACTGTTTCTAATGCCTGAAACACGCTCTCCGCTGTTCGGGTTTCATTTGACGTTGATAGTACATCAGCGCGTGATTTTAGGGGCGAAGCTCCTTATGGCGTGGCTTGTGCGTCCCTCGTAGTACGTAACCACCAGTGGCACATACCCGAAATAGCGGTCCTTACAATGCCTGCTGGATGGGGGCACTTGTATATGATGAATGCATGATGAATACATGATGAAATTATGTGAGATGGCTGTGCTTGGAGTTTTCTCTAGACATATGGACGGACGAACGGACTGACACATGCACGGACGGACAGACAGAGGGGCGCACGGACGGACGGACAGGCAGAGGGATGGCCGCAAAAAGAGATGGACGGACAGACAGACGAATGAACAAACGGACGGATGCACCAAGGATCACACAGATAGGCGGACGCAAGAACGAATGGACAGACAGACTGACGAACGCTGCGCCCCACCAATCATCATTCACTCCGTGGACATGCTGTGATTTTTTTTTCCTTTTTCAAGAATGTTCGAGAATAATACTTTTTCCGCACGCTGTACACGACTGCAGACGTTACCGGCCGCGCGAAAATAACGCAAATAAGGGTTGGTTACGCAACCGTTTTCCTGGATTCGAACCCGCAACGCAACGACGCCTTAGTACCAACATGGGTGCCATTGTGCAGCACTGCAAGGTGATTGTGGCATATACATTCGCACTTATGGATGGTATACTACTGCCGGTGGGACCGCGGGCTTGTTTCACTCGTCATAGATGAGCAGTAGAGCTGCGGCAAGACACTGGATTAGCAGGTAAAGACTCGCGAGATTATTGTGTCATATATATTTCCCAAAGACGCCCTTCTTTGAGTGTTTTATGCGGAAAAGGGTGTAAAATTACTGAAAACATCCATTGCATGGGTGTTTTAGTCCGTGTAAATGACCTTTTTAGGCTGTTTCTAATAGACACACTGCCACTAAGGTGGTAGATTGGTTTAGTGTATCCAAAGGTACAAAATCTGGGTTGGCTCCCACATACGGCAAGTTGATTATTCGACCAACTGCATTATTATTTCTACACCTCATTTGGTAGAACAATCGATCGCGTTCTCAAGAGGCTTTCTCTATACCCACGCTGATCAGAGCGGAACTTCGTGACTTCGGTCCTACTCGATCTTGCGTTGTGCCGTGTTCGTCATTGCTTGCATGTTGTATTGCATGTGGGGTGGTGACGCGCAGTGCCGGGCTCGTGAACTTCACTGAGAACGCGCCTCGTGCTACCAAAAAAAGTAAAAACCATAAAAAAACCTACCATGACCTGCGTGGAACGCGCAATACTGTCACGGGGAAAGCTGGAAGAGTGGCCTTTCTAGAGCCATTTTTTTTTCCGAAACTGTCCGAGTAGCTGCTACAACCACGCTTGCAGAGTACCCACTACGCCATCAATAATTGTTTTTTTTTTGTAGTATAGGGAGACATCCACTATGCCATACATTCGTCATTATCCGGAGAAACGTGGTACCCGCTACGCACTTGCGAGGAATTTTGTGCACTCTTTCGATGCTGTGGCTGACCATGAAGAAGAATTATGCTTAACGCTGTTGTAATGGGTTGCATCACTCGTTACGCAATTCACATTGTTTGACGCCTGGTTGTTCACTTGATTTTCTAAAGCTTTATTAGTCAAGTTAACCCGACTCCTTTCCCGATATCAAGCCTGCCTATAAGGCCAGATTGCAATCGAGGTTCAAGCCTTGGCCTGGCTCTGTGGTAGAATACTGGGCTGGCACGCATGGTACCCAGGCTCAAGTTCCAGTCCGTCCTCGGTGTTTTTATTTATTAATTCTTTTTTTCTTATTTCGCGTGATAGTGGTTACGGACAGGGGTGGTGGTGGACAACTACGGCGCAACGACCTTTAATTGTTGTGGTGTTCATAACAGCTTTCGCTGTAAAACTGAACGGACAATTTTTGTCTTCGCACTCCATCGTTACGCGCGACCTTTTCCCACTTCTGAAATACAATGGAGGTTATAACAAGAGACCAAGAACAGCAGGACTAAAGTTACTCAGCGAATAAGTCGTGTCAAAGCCAAATTTTTATTAACTTGTAGCCACCGGTCACAGTGTTATAGTTGTTGTGACTGTGCACTGCTAAGTAAGCAGTGGTGGCTTCGTCTCCGGCTTTGGCATTACACGTGCCCGTGTACTGCAACACCCTGGCTACGCCACTGCTCCGAGGAGTACGGGACCTCTGTATGGGACTCTGTATGAAGAGAGGGCGCTTGATGAAGTGGCAACTTAGCGCTGGCTGCGCTTGTGAACCCTCCTATAGCCGCGCATGACTGACAGATTCGGCTGAGCTGTTCATAGTGGTGTCTGCTATCCGCTGTATGCGTTTTTTTTTTCTTTCACCATGCGCGAGGGATTGTTCAGGACCCCTTTAACTTAACCCTCGCTACGCCCGTATGGGATTAGCGTTTAACGCCATAGCGAGTTCAAGGAGCTCACCGACTCTACGCGTGGACAGGGTGTCCCAGACGTGGACGTCATGGTCGTCGGCGCCGGCGAAGAGCAGCCTTCCGGATAGGGACAAGCCGCAGCATGTGAAGGCGGACGACTCGCGCGGGTTCTGGTAGCGGCTCAACTGCTGGTCGCTGCGCACGTCGAACAGCCTGCACGACTTGTCTTCCGAGGCCGTCGCGAACACGTTACCTCCGGTGTGGAACTGCGCGTAAGAAGGTTGAGCACTAAATAGATGGCAGGTAAGCCCTGCTGCGCACGTTACCGCGGGCATTTCGTCTTCGCGGAATTCCTAACAAAGTCGTCGTAAATGTTGCTGCGTACTTGTCAGGGACTCCCCCCACCCATCTTCACCGAAAGTGTTTCTGTGAAAATAATGCGAACAGCACAGTGAGCCGTTGAAGTGGTACCTGCAAAAACAGTTGCTATTTGACTAGTTTAGCGTCCACCGCATGTGTCTAGCAACTAGCGAACCTGCAGGTATGCTGCTGGAACGCGCGGTTAATATAAACATTGTCTCACGTTACACTCGCTGTCGAGAAAGAACACCAGACGTTGCAGAGGGTGAGACGCATTCCCGCAAGCCCACACAACGCAGCCATGTGTAAATAGTACAATAAAGAGTTAAACAGTCTAACGTATAGACAGACAATCATTACTGAACTAGCGCGGCACTGTGTCTAAGAACTAGTATATTGCAGTTGTAGGATAATACATGAGATCCATCCGTTTCGCACCTTGTTTGAATATGAAAGCCTACAGAAGCTCGTGCGTCCGTCGAGTCCCGCACCCGCATGTGACTGGCCGTATGTCTATTTGCTGTGATATTGCCGTAAACGAAGCTGATTGGGCGTCTCCTGTAATTGCTATCATCCCCAGTCAAGCTGCACGCCTGTTGTGCAGAGGGGTGCCTTAGCAGAGGGAACTACACTTTAAAAGTGCGGAGTGCTGGGCGAGTTGGTATCTAACTAATCTCGGAACGCATCTTCGCCGTGTTTCGTGCTCATTTCTCCGTGTAATCGTTTTTTTTCTGCGCACTACCGTTATATGCTAAAAATCCACTCGAGAACAACAGCTTGCGCAAGCCATTGACTTGCTGGGAGGTGCAATTGCCTGCAAATTTCGCAAGGTACGTATAGATCCGCCGGCTACCTATACAACATCCTAATCTTAATCCTGACTTGCTAAATAATAATTTCGACCACAAGATGTCGGAGGACGCGCATACTTACGCAGACCGAGCTGACGTCACCTTCGTGTTCCCGGAACGTCTGGCGGCATTCCTTCTGGCGGATGTCCCAGAGCTGCATCGAACAAGGCGAGAGCGTCGCTGCAAGAACACCCGTGTTAGCCCGGACAAGTACACGCGAACGCATTCAGTTAACGTGACTGTTCGTTTCCGCGGAGGTCGAGGTGAAGAGTAAGGTAATCCGAGAGCTTCGCCCACGATGATTGGCCGCGAGGGCCCAGGACGCTACCCGAGCTTGAGGCTCCCGAGTCTAAGGGCACCTCTCCTGACTTCTCTTTTCATATAAAGGCGCTTATTCTCTCTCTTGTCTCGGCGCAGAATCATGATGAATTAACCAAGCTTAGTGGTGTATCTATTCACTTTTTTATGAGATAACTACTCTAGGAGAAAACGATTAACCAATTGATTGATTTGTGGTGTTTAACGTCCCAAAACCACCATATGATTATGAGAGACGCCGTAGTGGAGGGCTCCGGAAATTTCGACCACGTGGGGTTCTTTAACGTGCACCCAAATCTGAGCACACGGGCCTACAACATTTCCGCCTCCATCGGAAATGCAGCCGCCGCAGCCGGGAATCGAACCCGCGAACGGTTAACCAATCCTGGTGTTACAAAGCATTGTTTCGGCATATGTGGCACGTAAAGATAACTCCCGCATGGACACCACTTTAGCGCGCAAAATGGACGACCACCGAGAAGAACGACACGGATACGCGTCATTCTCTTTAGTTCTTGTTTGTTTTGTGCGCCAAAAAAGGCGATATGAGCTATCAACATGCTCAAACATATGGGTTTTCTTACATGGAGTTTATTGCATGTATGCGGCCGATAAGTTTTGGAAATGCTTACCGTTGTGCTGTTTATATATTGATGTTCTAAAGCCCTGTCGCAGACACAGTCGTAAGGGGCGTATGGCGTAGCATATGCCTGGCTTCAGTGATAACAATTGACACATTTTAACGCATTCAATCCAGCCAAATGATCACCGTGCTTAGGTGGTTAAAGAGGTTTAGTAGACAACGACGCGATTCGAGCAGCAACATTGAACAAGAGGATGGCGAAGACTCAGAGAAGGACAATTATAGATGCACAACAGGGCACATGTTGATTTCTCAGTGCATGTCTTGTTTACATCTCTTCCTGTCCTCTAATTCAGTGGGTCTGCTAGAAATGCAATGATTGCCACTTATCAGTTTGCGCTAAGTAAAATGACGATTAATTTCGAAGTGGAGATGTGCGTTACCCGTGCTGTGTTGTCCACAGATCCGGTAACGAAGGTCTTTTTGTCGGGACTCAAGGACAGAGTTATGACGTCACCCTCGTGAGCCTCGAACGTCACGACTTTCTGCCCCCTTTCCAAGTCCCACAGGACACTGCGTGAGCAAAATAATGCTGAAACAAGGTATTATCAAATGTAGTGCACCAAGTTTGAGAGAAAAAAAAATGAAACAAAAGACAGCGTTTTGACTCAAAGCAATTAAAGCTTACAAGCGGCGCGTATGATGGCTGAATAATTTCTGTGTTGTTAGAACTGTTGCCATAGCATAAAATTCGAGGCGCAAAGCAGAAGGGTGCCTTGACTGCTAAAGTACGCTGAAAATTGCAAATGTACACCATAAAAAGTCCCGCAGGTCTCACGTACCACGGGAATCGATGTTATGCGAAACGTGCGGAGGGGAGGTGAATGTGGTGTGATTTTTTTTAATTCAGTGAAACGTTACAAAATGACGCTAAAGATATGCGCAAATTCTGTACGCACAGACACACGTTGAATGGTAGCCTATGTTTTTTTACAAGCATTTCACTGCACTTGCGTAACAATGCCATAAAAATATAGGTATTAACACGAGAAGCAGTAAGTTGATATGCAGCGCTTGCGCTTGCGAGGATGTTTGCCCGGACTAGTGCTACGTAGATTTCAGTGAATGGTGTGTAACTACAACTGACGCTAACCCAACGTGACGCTTGTATCATAGGAGTACATATGTGATGTTTAAAAAACTAGATCGCCAGCACTGCAACCTCAATCGACGTTTCACCAAAATTAAGCCTGCGTAGGGTCTTTTTTCAAAGCGGTTTCGAGACCTGACGTGTCTATGTGGTAGAATACTGGATTGCCACGCAGAATGCATGAGTTCAATTACTTCTGGGATTGTAACACTTATTCTTTGCGTTCGTCAGGCCAACGTTGCCGATGACAGCTTATTCCTAACACTCTCGCATTAAAATTAATGATGTCTTCCCTCGTCGTTCACGGGTACATATGAACTGTCAATCACCACTGGCACGTACCCGCACAGTGCAGCCCGAAAAGCACATTGTAGTTTTTACGCCATCAACTGTCAAGAGACAGTGGTACTGCGACAGCGTAACTGTGGGCACATTTACGTGACTGATTGTCGAAAGTGCATACGTGTGATTAACACTTTGACGATCCTATCGTTTCAGCTCCAAAAGTTTTAGCAGTGATTAAGCCTTGTGGGTAATTATTTGAAACTTTTATATGTACTTATCGATACCGACGAAATTTTCGCTGAAAATAGGTTCGGTTGTAGTAACGTGGACGTGAATGGAAACGAAAATGAGCACTCCTAAATACCGGCAGTAGGTCACACTTATTACTTTCAGGTGCGTTTATTTGCATTGCCCGTTTACCCAGCTAGCTGTGCACTACGTCGTGGCTCAGAACAAAAGCTGGCTGGGCACATGCTGGAAGTTTGCTTCATGCGCATTCATAGGTGCATCACGCAGGAGCGGCGCCAGACGAGAGGGTGCTTCACCTCTAAAATTTTCGCCTGTCCTTACTTTGCAACCCCCGCCCCCTCCCAGCCTCATCCTGTAGGAACATACCTGTCGTGAGTGTTTCACTGGTGAAAAAATTCTGGCGGTGCCCCTGGGCATCACGAAAGCCATGTATGCTTCGCCGTTCTCTCCGTCGGATTCCCTGAAGCGCCAGAAACCCGACTTCATAGACACCGATGTCCCCACGGAGAATATTTCTCGGTACAGCAAGTCTCCTCGCAACCATCCTGTGTGTGGGGGGGTGGTGGAATTCTGGCGTGGCCCCCGATTGCGGGAACTCAAGCTTTGCAATGGTGAAACCGATCGAATGCTTGTGAAGAACAGCACTGAAGTAGGCTTCACCTTACAAAGGTTGTTAGTGCTGTGAAGCCAGCTTTAAAAGTGCACACAGTCTACGCGCGGACACACGCTTGCCTGACTTCGTGCAAACTCTGGCACGGAAATCTTGACCCCCGGCACTTACACGTTCGTGTCTCCCGAGCCGGTGATGACCTGCGAGTCTCCGAGAAAACGCACGCTGGACAGGTATCCATCCATGCCGGCAAGCTCTCGTTGCACCTTGGCATTGGTGCCGCGCAGGTCATAGACGGTGCACATGTTGTCCATGCCCCCGACGGCCACGTAATTGCCTAGCTCGTCGTACGCGCACGCCATCACCCAGCTGGAGCGGAGTGGAATGACACGCATCTGCACAGTCGGAAACACAGCAGCCGTGTTTCGAATTAGCTTGAACGTGATTTAAATGAGGTAATGGTGCACTTGAAGTTGTAAAAGACTATGTCCGCTTATGACAGGTAATAACCGCGGAGCCGAACCACGAGATTGAAGTAACTAGAAGAATGAGAATGGGGTGGAGCACATTTGGCAAGCACACTCAAATCATGACAGGCAGATTGCCACTATCCCTCAAGAGGAAGGTATATAACAGCTGCATCTTGCCGGTACTTAGCTACGGAGCAGAGACCTGGAGACTTACAAAGAGGGTTCAGCTTAAATTGACGATGACGCAGCGAGGAATGGGAAGGAAAATGGTAGGTGTAACCTTAAGATACAAGAACAGTGCAGAGTGGATCAGGGAGCAAACCGGGGTTAAGGATATCATAGTTGAAATCAAGAAGAGGAAATAGAAATGGGCCGGGCATGTAGCGCGTAGACAGGATGACCGCTGGTCATTAAGGGTAAGAACTAACTGGATTCCCAGAGAAGGCAAGCGGGTAAGGAGGAGACAGGAAGTTGGGTGGGCAGATGAAATTAAGAAGTTTGCTTGTATAAAGTGGCAGCAGCAAACACAGAACCGAGTTGACTGGCGGGACATGGGAGAGGCCTTTGTCCTGCAGTGGACGTAGTCAGGCTGATGATGATGATGATTTGAAAAAAGGTCACAGATATGTTAAAAAAATCACAGAATATCCAAAAAGGAAATGATGATGAGTGGACGAGGGTTCATTCAGGTAACTGTGAATCCACCGTACAGTGCTCACTCGAACATGCAAATGAGCGGAAACACGTGTGTACAGCATATGCAATGTTGTTTTACTGGTAGTCATAAGGGTCAACTCCGCGAGGGCCCTTTGTGGGCAAGAGCGCTTTCACGACCATTTTTCTCCATGGCAGAAAGAGAATATGTGGTCTGGAACGCGCTTGTTCTTCATCTCGTCATCAGCCTCATCGTCATCGAGGAACGACGGCGGACATCGCTCGACACTAAGAAGTTCCGTCCTAAAAAAAGAAATAAAAAAGAAATGCAGGTTCTTCATGCATTCACCTAAGACGACAAGAAGGCGAGCGCCATCTTTTATTTCTTCTCTGTCGACGTAGTGATCCTACTTCGGCACCCATCAAAAGCTTTCCGCACCTAACAGAGCTTCGCGCTGCCTGCAGGAATACAGGCATCTTACCCGGTTTTACATTTCTTCCGTGATTAACCCACCTTTGACCAAGCGATGATGTGATGACGTCACAAATTTGGTGATCTGTTCCGTCATGTGGGGACATCCTCACGTGATGGTTGATTTTTTTTCATCGCTTGCTTTGACGTCTCCGACGCAGAACGCCGGTCAATTTTCGCGTTTTATAAGGCACCTATACTTTAAAAGGCGTGCGCAATGTCTCGCATGAGGAAGGGCCAGGGGCGCAGGCATAATTTCTTAGGGGCGAAGCACTTTAAGGTCGAGGCTTGTCCGTTGGTGGCGTTGGCGTGCGCCTTAGCCTTGATGACGATGACGCTGATGACGATGACGATCACGGGCAACGACTGGCTTGTGCAATCGATGACGTCTCAATATGCTCTACGATGCATTTTGTGGGACTGGATACAACCGATAACCAACAGGGGAACGTGCACAGACCTCACCTTCGCCAACTTCAGGCTAGATACACTACCACAAAGCATTTTTTCCTTCACAACTACAGGGTAGCAAACCGAAGCCGGTGTCGTGTCGTGAGGAGGGAAGGAGGGCATGGTCTTGGAGTGCCACCCCCTACGCAGCTCTGGACACACACACACACACACACACACACACACACACACACACACACACACACACACACACACACACACACACACACACACACACACACACACACACACACACACACACACACACACACACAAATGACGGAGAGCTCATTTCTGAAACTCCATGGTTTATTTCCGCTGAAACGTTCATTTCAATTAACACTCTTGGCTCTGAAAGACCAGCTGCAGGTACATGAAGTCTTCAACACTCTCGTCGTCATGTCGAGTGCAGTAGTGATCGTCAATGCGCAGATTTCAGGATAAAAAGGGTTACAAGGTTCAATTTTGTGCGCGCTCTTGACTAAATGACCCTTCTTGCATACTTCTTTTCGCGTCCAGCCGTTTCACGCGTGTAAGGTAGAAGGATACGCATATGGGATGGTTGATTCATGATTACACACAGAAAACAGCTTTAGGGCGGGAGGAAATGAAACAAAGTAGGAAGCCGCACTGGCTTAAGACCATGTGGTTATTATTTCAGGCAACGCATATATTTTGAACCAAATTTGTAATACAACAGAACAACGATTAAGGATGAAACCAGCATGAGCAGAATTCCTACAGAATGACTGCGGTATTGGTTCTGAATGAGACTGAACAAAGCTTCACTTACCTTGTTTCCCGAAAATACATCCCAAATGATGAGTTTGCCGTCTAGCGATCCCGACACCGCCTTCCTGAAAAATTAAACGAATCAGAAAAAAAGGAAGAACAAGAAGGCGGCAGAGGATGACGTGAGTGTACGACGAACGTGGCGGATAAGTTGACACGATTCCTTGGCATGATGGTTGACGAGAATAAAATTGACGTCATGATAGATATAATTGAGCAGCGTACTTGGGGCACTAGTTTGCAGTGCACCCGACGCACAGGCTGTTCTGCTTTTGTTTTGTTTTTCCAGAATAACAAATATGGGAGTTTCAGACGACAGACCCTAGCAAACACAATACTATTTCGTTTTCAGAATCAAGTAAACAAACGTGACTTTACCCGGTTCCATTCTCACTGTAGTGCCCTCAATAACTGTCGGCTATGCCTTCGCTAGGTGTATAGGAGTGCTGCGTCTATGTTATTCGATATGCGCTATAGCTATAGGAGTGGTGGTAATGATTATATAGGACCCTGTTGCCTTCGGATTCCTATGACTAATTGCTACTATAGCTCGTTGCGGGCACTCTTACTGGGTTGGGATGCACTATAAATACCGCGTCGGGCTTCCGTTTCTCGTCAGTGCCGTTTTCCATTTCCGGGCGCGCGCGTTGACTTCGTGTACAGCGCACTCGAAGCGAGACGCGCGTGAGTCGGCGTGCGCGCGCAGCGGAGCGTGCCTCCCGCGTGCTTTCTCCCCGCGCGGCTGGGCAAAACAGGCCGCCTACAGCGAGCCCGCATACCTCGGTGCGAGAGCTGCTCTGTTTAAACACGCAGTGCATGCTCTCGACTGAAAAGCCGTGCAGTTAGAGAATAGCTATTGCAAGCGGTAGCTTTCGGGTACGCTACCAGCGCTTCGGGGACTTTAATAATAATAATAATAATAATAATAATAATAATAATAATAATAATAATAATAATAATAATAATAATAATAATAATAATAATAATAATACCTGGGGTTTTACGTTCCCGAAACCAAGATACGATTACGAGAGACGCCGCTGTGGAGCACTCCGGAAATTTCGCCCATCTGTTGTTGAACGTTCCGTGACATCGCACAATACACGGGTATTGCTGAACCCGTGACTTCGGTGTGAACCCGTGACAGCTGCTGAACCCGTGACTTCAGGGTTCAGCAGCCGATTCTGGAACTTCATGGTTTCGAAAGATGGAGTAAACGTAAATAATTGGCCATCTGCGGAATACTATTAGGGGGGGGGAAGCAGTGGGAAATGAAACAGCGCCGAAAACGGTACAGACACGTATACGTGTGACGTCAAAGCTTAGACACACCGGATCTGAGAAAATTTTCGATTTCCCAGCAACCAGTGTCCGTATTCTGTCGAACAGCACAGCGTATACGTTGTGGGCGCGTTTTAGAACAGGCCTGAAATTTCCATTCAAGGCCGCGCCTGCCGAAGAAGTGGGAATATTAAGCTTTCTCTTGTGTCTCGTGCTATTTGAACCTTTGACAGTGACTGCACACTTTGCCTCTAGCACTTATTGATTTTAGAGGGAGGTTATGCCAAGTTGGGGCAACGAGGTTTTACATAAAGTATACGGAATTACATGGGCTGCATGATGACAGCAACACGTGGGTATTGCTGGCGTTCACACACGCGCCATATTAAGAAAATTCTGAATGTTTATGGCCTTTTTGCCCATGTATTCAAGAAACGTTTTGTCTAAAATAAAGAACTGATTGGTTGGTTGATTGATTGAAGACCACTTGTCGAAACTTTGGTTTGCCCCGCCGCGGTGGTCTAGTGGCTAAGGTAGTCGGCTGCTGACCCGCAGGTTGCGGGATCGAATACCGGCTGCGGCGGCTGCATTTCCGATGGAGGCGGAAACGTTGTAGGCCCGTGTGCGCAGATTTGGGTGCACGTAAAGAAACCCCAGGTGGTCGAAATTACCGGAGCCCTCCACTACGGCGTCTCTCATAATCATATGGTGGTTTGTGGTACGTTAAACCCCACATATCAATCAATCGAAACTTTGGCTTCACCATGCGTGTTCAAGTATAAGGCGATCGTAATGCTCCAGCGCGATATAACAAGCGTACTTGCTGTCTCCGCAGAAGTGCGCTGAGGTCACTTTCGAGATGTGTCCTTTAAGGACGCGGCGTTGCTTGACCCGGAACTTGGCCTCTTTCTCGATGTCCTTGAGTGCTTCCTGGAATGTCTTGTCAGCGGCCATTTGTTGCCCTTCCTGCGATCAAGCGGGAATTTTACAAGGACATTCGAGCCGAGGTGACGTGCTATTGTCCTTTCACTTGGTTTCTCTTGCACCAATGTTGTGAAAGAAATGGCGTTATTAGTGACGTTCAATTTTTTTCGTAGTATGTCTTTACTGTCAGCACTTTCCTGTCACGGGAAGTACACCGCATGCATGAAAGTTGCCTGTTTCATGATTTGCACAGCAGCGCACTTTTTTTTTAAAGGAGGCTGTTGCCGCAGTATTTGATGTCACACGTGAAGTCTACAGAATCAGAATGTGGCATCACAGCTCGTGCTCGTCAGATTTATGGCTCACCAAATACTTTACTAGAAAAAAGAAAATGAAGTTCTTAGTTTTGAGACACTTGCTATAGAGGCTAAAGGCAGAGTGCTTTTCAAACGTAGATCTCCTTGTCGTTATTACAAAGCATGCTCAGTATTTTCTACCGTTCAACAAATCTGGTCGACAAATACGATTATTTCAATGCCGAAAGCGCAATGCGAATGCAAAGCGACGACCAAGCCCGAGACGTTTTGGAACAAGCGTAATTTGTCCGCATGCTCAAGAAGGTTGGAACTGCCTAGAGTGTGCCCCGGTATTTCTGGTATTTGAGGAGCGGAGCTCCTTAGGGTGTGGGTCTGTCCTTCCTCCGATGGTGTATGTAGCCATCACTACACCCCATCACCGATCCACCACTTCAGTGACCATACGGCCATTACTGTTGAGAAGTAGCCAATATAAAATGCAAGATGGTCGTGTACTTGTATCCAGGTGCGCGTTAAAGAACCACATATTTTCCCGTTGTGTCCATCCCTTGAATTTACGTGACCGCCTATAGTTCCGCCTTTGCAAACTGTCCACTACTTCGTCCTCGCAAACATCCTGCCACGCCCCGTCACCTATCCATCACTTCACCGACCATAAAGCCGTTATAATGAAGGGGAAATGGAAGCGACGTACAGCTACCACTTACCAATAATAAAATTTCTTGTATAAATACATACAGTGTTTGTGACGTCTTTGATGATGTAGTGGGCGACATTCGCGGATGGTTCACAGTTTAGCGATGAAACCCTCCAGCGCATCGCCCCACTCATCATCATTCGCTCCGTGGATAGGCTGTGATATTTTTCATTCTTAGTAATACTTGGTGCTTCTTCCGGGTATTTTCTTCTTTTCCTCTGTGCACCTTCTCTGAGCACCTTGGTAGCACGAGAGACCAACAGGTAGACATAGATCTGCCCTTCCGGTTAGATACGTTCCTCGTTGATCAGGGCATACTTATCGAACGCTGCTTCGTCTTTAATCTTTACATAAAACACTACATCGAAACAAGCTTCTGTAGAACGCGCTGGGCAGTTTTTACAGAAAGGGCACCTCTGTTTTCTACGATGCCTGAACTCTCCGGCGGCTATTTTCTGCCTATCCACTGCGCACATCACGCGCTTTCCCCGCCCCGGCCGTCTTTTGTTTACCGTGGCGTTTGTTTAGACTGGGTAAGCCTCTCCGCTCAGAAATCCCGTTGAGCACGCAGTTGTGGGGAGAGGGCGTTATGTAAACGGACGCCCAAAAAGTACTGTGTCGTCAGTCGATGTGGTCTCTCACTTCGAACAGCCCTTCTCACCAGTCGTTCTTAACAGGGCCATCTTTTCGGTCCCGCAGAATCAGCACAAGCGCGCACTCACATTTGGACCCGTCACTCTCTTTGAGGTCTCGTCCGCTCGACCTTCGTCAATGAATATGAGACTCTGCCAAGTATTCCTTAGATTGTCACGTCACGAGTATGTGAGAGAGACTGCCCTCGCGTTCGGAGCATGCTTTAATGAGCAAGATCTGGTATTCATCAGTACAAAAAAAAAAAAACGCGGAAAGGTTGGTCACTGAAAGATCAACATCTTTCCTTAGAAAAGCAACAAAGAAGAACAGTAAGGTACTGAAATTACGGAACTCCCAATGGAACGGAGACAAGTCCATGAATGAGGGGTAAAACAGAAATTGAAAGAAAAAAAACAGACTATAAGTATTTGAGAATTACGAACACGATCACGTCCCGAATGCACTTAAGACATTTCGGAATAAGAGTGCGTAAAATAATGTCCGGGACAGAACTGATCACACCACGGGAAAAATCACGCCCATTTTTGCGAGCCGATTTCTGTCTGTTAGTACAAGGTCGATGTCCAAACAGTTCAGTAGATTAGATTAGATTAGATAGATAGATAGATAGATAGATAGATAGATAGATAGATAGATAGATAGATAGATAGATAGATAGATAGATAGATAGATAGATAGATAGATAGATAGATTCGTATGAATTATTTGGGAATTTCCTCCTGCAGTTTTTTCGCGGTAATCCATCGCATGCGGCAAGCCATCACTATTTAACAAGCGCAGATACACGAGGTACAGAAACAAATACAGCTATAAGCTGTTGGCACTCATGCACGACTTGAAATATTCAAAAGATTGCGTTCATATGTAAAAACGAAACTATCAAAGACGTGGTGGATGTGTTTAAATGTACTGTAATTAAGTCAGAATGTACGTCTGGGACAAAAGATAGGTGTACCACCGCATATGAAACAAAAAAAGAACCAACACTTCTTACCTTGATCTTGATGTTCAGTATTTGCAATTCGCTCTTCAGTTCTTCGAGCTCGTCCTGTTCCTGTAAGTCGTGCGATAGCAAAATGAAGACGAGGCATTGAGCAGTCATTTGCGCACGCAAGCCTTAATGAAGTTCGGTGAACGTGTCAAGTAAATGGCTTTAAGTTCTGGCATTATATTGCATGCTACATATTTTATAAATATTTCAGCGAAACTGTTTAGGAGGGTCCTGCTCAATGGTCACGCTAAAGAAAGGTCACGGGATCTGGGTGGACAGGAGGTGGCCTGTTGAGAGGAGTGGAGGGACAGCGAATCACGTTGTGAAATTTGCGTAAGTCGGGCGATTTAAAGAGTGGACCGAAAGGGAGGGGGGGGTAGTAACGTAATGGAGCTTATACGTAAGGCGTGTGGTGTAAAAAAAAAACGAATTCAGGTAGAGCTGTTGCTCCAGAAAGGGCAGAAGGGTAGACTGGGGGTGACAGGAAGAGACTCAGCGTAAGGAACAAGTGTCTGGGGTAAATTAACCCATGCTCACCAGAGCCGTCGATGAACTGAAGGCCTGCGTTGGTTTTGATAAAGAAACATCTAATAAATGACTTATGATTAAAACGAAATAAGAGGCTTGAAGGTACCGAATGAAGGAGACACGTCGGCCTTGAAGAAGTAGAGGAAGAGCCTGGAATATGTAGCAAACACCCACGCTGGGGGGTTGGCCAAGAAATGCTTTTATATAACTTATATGCGTCTTTTAAAATGATGAGAGGTAGCAAGAGAAAAAAATAAATATTGAAAATTGACAAATAGAAATTAAAAATATAGACGTCTAAATAGTTAAACTTCTTTGCCTTCTAATCTTAGTGTACGCGCCAACTAAGCCCAATCAAAGCGTTTTTTTCCCCTTTACTGACAGAAACGCTTCTACATAATATGTCGCTCGCCCTTGTCGTAATTAAATCTAGCTTGCAATATTTCGTTCGCGTGTGCCTGATTAAAGCCTGTTTGGGAAGCCTGTTTCTGTAAAATAGCAAGTGAGGCGCAAAGTAGAAGCCGTTGTGTAACATTAAAACATAAAAAATTGACCAAGTTTGTAGCTATTTAATTGTAATAGACAAGTCGACTAACAAGTCAACTAAACTGAATGCACACTGTAAGACAGATGAAATGTTGTAGGCCCGTGTGCTCAGATTTGGGTGCACGTTAAAGAACCCCAGGTGGTCGAAATTTCCGGAGTCCTCCACTACGGCGTCTCTCATACTCATATGGTGGTTTTGAGGCGTTAAACGCCAAATAATAATAAATAAAATCACTGTAATACAGATATTCTAACATCATGGAGCAAAAAGAGTCGCTTTTCAAACCGGACTCTAATACTGCTCAATGTAATAATCAAAACCACTCGTTAATCCATACTTTGATACGATTCTTGCTTTTTTTAGTTATATGGAGCCGTTTGAGGGTGAATGGGTGCTGACCAGCTATGACAGCGGCATCGAACAAACCAGCACAATGTCATACATACGAAAACATTTACAAGTTCATGGCTGCTTCTTTGGACTCAGTGGCGAAGTTCTTACTGAAACGTCAAACTAGGCGGCATTCAAAGAAAGAAAGAAAAAAAAAGAAAAGAAACGAAGAAAAGCTAGTTTTGTATCTCAACAGTTTCGTAGCCTGTTTACTTGCAGAAGTTACAGAAATGGATCAGCCAATGCTATATAAACTCAGCTTTTTCACAACAAGCCATTTAGAACGGAACAGAACAGACTTCGCGCATTTCTGGTCGTTCGGACTCGTTTTTTTTTTATGGCTCAAAGCACTTTTTCTTGTTTCTTCTTTGTCGTGTCTCACGCTGCACCACTTATTCGTGCTATATGCTTCGAAAACAAAGTATAGCCATATCCGCTACCACTATTTAAGTGATTATTTTAAGAGCAATGCTGTTGAAGAAGGTAATTCATGGGGTACCCACAGCAAGGCGATTCTCTATTTTCTAGGGGGGATACATAGGCCTGCTCATTGGGGCAGCGCCTCCCTAATCCCCTAAGAGGAGGGGCGACGCAAAGTCAGCCACATACATTAACATCATAGGGAGGAGGTGTACGCGACGAGCCTTCGCCCTTCATCCCAACCCTCCCCGTTGAAGGGTAACCGTACCCATGTCTGTGGGGGAGGGGTTCAGGTGGGGCCCCGCCGCGGTGGTCTAGTGGCTAAGGTACTCGGCTGCTGACCCGCAGGGCGCGGGTTCGTATCCCGGCTGCGGCGGCTGCATTTCCGATGGAGGCGGAAATGTTGTAGGCCCGTGTGCTCAGATTTGGGTGCACGTTAAAGAACCCCAGGTGGTCTAAATTTCCGGAGCCCTCCACTACGGCGTCTCTCATAATCATATGGTGGTTTTGGGACGTTAAACCCCACATATCAATCAGGGGTTCAGGTGGGGCGTTTGTGCTTGGTGTTTTTACAATGTTTGCTTTTTTTATTGGGGGGGGGGGAGAGCAATGGGGAGGGGCATGCGAAAATTGTGCCGGTCTGCAGAACCCCCCTCCCCCCCCCTCTCCTCTGGCGCCGTCCCTGCTGGTGGACTTGATATAACGTTGCAATGTGATGTGCATATGCTCTCATATAAATTGTCTGGCACGAGTTTAATTGACAGCACACGAGCTTTCGGCAAGCTCGGGGTGTCGCTGAGGATGCTGTCAAAGGATACTGAACAACGTTGAACATGATACAGTACCATTGAAAGTACAGTCACGGCCGCTGATTGAAAAAGCGCATGGTGCCACGTTTTCATCGAGCCGCTGTAGTACAGTAGTATATATATACTATAGCTCTCGCAAAAGCCACAAACGTATCATTATGATTGATGGCAAAGATAATACCTATAACACATTTCTTAGAGCTGAAGTTCACGAAAGAGGCTATATTAAATCAAACGCATCCTAGAAGAGAAAGTTTGGCTATAATTGGTAGTTCATGCTTAGATGTAAAAAAAAAACAGCGCAAGGATAGAGACAATGACGGTAGAAGAGACGCCGTCGCTTCTTTCGTCTTTGTCCTCATTTTTGCGCTGTTTTTACATCCAAGCTTAAATAAGTCTGTGCTTCACTTTTACAAACAAACACAGCTATTTGGGCGAGTTTGAAATTATTCATGTAGGTACTTGGGAGCGCAAAACACAAGAGAAGGACTAAACTGCTATAGACAGCATACAAGAGGAGGACTAAACAGCTAGACAGGATACAAGAAGGGGACTAAGCAGCTAGGCAGTATACAAGAGAAGGACTAAACAGCTATAGACAGCATACAAGAGGAGGACTAAACAGCTAGACAGTGTACAAGAAGAGGACTAAACAGCTAGACAGGATACAAGAGAAGGACTAAACAGCTATAGACAGCATACAAGAGGAGGACTAAACAGCTAGACAGGATACAAGAAGGGGACTAAGCAGCTAGGCAGTATACAAGAGAAGGACTAAACAGCCATAGACAGCATACAAGAGGAGGACTAAACAGCTAGACAGTGTACAAGAAGAGGACTAAACAGCTAGACAGGATACAAGAGAAGGACTAAACGTCTAGGCAGGATACATGCAACAGAAGGACTAAACAGCTAGACAGGATGCAAGAGAAGGACTTAACAGAACGAGCGCTCACTCAACAGGAGAATGCTCGTCCTGTTATATTATCTAGTTCTTCTCTTGCATTTTGTATGTTTTGCGCACCAAAGTACCAACATACTTCTTTTACATTAGTATAGAGTTTCCAGGCTCATACGTTTCTTTTTTAGCGGGATTATGCGTTTTATCGGGATAAAAGAAACATCGCTCTTTCGATGTCTTTATGCATGAAAAATAGTGGACATAATACAGTTTAATAACGCGTAACTGACGGGCTGATGTCATTAACCAAAAAGAACAAAAGAAAGAGTATCACTCACTAATACTTTGCAATAAAGCCGCAGTCAAAGTTTTTCAATTCATCCATTCATATATTAAGCCACAGCGGGTTTTAAGTCTGCACGATTTCACTTGAAATGCTTATCCGACCGGCTGTCTTATGAGCGCTTGCGTGGGTGCGATTCAACAGCGCTTCCTTTGATACATATTTATTTTTAACTCTTAAAGTTCTGGCCTGAATAATAACGAAATTGTCTTAAGTCGGTAGGATGGTGAAACAAATTTAAACCCTCGCCACTAATTTTTTAATATCAAAATGCTAGCTTATTGAGGCTTACAGTGGGTCATTTTTGACTCTGTAAAGCGTCACTGTATAGCCAATTTCTCCCTCTTTTCATTTTGATTGGCTTACGGGTCTACCGAAACCCCACTGACTCTGTGGCTAAAAATGGCAACACAGCGAGAATTGCCATATGCGGTGAAATATACGGACAAATGTAATCTCGTACAACGTAGCCAGTCTGGTTCACGAAGCTCTCTCGGAAAAGTAAATGACATTGACGAAAAGCGAAAAATCTTTATTTCAAGCCTGCAATTGGCTCCTCAAATTAAAATTCAGTATGGACTATCCGCACACACCTTTTATGCGTATTTGTGAGCATCTGCTGAGCGTAAAATCACGATCTGCTTGCGTTCAAGAAGTACTCGGGCGTATTGGCTGTTTTAAACACAATGTATCCCCTGTCGAGTTCAATTAGCCGTTCATTTAGGTAATTTGGGTTGTCCATGAAACGTAGTTTATCCAAATGTGTACTAAGGCCACGTAATCAACGTGAAATCTATTGGAGGCTTTCTGTGACTATCTTGAACGAATAAGCAGAGCGGCAGAAAAGTGGGACCAGAAGAGGAACGACAGACAACAGCGCTTACTAGTCACGATAGATAAATAGAGCTAAAAAATGCAAGGAAAGGCACAGAGGTTAACCAGACACACGTCCATTTTGCTACCCTGCACTGGGGGAAGGAATAAAGGGGTAAAGTAGATCGAAGATACACATAATTACAAGCACACTCGGGAGAGCACAAGCAGTCTGCAGGTGGTGACTCCGATTTGTTGTATTCAATTACTGTAGTAGCGATTTAGTCGCTTTCTGCGCTATTGAAGCGCATACCTAAGGTCCCTGAATCTTAATTCTGCGCGAAAAATGGTCTAGAGTCCAATTGGTTCAGAACCATCTGGAGCTGGACGCTGAGTGTCGTATAGCAAGCGCAGCTGCACAAGACGAGTTTGATGGTCTCTTCAGATCCGCAAGAGTCGCTTGTAGAGGTGCCTACGATACCAAATTTAGGCGCGTTTCGCAACTAAAAATTATTTTGAAAAGAACCAGAACGAAGTTGTTCATTCGTTTAAGATGAAAGGACACCAGCTTGCCCAGTTAACTGTTCTGATGCAACATATTTATGTGACTAAAGCGCTGAAGCGCTGCCGTGCATTCAATTGTTTACATTGTAATTCAAAGAATAAGGGTATATTCTATTTCATTCTTGCAATCTCTTCAAGCAAGCTATACCGTTTGAACATGCTGTTCCCAAAGCTGAGTCGTCTTGCATACAGTCTAGTAAATTTATGCACCATCAGGCAAATATTGAGCTAAACTTGCAGCTCTTATGTCCACTCTTCCTTTACACGCAAGTTCTGCAAACGAGCCGTGAATGACACTGATTCTCTTCAAGCGGCGAAAAAGAAAGCAAAAAAAAGAAGACAAAAAAAACAAACTTTTACGGCAGTTGATGAAAGCGATCGTTCCACGGGCACGCTCATTTCCTGCTTCTTCACGAAAACAAATCAACAAGGCGGCCCAAGGTTATATGTGCACACTCACCATTATCGATGGTGGCTGTTTCCTTCCTCACTCAGCGCACAAAGCCACCGCACTCCTATTCGATCACCCAAAAGTATCGCCGGCCTTCGAGTTCCTCGCCTCACGACAACAAAAGGTTCACAGGAAGGCACGCACTGCACGCAGTTCAAAACAATACACAGCCTGTCAGCTATGTACACCGGTGTAAGCTCTTTGTACCGAACGAACTAGCCTGTATCGGTATACGGCACCGACGCAACGGAGGCAAGTCAGTCAGGTGCGACGCGCATTCACAACATATCTGCACGCGTGTGACGGGTACCGCCGGGCGCGCCTCTATCTTTTTTGCTCTTGGTGTGTTCGTGTCGGGCGAGAAGGTGGTGTTGGCGTCGCGAAGCCGTTGAATTGTGCTCGGCGTTGCGTGGTCTCCCGACGCGCTTCAGCGGCTCACGCGCATCCTTCGAATGTAATGCAATTAAGGACAAAGCGGGCCCGAGCTGCGGGGCTTCCCCCTCCTGGTGAGACATCAATCCGGTTCCCCGAGGCCTTGGCGACGACGAATCGACTCAGACGCGGCGCGCGACACACCTCGTGAGCGGCGCTAACAGGCTTAAGCGGATCAAGGTTGCCCACCAGTGGACTGCCAAAGCCCCGGGGCCAATGTTATGTTTAGGCGCAAGAACGGTAGTAGTGCCACGTGCGCGGCCGTCGACTCGTGCTTGTGGAAGCGCTAAAGAGGTTACACGAGGAAGCGTGTAGATGACTGAAGCGTCAACTCAAAACTGAGTTAGCATTGTTGGTTAATGGGGAAGGTCCCCTTCTGAGTTTCATTCTGTAACTGCAACGCCACCGCTTGTTTTACGTTTGACGGTGTTAGTTTGACCGACTAACCTGGGTAGTGCTTGAACGACTCGATCAATCAATCAATCAATCAATCAATCAATAATCAATCAATCAATTGTTCAATCAATTATTTTCATCATAAACAATACAGAATCTTACAGCGAGAAGTAGAAGGCCAGAGGAAAAAAAAAAAAACGCTTTTCACGCAGCTTGACTAAGCTCTACCCTTTCAGCAGCAGTTACTATTATTTTTTTTTGTAGCTTTGAGCGAACATTGAACAAGCTGCATGCCTATGCACTTTACACACACGAATCTGAAATAGAATGAGAGATATTTTAGCTAGTTGCTAACTGTAATAATTGTAGGGTTCAACGTCACAAAACCACGGTATGATTATGAAACACCATAGTGGAGGGGGTCCGGAAATTTTTACGTCCTGGGATTTTTTAACGAGCGCCTAAATCTAAGCATACCGACCTCGAGCATTTTCGCCCAGTAGCTAATGGAATTCCTTCTAAAAGGCACGCTTAAGGATATACGGTTGTGTATAGGCAGGTACTAAGAGACAGTTAGTAAGAATTCATTCTAGAAGACAGATCTGACTTCATTCCCGTTGTCTTGTGTTTCAAATATACCGTCTTGGAGCGAAAGGGCACTTTCGGGCGTGCGACAACGCTGTGCAGAGACGACCGAGCGTGCTAACTACAGATCCACTTCGCGAACTTGTCTGTGAGAGAGAAATCAAAACGCGAAAACGACAAAGGGTACAAAATTTTCAAGAATTCCATGTTTAATCTTCGGGAGTGTGTGCGTCCGCTATGGTACCGTCTTGCATGCCCTTCATCCTGGGCCGCTTTCCGGGCACCCCACAAAACGATCAACGTTCATGGTTTCGCTGGCTTGACATATATCCAAATTTGGTATTCATGACGTGACTGTAAGACAAACGTAAATCATAAGGTGACATGCAAATTATGATATACATATAATATACAACATGATGTTGAAGGAAGATCATTGTACTGACGATATACTATTATAGCCTCGAGGAGCAACTTTGGTGGACATTAATTATGATTGATTCAATGGAGTGTGAGAAATGCTTTGCTATGGCTTAAGACATCAGTGAATTTGTGGCTGCTTTAAACGATCATTATGGGGACGGGATGCCATAGGTCAAAAGCTAGGTTCCTCCAAATTTCGACGATTTCTAGAGATTTCTTTTAAGAAGCAGGCCCAAGCCTGAAACCGGACACAAGGGTATTCTGGCTCTTATGTCATCAAGAAACTGCGTCTGAGTTACCCTCTGCTTCCTCCTCCCCCTTGTTCTTATTCACCTAGTAACTGTGGCGCATACCCGCTGTGCCAAGAATCAACTTCTCCTTGTTATTCTTCTTCTTGCCTTTTTCTTCTTCTTCTTGCCCCGCCATGGTGCTCTAGTGGTTAAGGTGCACGGCTGCTGACCCGCAGGTCGTGGGATCAAATCCCGGCTGCGGCGACTGCATTTTCGATGGAGGCGAAAATGCTGTAGGCACGTGTGCTCAGATATTGGTGCACGCTAAAGAACCCCATGGTCGAAATGTCTGGGGCACTCCACTATGGCGTCTCTCATAATCATATGGTGGTTTTGGGACGTTAAACCCCACATATCAATCAATCATTTATCATAATAATAATAATAATAATAATAATAATAATAATAATCATCATATGCCTGGTTTCAGTTCCCCAAGGCAGCTATGAAAGAGTGTTATTAACGTCGTCGGCTATTTGTCGAGCTAACTGTTGCCTTCTTAATATTGTCCATTTTTTGCCCAACTTCCCATTTTTTGTGGCGCGTACCCTCTCATGATGAACCGTGACTATATGACACACCATAACGACATTGGACGCCGACAAGCTGATACGCTATATGCGCTTGACACCTGAACTGGATGGGAACACGAGATGAACGCTATAGTAGATCGTTTTAAAATAGTTCATTTCGATGCCTCGATCGTATGACCATATTGCCATGCGTGCCCTTTCTACGCAATCTCTTCGTTCTAAAGTTTGTTATAAAGTGCGGAACCTTCCACACTTCGTTTCAGTCTTCTTACCCCTATAAATAATATAACTGCATTCATGGATAAAACTGTCACAAATTCTATTGCATGGTGTAGGCCACGCGAGACGGTACACGAGTGCTTCAAGAGCGCTTTTGAACGTTCCTACAAGGTTGCACCCACGAAGAGGGCGTGGTTGTATTCTGGAAATGATCGACGCAAGCAGCAGCGATAGCGCTGGGATGCACGATGCCATGTGTATAAATGCTGACTCGTCTACCCCAGCTGATCAGACTATTGATTTGTTCCGATTGTCAGCGGCATCCCATCGCTGCCATCCAGTTGATGTAGTCTGTGTCTGCCCATAAGATCGGAGCCAGCCAAAGTCCCGGGAAGATGTCGAGAGGAGGAGCCGGTGCGGTTAACAGGAGCGTTTATTTACATTATTTACAGGTATAGCGTGTTGCATGATGGTGGTAGCATCAAGGAAGCTCTCGATGGAAGCTTCTTGGAGCTTGTTGGGAGCGACTCAACGCTCGCATTTTATACCCTGGCCTTCCCAGGATTCTTTGCAGAAAAAACAATGGAGGCCAGGACAGTCCAATCAAATTGCCATCTCCACCTCCGCCCCCCAAAGGGTAAGGTGAAACGCCACGTCATTCGCAACCCAACAAAGGGCAAAGAGGCACGCCCAGTTCGTCTCATGGCGAGGCAGACAATACTACACAACCTTCACGACACAGCACAGCGCGAATACGTTGAGTCCCACGTGCAAATAAACTCTGTAGTCTGCGGCACCGGGCCGACTACGGTTTATGGAAACGGGGACGTGAGTGAACCACGGAGAACGTGGGAAATGCGCAGGAACACGGATCTCGGGTCGCTTGGCTCATTGTCCGAGGCACCTTGACGTTCAAAGCAAGCCGCCCCGACGGCCAACAGCTCTTCCTAATCCGTCAGTGCGGATTAGGAAGAGCTGTGTTTACGTAGGAAGAGCTGGAAGAGCTGTGCGGATTAGGAAGAGCTAAGTGTTTTAACAGGGGTGCCAATGAACCTGGATAATTCGAAAAACTACTTTCGTGTTGTCACCGCTCTTATATAGTGCATCTCTGGGAGCGCTGGCCCGGCAGAAATCAGGGTAGGCTCAGCCGCAAGGTTTCGTGCTATGTTTCCCACTATCAACAACCGATATGATCATGCTCGCCAGTGAGAAATTGTACATTGGGTGCTACTTTAATTACTTGTAGCGTGTGCTGCTTGGCACAAGCTCACCTAGGAAATTAAGGTAAGCTTACCAACTTGATCATTATATCCTTCACCATATCAACCACGTGACGACTTGAGTTTATTTGCATGTGTATGTGTTGCGTTTTTTTTTTTCGTTATGAGAAAAGTTCACATTAACTTAAACTGAAAAAAAAAACCTCAGTTTTTTGCCACTGACAGTATAGTTAGGCATGTTCCAACAATAATTTGTCATTATTCATGTCACCAAAATATGACAAATATACATTACGGCTAAAATCTATATAGCTTGCTATTATCACCTGTATTTATGAATAAAATTTGGATTTGTCTCTCGTAGAATGAAACATTCGATTTGGGCTTGAACTATAGCATCACAACGGTCGATTGGACGAGTTGGTGTGCTTTCATATTGAACGAATATCAGTGCGACGAAAACGGGGACGAGAATAGAAAAAGACAAGACTTCAGCGCTGAATTCTGTCTTTTTTATTCTCGTCCTCGTTTTTGTCGCGCTATAATGTTCGTTTAAGTTTGAACCATAGCTCGCAATATAAGCGTAAATCGCAGCGAATGATCGATAACATAACACTATTTGTGCTTCTGTTAGGATAGTTATTTAATTGTGGATTGGTGTAAAAGCGATGACCAGACTTGTAGAGTGAATCGTCCCTCTGGGCAAAAAAACGCATCATTCTGGACTGTCAGCAGCGTTTTCTTGTTCTTCCATTGAAGGCTAAAAAAAAAAAGAAGTTAACGCAGCTTCGCATCAGTGGTGCCAAGCCTGGAAAAAGTGTGGATCCGTGATGACGATCATGATTACGGACAATATTTGACTTGTGCAGTGTATGACGTCTCGATATTCTCTGCGATGCCTTTCGTATGACTGGAAACATCCAACAACCATCGCGGGGGAACGTGCGCAGACCTCGTATTTGACAACTTCAGGCCAGATCCTATACCACAAAAGGCAGTAATAATGGAGGCAAAACGAAATTCACAACTCAACACAACATGTACCAGTTATGATTGATAGACATTGTATGTCTCTGTACGCAGCTTTCTCACTCGTTTACACGGGCGAGTGCCCAATGTCAAGGGTGACTTGACGGTAACACCGAATGATCCCACTGCTTCGCCCACTCACCATTGTACCCTTCGTGAATATTTGTCTTTTTTAGGAGCGAAGCTCCTCTTAGTCTAACCTTGTCATGCGTAACGCGTAACCAAGAGAAGAAGAGACGAGAAAGAAAAGAACGCAGTATCTCCCGAACAGAGTAATAGACGGCGCTGTCTCGTAGAAGTACATACAAACTGCAGTTGAGTAAGAATACCCTAGATGGCACTGCACCGCTACTCTCCAATTGGCTGCTGCGTGGGCTGTACTTGAGTACTCGGAGAACGAGTGTCTCTCTCAGTCTCTCTGTTAGTCGCTGTACGTGCCGGATCGTTGTTGGAGCATGGACAAAGCAGAGCGGCGGGTGCGTTAAGACGCTTGCGCTCGGCTTCCTTGGCTCGCGTCTCGGCGGTCTTACCCGCGTGCCGTCTGTATTCTCGAACGCGATCGGACGCATGCACGGGCGGATAGACAGACGGACGCTTCGCCCCTCTCATCATAATTAACTGCGTGGATATACTGCGAATGTTTTCTCTTTATTTCTACTTTTATTATATTTTTCCTTCTCTCTCTTTATATTTCTCGCTATACGACATCATACGACCACCCAAACCCCTGAAATGCTCGAGGAACAATGATATAATTCAACACTATCGACTGCAAAGGCGGGAGTACCCTCCGCTTCACACCAAAAAAAATCAGGCCCAGTCCGTTCAGTGGCGGCAGCTACAGACACGCACATACACGAACCCCGTCATCATGCGCCACATATATCCCGACGTCTAGAGTTCTAATCTATGCCAGTACTGTACCACCAGAGCCACTCTTGACCATATCCTATGGAATGTCCAGCATTAGTCAGAAATTTTGGGGTCGCGGCCTCCAATGAAGACCTTCGGGCGCGTTGGCGGACTGCGCTGCTCAGTTCGGGCCTGGACAAGCAACTTTGGGCGATCGAGCAGGCCAAGGAAAGCTGCCGGGAGACACGGTCTCTTCGTTGGCCCCTAAGGGGGGAGCCCATCCCAGCGATCTGCCGGGAATTAATAAAGTCTACATCTCTCTCTCTCTCTTAAGAGGAAGAAGACTCTTTTGTTATGCTACGTCGGATAGCTATGCGACAAATCAATACAAATTGACGAGGAAAAGCGCCCCAATATTTGGCCAATAGACTAATTGGAGTGCCCCTCCCCACGAAAGATTAATACGAATTCACGAGGAGAGGCGTACTATATGTGGTCTCACCCGCTATACGCCAAGCGACGACGACAGCATACGCTCAGAGCACACGAACAGCATACTACAGCCCTGCCCACTAAAGTGCTCAGCACTTAAAATGCTCTTCTTTTCTGCTCGTTTTACGGTATACACCATCTTAGATCCCTTCCTTCTCAAGAAATAGATTCAAATTGGACGCATATTGTGGCGTTCGTGGTGTCTTGATTTTTTTTCATGTGTCCGTGTCTGCCAAGTTATAGAATGTGTGCTCCCAGAGGAATGAGCAAACGGTGCTTGTTCATCCACCTATACGTTATCGAAACTGAGTGATATAATTGTATAATTATATTTTTACATTATTATGCTGTGCTTGATAAGATATATTATTCGTGTTGTATGGGTGATGTGTCATGTTTACTTGAAACATTTGGAATACCCCCCCCCCCCCTTGAAAGAAATTGGGCCTCGTGGAAACAGTTCTGGTGTGGCACTTGCATAGATCCGAATCCATCTTCTTGCTGTCTTCGTGGTCAATTTTTTTTTCTCGAGCAACGCTCATCGCACCCGTGAATTCTGTACGAAAAATTTGTCATAAACATTAACCAACTTGATCAGCGTACAATCATAACGCACTGTCTTTTCTGTCTCTTGCATACTGAAAATACACTCCAGTTACAAACACCCTATGCAGTTCATGTTCAAAGGTAGGACGCAAAAAAAAAAAAAACAAGACATCGCATGGAGCTTGTATATCCTGTTGCACTGTAGTGATGAATTATAAGACGTCCTGACCAGCAGCGTAGCCAGTCATGATTTTCAAATGTGTACGGGGGGGGGGGGGCAGTGGGTTCAACTATATTTAAGCATGCTTGTGCGTGCGTTTGTATGTTTGTGTGTACACGTACAAATGCAAAATTAAAAAGAAATAGGGGGGCAGGCTCAGGAAGGTCATTCTCCCTATACCCCCCTTCCCCACCATCTGGCTCTCTGGCTATGCCAGTGGTTCTGGCCCATTAGTCTTACGATCGAGACCCCGTGTGAACTCGTGGACACGTGGCAAAATAGTTAAAAGTAAATTCCAGCTGCTTCGAACAATTGCAATTTCCTTTTTTTTTTGTCCTTTAATACGCAAGGAGATGCTGATTCCTTCTGTCTACTCTTCTGCATATTGATGCAACGAATGAACACCAGCTCTGAAAGACAAACTCTAAAAAAAAGCAGCAAAAAGTTCTTGCTATAGTAGCTCGCGTTCATTCCATTTAGACGAAAACATACCGTACAGATGCAATAAACAACAAATAAAACGCCCGCACTGGACAGTTGACCAGCTAAGTGCTTCATAACTTGTTTGGCCTCCAACCTTGGTTGATATATCGAAGGCAAGCGGGTTACATTCGTGAAAACACGGCACTTAATTGCCATCGCGCTCGCGAGCCGTCAAGTGTAACGAGAGACGTTTGAGTTCAGTCCGTTGGCCGCTGGGATTGCAATCTTTTTTTTATTTCGCAGCGCGCGTCCTTGCTTTGGGTTTTTGTTTCAAAGAGCTAGGTCTATCGCCGGGTCACGTAACAACTGACAAGAAGTTGCGCAGTTTGCCTTCTCTTTCGAGAACTCACATCCGCATGCCTCGTATCTGTGCAACGTGGCTCTCATTCAGGGGTGGCTGGGGGCGGGGTTCAAGGCTCCTTCATTTCTTTTTGCCCCCCCCCCCCCCCCTCAGAAAAAAGTGAAAGAACGC
The DNA here is from genome assembly GCA_013436015.1 of Rhipicephalus annulatus. Classification (NCBI taxonomy): domain Eukaryota; kingdom Metazoa; phylum Arthropoda; class Arachnida; order Ixodida; family Ixodidae; genus Rhipicephalus; species Rhipicephalus annulatus. The sequence continues at coordinate 10,917 of WOVY01003470.1, read as the reverse complement.
AAAAAAAGTTTTCCGCCTTCTCGAAGGAATTCATTGTTAAGTAACCTCCCCCCCCCCCCCTTCGCCGAAAAAAATGGCCGACTACGCTTCTGCCCTTCTCCTCTGGTAAAAGAATCCTAGCTGGCGCTGCCTTTTCTTTCATTTAGCATTAAATATGCACTTATATGAAAAGCCCTGCAAACTAAATGTAATTCAATTTGACGACAAAGCAGTACCGTCAAATATCGCCCATTGTACTTCATTGCGTTCTTGTTTTTCTGTTCTTTTCCTATTTGTCCAAAGTTTGTCGCCAATTATTTGGTGTCCGACTTGCTGTGAACGAAAAAGTTGTACAAGGAGGTATGTACGTACACTTTCTTCCACGTGTGACACTTGTCAGCTAGCCTTCCGCGTCCCTGGACTTGGAGAATAGAAAGCAACGGTACTGTTGCGAAAATAAAGACAAACTGAGTAACTACAGTTGCGTTTGCCTCCTGTTGATGGTGAGGCGTGACTTTTTGAAAATTGCGCGAGTCTCATTGAGTGCTCCGAGCGCAAACATATGCGCCACGACGTTTGCCACGACAGAATGCCAACTTGAGCGGTGATGTGGGACGCAGGCGCGCGCCGCACCCTTTCAACACGCCTCGTTCTAGACGGGGCCGTCTAGGAAGATGTGAGAGACGGAAACAGGGTAGGAGGCTTGGAGAGAGCGGCTTGAATCGAAGCCGTACAAGGCCCGAAGCAAAATAAAATAAGACAGATCGCGACACCGCCAGCAGCGAAAGTTGACGGGCAGCTAAAAAGAAGCTGAGGAGGGGAGTGCCGCCTTGGAGTCTGCGGAAGAAAGGGGGATGGATTAAGAGAGGGAGAGAGAAAGCGCGCCGCTTTCGCTCGCATCGCGCTGAAGGGAAGAGACCGCCGCCTCGCCTACCCCGTTTCAAAATGGCCGCGCATACTGTTGGTGGTGATCGCCTTCTTAGGCAACTTTCTCGGGTCACGCAGTAGCTGATGAGGATTCTCAAGGTAAAACAGGTACGTGAATCGACTGGCATATGAAACTCGCTCGCTCTTCGATCAATACGGCTTCTCTTGGAGCCTTTCTAACACGTCGAACGGAACGCATATTTCGCTCGAATAGAGTGCGACACTTGGCGTGTCCGGCGGACGGATAGAGCGTGCGGAGGCGGTTGTTTTATTCTTCGCGGCTTGCTTAACTGGCACAACTTGTGAGATTTAACTAGCACTGAATTCTTGAGCACTTATTCGACGGGTTAAAAGCGATAAATTAATTGCTACTGGCGCTTGTTCCTATTCGGACGTAGTTCAAAAGAAGAGCGCACGTACGCACTGTATCGCTGCGTGGATGTAGCTTCAACGAAGCCTCTTCGTGCGATCGTGTCATCGATATTTTTTTTTGTGCTGGCGAAAGCGTCAGTGGGGACGAATACTTTTAAGTTATTTACTGTGGCACCTTTGCGCTAAAACACACTTATACTTAACTCTGTGTATGCCGCACGTTCTGGGTTCATCCCGGGCCCGTACAGAGTGATTGCAACTACGCTGAGCTTTCTTTTGTGAAAGTTTGAGCTTTATCTAGTACGCAGTGCCTTGTTGCTGATGGTTGGGCAAATAGGTAAAATAGAAAAACGTACGCTCAACCCGCTAGAGGAGAGCGCAATGAGTTTCGTTTGTGTGAGTTCGTTACTTTCATGTTGGTGACGGTTTTATGTGAAGCGCTCCCCGAAGCGGGCCAAAAAAACGCAAGGAAGAAAACAAGAGTTGCTCGCACGTTTACGTACGCCAGGTTCTGCAATGTCGCTGCCGACCGCGAGGGCCAAGGCGTTGCCTGCCAACCTCCTGTGGATGCCAACCAGCGTGTCAAGTCAGTTTACGTAGCAAATGATTCTGAACCAGTTAAACCCGGTGAGCAGCCGACTTTCTTGTATAATTGGAAAGAAACGGCTTTTGGACGCCGTGTCACTAAATAGCACGTTGATTTTGCGTTCCAGGCACTCACAGGCTAGTTATATTCACTGTCGCTAGTGACGAAACGGATGGCTTTAAGCGCTTCGCACGCTCTGCAAAGATATATGGCCTCGAACCAAAGGTAAGTTCCACTGGCAGTTGTCTTTCTGTCGGGCTCGGATCATGCATTCATTTAATCAACGTGGGATTGACATATTCATATGATAAGAATATACTACTTTGATCTTAATTTTTCTCTGCAATGCTTGCACACCACGTTTATTCTACAATTACTTCATTTGAAAAAAAAAGAATTATATATTTGCGGAAACTTACTTCCGCATTACTTCATATAAATTTTATTGACGCTGTAGAAAAATTTTATTGACAGTGCAGAAAATAGTTGGTCTGGCTCTTGCATGTGTCCCTCTGCAGCTTGCACATGTTTATCTTCAAAAACAATTGCTTCATAAGTCCTTGCTGGTCGTTTTTCCCCATTTTCCTGTGAAAACATCAATAACACCACTGAAGACTCACTCAGTGCAGACTGAATGGCACATGTGTTTTTATAGTGTACGAACAGTATACATTTGCTCATGTGACTGCTGCCTGATGCAACAATGCTTGTGTTTGGGTCCTTTTTGAAGCTGAGCGCTCTTAGAAAGTAGTGCTCACCGAGCCAGCATAAAGGTACGAAAATTGACCCAGAGGCAATCTCTTGGCATCGACGGCCAAAAATAGAGTAACCATTTAGACGTGTAAGACCACCAATTCATTCTGTTTTGGGAACATTTGATGGTTTGTTTTAACGTTAGAAAGCAATGGCTCATTGCTAGGGTCGGCCACTTGGATATTCGTATTTCCAAGGGAGTTGCATGACGCAGCTGTAAGTGTTCTATAGTCTTCATAAAAATGAAGTGCTTTAAACTGCATCTCCTTGTATATCTGGTCAATAGGGTAAATAGTTTCAATTAACAGAGTAAAAGGAGTAATGAATGCATTAAAAAAATTGAAAAAAAGTGTGCTTGATTACAAGTAATTCATTATAATTTATTACATACAAGTTTAATGTGGCACAAGTTTCGCACTCCTTGCCACCTTCTACTAGATGTGCAAATGTTCTGATTATGTCAAACTATAATTTTCTAATAATGAGGCTGCATAGCCGCCATGTTAGTCTTTAGAATCATCTTGTTTTGCTGTTTCATGCCTTGCGAAGTTTAGTGCGAGCTTTGACAACTTTTATTTTCCATGTTTATTAAAACAAATCATACATTAAGTCATAGGTATACTGGTCTAATGTTCATGTTTTGTTGTTTATGTGGTCAATGACTTAGTATGCATGAATCAGAAGATACATCAGGTCCAAATGACATGTGCACATGTTTGTTAGTGCTTATATGATGAAAAAAGAATATTTCACTTGTTATACCTTCCAGATCCTTGAATGCACGAAGAGTGGCTTGGTGGGGACATGGCAAAAGGCATGGGAGGTGGCTACAAAGTCAGGCTTCTGAAGAAGGCACTAGAAGATTACAAGGATGACATGGCAACATAATCATGTTTGTAGACAGGTGAGACAACAATCGCCGACTTGACACTGCGACAGGGAAGGTAAAAACATTACGACAACAGTTAGATATTCTGCGTGAAAGTACAGCTCTCTAATAACATCAAAAAAGAAGGGATCAGACACGATAGTCCACAGGAGCCAAAACTGTGCTAAGGGAAACTACTTTGTCAGGGCATGACTGTTGCTCTAATTTCATTAAACAGGGTGTATAACCAATCTTAAAGAATGCAGTACTATTTATAAGTCACAAAATCAATTCTATACTGGTTATTTTGTAGGTCTTGTGAAAGGCCAGGCATTGTAGGTGTGGCACCTTATTGCAGTTGCCCTTTTGAACTACAGTAGACTCTCAATAAATGAAAATCTGTTAAACGGAACTACTGCTTAAACGTAACCATTGGCCTCTGCAATGCTTGGTTACGGTCTTGTACTCTGCACCCATGTTCATCTCTCAGTAACGAAACTCCTGTTAAATGAAACACAGTTTACCGGTCCCTTCAGGTTAGGTTTACTGAGAGTCTACTGTATGTTTAGAAAAAGATGGTCGAAGACTCAAAGTACCGTGTATTTGCTATGGGAGAGCGGTAAGCTGCCCTGAACTTAACATGGGTGTAATAGAGATGAACTTGCAGACTACATAATCTTCTTTTTTGCTTAGTATCATAGGCTTTCCTTTCTTGCATGCTGTCGCGTGGAGTAGGACCCATTATAGTATGGCCCACAGTATAATGCCGGTGAGTGCAGCTGTGTTATGCATAATTAAATGTTTAAGAACTCATTTACTCCATTGTCTTGGATATGCAAGACACATTTGCAGGGCTCATATGCTTTATGTAAGTTCCATTACAGTTGATTTAATAGTGTTTGACGAGGTACCATTGCCTTGTTATGTAAAAACAGCTTGAAGGTGTTCGAAAACGTTCATGAGGCTCAGACAAATGTGTTTATATTGTGGCAGAACAACAGTGGCAGTGTCTTTCCTGTTTACTGTCACATGTCAGAGAAAGAGAGAGAGGGATACAAGTGAGGGAAAGGCAGGAACATTAATTGGAATTGAAACTTCTGGTCTGCCACCATTCACTTAAAAGGAGAGAAAGAGGGTAGGAAGGAAAGTTTTTGTTAATAGAGACCCCAAAATCATAGCATAGACGCCACTATACAAACATTTGCGAGGAGTAATGTTCGGGTTTTACTTTGAGCATGCTTGCTATTTCTCATGTTTAGTGGGGAGCCCCACACTTGCTCCAAAATTTTTTGCTTCAACTCAAGAAGTGACAGCTGTCGTTTATGGCTAAAATAGTCCAATTTTCGTGCTGCCTCGTGATGGTCTTGTCAAATAAATATTGTTGCAGGCTCTCATTTTCTCACACCTCATGCTCATGACAAAGATTGAATAGTAAATTGCCTCTGTTTGTGAGGTTGATGTTTGATTTGAGAAATTTATGGGTGCTTCAGTACTTGAGACTGGCAAAACACAAATTTGGACAGCCTTGGCTGATGATGCTGATGAAGTTAACACAACGAAGTGTTGGTGTTTACAGGAAAACTTATTAGCTGGAAATTTGTCTTTAGGAGAATGCATGTGCCAAAAACATTTTATGTACCTGCTTCTAATTATCCACCTTATCTTGTCCTGCTAGCAGCGATAGTGCTCCAATTGCAAGATGCAAACAGTAATGCAAAGTCAACTCTAATTCTCACAGCTCCTGTGTGACTCAAAACCAGTGCAAACTAAGCTCTTTGGGGGCCCGAAACATTTGTTACCCTTTTTGTAAAGCTCTCTAATGGGTGCCAACTTCTGAAACGGCATTAAACAAGCATAGGTATTTGCTGACTTTGCTGTAGACTCTTGTTTCATTCTTCAGAGGGGCTAGATTTTCTGAATTCCATTTATGCGGTAGTGATATCAAGTTCTGGCAGATAGACTGGCCTTAGGGGGTGGGAAACGCTGCTGAAATGTTCTTGCATTTAACATCACATGAAACTCATTTAAGACAACCCGCTGCATTTAAGCATATCACTAAGCGGAGGAAAAAAAAAACCAACAGAAATTCCCCTAGTAGCTGCGAGCGAAACCGGGACCGAGCCCAGCACCGAATCTCTCGTCCTTGCAGGCGGTCGGGAAATGTGGTGTATGGGATGCGTTCATATAACTTAAGCTCACACATACCTCTCAATCTCACAGATTTTTTTTATTAAATAGAACATAATGACCAATGGCATCTCTTACTTCCTTAGATTTTTTATATATGGACTGCCCAATATGATATACCTTATAATGAGGTCCTTCTACTTTGTGATGTCATTGATTTGTGGTCGTGTTCAGCGTGTGTGCAGCTGCGAACTACCAAGGCTTGATGGTAAGAATAGGTGAAAGGGGGACAGGGCAACGTCAGTGAGGCAACATTTGTGAGTGAGTAAATAAATAAGCATAAATAGGAATGTTCTCAAAATGGAATTTCAATTTTGGACTTCCAGGACAGAAGCCGTTATATTGAACTTGGAGCATCTTGAACAGATCTTAGACTTGATCACATAACACACTCCCTGGACGTAGCCATGAACATGTCATATTTTAGTAATGTGCTGTATACATGGAGTTTTTTAAGAGGATGGCAAACTTGAACATCCTCTTTTGAAACAGAATAGTGGGAAAACCGTCGGCGGCTTTCACCCAACATCAGCTAGCAAATTTCTGCAGAGTTTCATTGAACAATAGAGATTTAGTGTTAAGGCGTGATGTACTAATTCATCATAACCATTATGCTAGCCTATGTCCTCTGCTGGAGCATTTCCTAGTGATTTACTCTCGCATTGATTACCAACCTACCCTGTTCTGTGAAAGTTGATTCCATTTTACACTTCCCAATTTCTTAATTTCATCACTCCACCCTACTGTCTGCCATCTTCAGACATGTTATCTATCTCTTGGTATCCATCCTGAGGCCCTAACTGACCATTGGTATTGTGTCCTTTTCATAATATGACCTGCCCAGGTTCATAATTACAGTGAAAGCTGTTATGAGATCGCAACAAGGGTCACGTGCGCCGTAGTTGTTTGCCGCCGCCGCCGCCAGTGTCCATAACCACTATCCCGTAAAATAATAAAAAAAACTAAGTAAAAACAAAGACACAGTTGGATTTGAATCCGGGTCCCCTGCATGCCAGCCCAGCATTCTACCACAGAGCCACGCCGGTGCTTTGAACTACGTCGCAACCTGGCCTTAGGCAAGCTTGATGTTGGGAAAGAAACCGCGTTAACATGAGTAACAAAGCTTTTTTGAACAGCAAAGGAACAACCAGGCTTCACACAATGGGAATTGTGTAACAAGTGGGTTTTCAAATGCTCCAACCCATTAAAAAAGCTTCAGGCACAATTCTTCGTCATCTGCCGCAGCATTGAAAAATTGCTCAGAGTTCCTTACAAGTGTGTAGCGGATACTAAGCTTTGCTGAAGAATGAAGGAGGATGGCATAGTGAATGTTTCTGTGCTACACAAAAATTATGATTAGTGGTGTAGTGGGTACCCAGCAAGTGTTCTCATAGCAGTTACCCAAAGAGTGTTAACAAAGGCTCTGAAAGGCCTCTCTTCCAGTTTTCGCTGTGACTGTGCTACACATTCTGCACAGGCCTGGTGCTTTTTTTTTATTTATATCTACTAGGATGTCATCTACTCTGGTTTATTGTTTTATACACTGCTAACTGAGTCTTTTTACTCAACAGGCTATAATTACTGAAAATGTGAGTCTTAATATTTTCATTGAAGTTGCACATTTGCGGGAGAAACTGAGTGTCATCTCACAAACGGCCATGCCTACCCAGCGGCAATTACACAGCAATGTCAGTCTCCTCAAAGCATGGGAAATTCAGCATGAATGCAGAAGGGAACATGATACTCATGGTATCTCCACTAGTGCTAGGTCTATTTAAAGGGCCCCTAAACCCCCTCCGATATTTTCCCAAACATTTCAAGTAAACAAGCGCAATGCATGCAGAATGCCGTCGTGATCAACGATGCCACATGCCGCAGCGCTACAGGTAGCGGGCGCGCCACAATTTTGAAAAAACAATAGCTTCTCCTTTCCGGTCTCCCCAATTGCTGCCATTGACATGTCTGACATCATCAGTGAAACTCGATGACGCCATCAATTTCGATGCTTTCGATTGGCCGAACGACAACAGACTACTTCTGGTCACTCTGCAAACAGCTGTTCGCATGCACATTGCTGTTCTTGGTCGTGTTGCAGCCGGTAACGCAACCGCCAAGTCGCTAGCGTAGGGGTACGGGCCGGCACAACCGCAACAGCGGTTAGTCAACGATCAGTGCACTCAGATGACACACACAACACAGTTGACGGCGAGCTGGGGCGTCGGAGTGGCAGATCGCGCCAACTGGAAGTAGACGCTGTCTTGAACAGCACGTTAGTGGTGACGTATGCTACGTGAGATGAGGAGGGGCACTCAGCGAGGAGGGGCCAAGCGGTTTTGGAAGAGCGTTGCGTAGGAAAGACGGAAAGAAGCGATCGTCGCGTTTCGATCATCAAACGCCTGTAGCTCCCCTATTACGGCACCGTTTCAAAAAATTCTCACGGCTATGTGTTCGTTGTAAACTCGAGCACAACGTCCTCTCCTCAACTGAATTTCCACCGCTGGGTGGTTTGGGGTCCTTTAAGAAATTATTTGTGTGATTGATTTTTTAAATGCCTTCCACTTGTTCTGAGGTGCTTTTTGTACTTTGAATAGAGGTGGTTCAGGGCTTCCTGCAATATGCAGTTGGCATCGAAAGTTTAGTGACTACCAGGTCTGAGAAAAGATAGAATTTCTCAGCGATTTGCCACTGTGTTCGATCTAACTGCACTGGACATGTTGTTAGTGCATGTTCAAACAGGGCAGATATCTCAATTCAAGGCTGCCTGCTGACAGCAGTGGCTAAACTCCGTTTTTCTCTTGTGATTCATGGCCTCTAACTCTAAATATTTCGATGTTGATTGCACATTTTACGTGCTTTGTTTGTGGAAACTTCTAGTAATGCAATAAATGCCCTCTTTCTAGTTACGACGTTGTATTCAGTGCCGGCGAAGATGAAATACTCCGGAAGTTCTACAAGTTCAACTCCAATGTTCTGTTTTCTGCCGAGGGCTTCTGCTGGCCGGACAAAAGTCTTGCGGTGAGTGCATAATGTGATGGCATGCTTGTGAGTGCCTCTCACCTTGTTAATCTTCGGGAAAACCTTCGTAGCCATAAGGGCGATGTTGCTGTTCATTGAGTGTCTGCAAGATGACCAGATGGTATACTGTTGTGACTGCTTTTGTTAATTTTTGGTGTATGTATAGTATGTTCGGGGATGGCGAGGGGTAGTGCCAGGTTTATTTCTTTGGGAGCACTGGGGCTTTGATCTTTTTAAATGCAGTTGAAGATCACAGCAGAAGAATGAGGGCACAAACTGAACTAGAAGAAACAAGCAATAAATTTGAATTTTTTCTGTTAAAGACAACCCGCAGGTCGCGGGATCGAATCCCAACTGCTGCGACTGCCTTTTCGATGGAGGCTAAAAATGTTTGAGGCCCATTTACTTACCTAGATTTAGATGCACGTTAAAGAACCCCAGGTGTTTGAAATTTCCGGAGCCCCCCACTACAGCGTCTCTCATAATCATATTGTGAGTTTGGAATGTTAAGCGCCAGATATTATTGTTATTGTTATTATTGTTATTATTATTATTATTATTATTATTATTATTTCTAAGAAGATCAAATAGGGAACTCACTCTAATCTTACTATAATATCTAGGGTTTTATGTCCCGAAACCACAATAACATTATGAGGGACTTACCATCTTCAGAAATTGTGACCAGCTGATGTTCTTCAACGTGCGCTGACATTGCGCACGACAGGGATCTCTAACATTTCTCCTCCACCAAAATATGAAAATATCATTGCCATGGCCGGCATCGAATGTGCGATCTTTGGGTCAAGTACTTGTGTGTGTGTGGGGGGTGAAGGTGGGGTTGTTGACATTGTCATTAACGGTGCTACAACAAAGCAGAATGTTGTTATTTAAGCAGCAATGCTCGGAAGTGTTCCAGAACTTCCGTGTATCAAGGAGGAAATAAGTATTCCAACTCATTTTGTCAGCACACGGCGTTATGTCTGAATGATTGATTTCTGTTTCTTTTTTGGGGTTTAGGAAGCTTATCCTCAAGCAAATGGGGAACGTTTCCTGAATTCAGGAGGTGAGAGTTTGTTTCCATTGTATTTAAATAGTAACTACAGCTTGTACTCATTTCGTAATGTGGAGGAGTTTGTGAACTACTATTTCATTATGCTTTTCACTACATGTTGCATTGGTTGTTAGCATTTTTTAAAGCATAAGTACTTCATGACAACAGAATACATGTGCATTGTAATTTCGCTTTCTAGTCTAATTTCTCCAGTTTCTTCTCACCAAAGTGCTATCCTATATATTTCACTGTGAAACTAAACTACAAGTGTCTGGGTAGTTATTTACATGAAATTTTCTTATAACAAGTGAAGGCCATCAATGTTTTCAATAACCACTGTCCGCATATTGCGTTTTCAGTTTAAGGGAATGTCATCACAGGTGTACTGAAGTTGTCCAGTATATGTTAGGGTTACCTGCAAACGTTTTCGATGAAAGGTAAAGGGTAAATAACTGTTTAAGTAGATTTCTCTGTGCAAAGGAAGTACTAACTCAACGTAGCTTAAAGTAGCTAAAGTTTTTTACTTGTAGCAATGTGTAATAGGACAACAAGGCTATGTGTAAAGAGATTATGAAATCTGGCCCGTGTGAAAGTGAGATATTTCTCCCCGAATGATTATAGGATTTATCATTTTTAACTTCATGGGACTGGATTCATCTGGTTGAATTGTTTGGTATCAAATTTAAGATAAAAGCATGGATTTACTCTGGCGCACATCGAAACAGGTGAAACACTCTTCTTGTGTTTAGTTTTATGGAGGTCCGAGTAAAATATCTTAGGCAATCGTGATGTTAGTGGGAATGTATTGAAAGATAGGCTTGTCAACACAGTTATAACATGTTCCAAGTTAGTTACTCATAGTTGACGATTTTGGCAGCAAATATAGTTTAGAGATGGGCTTTTTGCACAACATGTTGCATCCTTGACGGCTCTGTCAATGTTTTCTTCTGAGTTAACAATACAACTACTTTATGCGAGCCTATGTAGCGCAAAGTAGAAGTGATGTAGTTGATTGTGAATATGTGCATCAGTGTATCCATGAAACGGTTTAGGTACCAGAACATTTTGCTTTGCTCACATTGCTTATTCTTATTTTGTGCTGTTCTTTGGTGCGAATGGCCCTAACTCCCTAGCTTGCCCCGATTTCTCATTTGCAGGTGAGTAATGCGCTGAGCA